>JARGCU010000055.1:0-33799 GCA_029227775.1 Morpho helenor
TACCCTGTTCACCGGTGGCAAAGAACGAGGTGAAGAAGTTGGCAAACTGTTGGTCAAATACGTCATAGGTACAGGAGACGCCGACTACGTACAGTGAAAGGAACCAGAGCTTCGGCTGCTTGAACAGTTCCAGAGCCAGCTTAAGGCTGAAGGCCGAGTGGTTGGCGCCTACCGCGTCTGCAACCTGTGCGGAAGAAGGAACCTCCGTTTTTGAAAAGAACAGCAGCAGGGCCAGAATGACTGCGCAGCCGGATCCCAGCCAGAAGACAAACTGGTTATTGATGTTAAACATAATTCCGGCAATCGAGGCGCACAGCGCCCAGCCCACGCAGCCGAACATGCGCGCGCGGCCCAAATTCGAAGTTGCTTCGGCGACTTGCCTTTTCAATATAGGCTTCAATCGCAGGGGCACCGGCATTGTAAATAAAGCCAAGGTAAATCCCGCCGACAATCGAACCCAGCAGAATATTAGCCTGTAATAATGGACCGAAGACGTAAATAAAGAATGGGGCAAACATCACCAGCATTCCGGTAATCACCCATAGCAGATGTTTACGCAGGCCGAGCTTATCGGAAAGTAAACCGAAAATAGGCTGGAATAGCAGCGAGAACAGTGAAATACAGGCGAAGATAATACCGGTATCCCCTTTGCTGATATGGTTTATATCGTGTAACCAGATAGGGAAGAAAGGGAAATAGGCACCCATAATAAAAAAATAAAAGAAGAAGAAAAAGCCAAACATCCAGAAATTAGTATTTTTTAAATAATACATGATGGACTTCCTTTCGAAGAAAGCTGGCAGGCGTTAACCTGCCAGATAATTATGTTTAACCCCAGACCAACTGGTAGTGGTAGCATCCGGCGCTCAGTTGGTATTCCGGAGAAACAGAAGGGCTCCAGGAGTCATCTCCGCCCACGCCCATATGGAAGCCATCAATATTGAGCCAGGTTCCCGCTTCAGGTTGTAGCAGATGGCGGTGACTGGTCTCCATTAGCTGCTTCTGACCGTAGCGGCTAATGTTGAACTGGAAATCACCGCGCCAGCAGTGCGGGCCATAGCTCAGTTCGCGAGTGTGGCAGCGCAGGCCGTTTTCGCTTGGGAAAACATAAGGGGTGTACATGGCATCCAGCGGCAGATCCCAACGATCGACGCAGGCAGAAGAAAGCCGGTCTGGATAGTTTTCATGTGGGCCTAATCCCCAACCAGTTGACCCGATCCGCCACTTGCGCAAGCTGACAGCTCAGGCCGATGCGTGCCGGATGCGGGGTCCCGCTGGCAACCTCAACGTCCACGCTGATGTGCATCTCGCCCTGGCCGTCAATGCGGTACGTTTTGCGGCTGACAAACAGCGGTCTCTCCGCGGTACTGCCACGCGTGCGCGGTGGTTATCAGCACCGCGCTTGCCAGTGCGTCCGCCTCACATTGCAGTAAGGTAGCCTCAAGCTGATAGTGACCGGCAGCTTTCCAGCGTTCTACCCAGGCATTAGGATCAATGCGGGTTGACTCGCTCACGCCGATATTCGTTGTCCAACGGCGCGCGGGTAAATTGATCGATGAGCGGGGGTCAACAGCTGCGCTTCTTCGCCAATCGAATACTGCGTGAGCAGACCAGCATGGCGGCTGAACACCCAGCATTTATTGCCGACGGTGATACGGTATTCGCCCTCGTTGGCGGTAAGCTCAGGTGTGTGGCTGGCGGATTTTGGCAGCGGCGTGCCGAGCTTCTCGCCCACTTTCCACTGCTGCCATGCGCAAATATGCCCTGCCTCTGACCACGCGGTTGCCTGCGGTTGTTCGACGCGAACCGTCAGCCACAGTTCACCCTCATGTGCCTGTTGCGGACGTTCTGGTAAGGTAATGACCTGCCGACCCTGCGGTGGAATATCCAGCGTCGTCACGCCTGAAGCCAACGGTTTGCCGTCCAGCGCCAGCGACCAGTGCAGCACTTCGTTATCGCTGTGGCGGAACAGGTATTCGCTGACAACTTCAATCTGACATTTGTCTCCCGGCAACAGAGCAAACTGGAAAAACTGCTGCTCGTGTTTGGCTTCATATAGCGCCGGGTGTGGCGTACGATCGGCGAACACTAGCCCGTTCATGCAGAACTGCCGATCGTTTGGCGTATCACCAAAATCGCCGCCGTATGCTGACCAGGCGTTACCGTTCTCATCGTATTTGATCAACGATTGATCCACCCAGTCCCAGACAAAGCCGCCCTGCAGGCGCGGATATTGACGGAACGCCTGCCAGTATTTGGCAAAACCGCCGAAGCTGTTCCCCATGGCGTGGGCATATTCGCAGAGGATCAGCGGACGTTGCTCTCCGGGTAATGACAGCCATTTTTTGATTGACCATTTTGGCACTGCGGGGAAGGGTTGATCCTGATCAACACGGGCGTACATCGGGCAGATGATGTCGGTGGCAGCAGAGTCTGCGCCGCCGCCTTCATACTGCACCGGGCGGGAAGGGTCTTCTGACTTCAGCCAGCGGTACAGGGCATCGTGGTTGGTACCATGACCGGACTCATTGCCCAGCGACCAGATAATGATGCTTGGATGGTTGCGATCGCGCTGCACCATGCGCGTCACGCGCTGGCTCATGGCCGGTAACCATGCCGGATCGTCGGTCAGGCGATTCATCGGCACCATGCCGTGCGTCTCAATATTGGCTTCATCCACCACGTACAGGCCGTAGCGATCGCACAATGTGTACCACAGCGGATGGTTCGGATAGTGAGAGCAGCGCACAGCGTTAAAGTTATTTTTGCTTCATCAGCACGATATCCTGCACCATCGTTGCCTCGTCCATCACCTGACCGTTGACCGGGTGATGCTCATGGCGGTTGGTGCCGCGAAATCAGCAGCGGTTTGCCGTTCAACAGCAGCAGACCATTTTCAATGCTGACCTGACGGAAGCCGACATCGCTGGCCTCAGCTTCTATCAGCGTGCCGTCGACGGTGTGTAA
Organism: Morpho helenor; assembly: GCA_029227775.1. Taxonomy (NCBI): domain Eukaryota; kingdom Metazoa; phylum Arthropoda; class Insecta; order Lepidoptera; family Nymphalidae; genus Morpho; species Morpho helenor. The sequence continues at coordinate 2,968 of JARGCU010000055.1, forward strand.
TTGCGCCACGGCACGATACAGATTTGGCGTTTCCGCGCTCCACAGCGCCGGTTCTTTGACGTTCAGGCGCAGGGTAACCCGGTCCTGATAAGCTCCGCGCTCGTCAATAATGTCACTGCCCAACGCGGCGGTATTTTCACCAATTAACGTTTCGTTATCCCACAGCTGCACTGTCACGCGTAAATATATCGTGCAGCTCACCCGCGACCCGGACCTGCGTTTCCAGAACGGCACGGCTAAAGTCGTCGTTAAAACGGGTGTTAATTTGCAGGTCGCTGATTTGGGTGGCGGGCTTATGGAGTATTGATACATCGCGGAAAATCCCACTCATCCGCCACATGTCCTGGTCTTCCAGATAGCTGCCATCGCTCCAGCGCAGCACCAGTACCGCCAGACGGTTTTCACCGCTACGCAGATAATCGCTGAGGTCGAATTCAGACGGTAGACGGCTGTCCTGCCCGTAGCCCACCCAGCGTCCGTTACACCACAGATGGAACGCCGAGTTCACGCCGTCAAAGATGACCCTCGTTTGGCCTTGCTGAAGCCAGACATCGTCAATACAAAATGTGAGCGAGTAACAGCCTGTAGGATTCTCTGCTGGCACAAACGGCGGATTAACCGGAATAGGATACGCCACGTTGGTGTAAATCGGCGCATCATAGCCGTCCATCTGCCAGTTAGATGGGACGTTGATGGTATCCGCCTGAGGCAGATCGCTCGCCAGCCAGCTTTCCGGAACCGCTTCAGGAGAGGCAAACCAGCTAAATTTCCATTGCCGTTCAGGCTGCGCTTTTGTGAAGAGTCTCGTCCGGCGTGAGCATCATCGGCATTTCGCCAGCTGTAAAAAGGAGGATGCGCTTCCAGACGGTTGAGCTGCGTTACGCCAGGGTTTTCCCAGTCGCGACGGTGTAGTACGGCGGCGAGTGAATCGGTGTTCAGGGACATATCTGTATCCTTATCGAAATTGTTATCCGCTCACAATTTTTGTTAAAATAGGGGCGTAGCGTTCTTTCTGTAAAGGATGAGATGAGCAATGAGTGAGCTAACTCACACAATTTTACTCGCTCACATTTTGGGGGAGAGCTGAGAGATCTGCCGTGCTAGCTGGATGAGTGAATTGGCCAATGCTTCAGGGGAAGCCGCATGGGCAGTGGGAGGACAAACGGTCTTGCGTTGAATCAGTGATACCGGCAGTAGCTGATTGTTCGCGGCGGGTTCGGCGGCAGATAGCTGTAGCAGCTTGTCTACGCTCGTTTTTCCAAGCAGCGAGAAATCCTGTCTGATGGTGGTTAGCGGCGGAATATAGCAGGCGCTATCCTCGGTATCATCATAGCCAATAATGGAGATGTCGCTGGCTACGCGCAGACCGAACTCGCTGATGGCCCGCATTGCGCCGAGCGCCATCTGATCGTTCGCGACCAGCATAGCGGTTGGAATGGTGCCGTTATTAAGCATCTGCAAGGTTTGCTGAAAACCGGACATCGCACTCCAGTCACCTTCCGTTTCGGCAACCGGCTGCAGGTGGTATTGCGTCAGATATTTATGCCAACCCGCGAGTCTCAGCCGCGCGGAGATTGATGAGTTTGGCCCGGCTAGTAGCGCAATGCGTTTATGCCCATGCTCTATCAGATGCTCAACGCCCAGGCGTGCCCCATCATCATGGGAAAAAATTACGCTGTTAATGGGGGGAGGTGTCAGAAACATCAAGAAAAAGTACCGGCACGTTGCCACAGCTTGCTGCAACTTCAATAGCGTCATTTTCATCGAGCGGATAGTTAACGATTCAAACCGGTTACCCGTTGCGTTAGCAGATTATGTACTGCCGCTTTACAGGCTTCCACGCCGTTACGTTCCACCATGGCGATGACCACGCTGGCACCTGAACTGTCGGCGCGGGATTTAATCGCCGCGACAATCTGCGACGGCGCATGCAGCGCGAGGTTAGTGGTTGCAACGCCGATGAGCGGCGTCTGTTTCCCCGCCAATTGCTGCGCAACGCGGTTGGGGATGTAATTCAGCTCAGCCATTGCGGCTTCGACTTTTTCACGGGTTTTGGCGGAAACGTGGCGAGCCTGATTCACGACGCGAGAGACGGTCTGATAAGAGACCCCCGCATGGTCTGCAACATCGTACAGCGTTACCGGTTTCACACTCATTACCCCTGAATTCAATGTGTTCTGCACGCTATGATGCCACACCTCCCATAAAAATAGGAGGTGGTGCAATCTCATGCATTGAGCCAGAGAGTGACTTTTACGCCAAATCTTGCCCGTTGCTGGCAATCACCTTCTTATACCACCAGAACGACTTCTTACGCGTGCGAGCCAGCGTGCCGTTGCCCGCATCATCGCGGTCAACGTAGACAAATCCCGTAGCGCTTGCTCATCTCGCCGGTCGACGCTGCCACGAGATCGATACAGCCCCAGGTGGTGTAGCCGATAACCGGAATCCCGTCTTCAATGGCTTCACCCATCGCCCGAATATGCTCGCGCAGATAGCTGATGCGGTAATCATCATCAATCTGCCCGTCCGCGTTGACCACGTCTTTCGCGCCGAGGCCGTTTTCCACCAGAAACAACGGCTTCTGATAACTGGTCGTACATCATGTTCATGGTGATGCGCAGGCCGAGCGGGTCGATGCCCCAGCCCCATTCGCTGGCCTTGATGTACGGATTTTTCAGCGACTTCACAATGTTTGCCGCGTTGGTGTTGTTGGCGTTCATCTCCGCCGATGCGCAGCGCGAAGCGTAGTAGCTGAACGAGACAAAGTCGATGGTGTGCTTGAGGATTTCATCGTCGCCCGCTTCTTTAGCGATCGTCACGCCTTTCTCGCGGAACACCCGCGCCGAGTAGGCCGGATAGCTGCCGCGCGCCTGCACGTCGATAAAGAACAGGTTCTCGCGGTCTTTCTCCAGCGCCGCCCACACGTCTTCTGGCTTGCAGGAGTAAGGATAGAAGTTACCGCCCGCCAACATGCAGCCGACCTGGTTCTGCGGGTTCACCTCATGGGCGATTTTGGTTGCCAGCGCGCTGGCGACCAGCTCGTGGTGTGCGGCCTGGTACTTCACCTGATCCTGGTTTTCACCGTCTTCAAACACCAGCCCTGCGCCGGAGAACGGGCCTGTGCAGCATGATGTTGATTTCGTTGAAGGTCAGCCAGTATTTCACCAGTCCATCGAACGCCTCAAAGCAGGTGCGGGCGTAACGGGCAAAGAAATCGACCATTTTACGGTTGCGCCATGAACCGTATTCGGTGACCAGATGCATCGGTACGTCGAAGTGGCACAGCGTCACCAGCGGCTCAATGCCGTACTTCTGGCACTCGCGGAACAGGTCGCGGTAGAAGGCGATGCCCGCTTCGTTTGGCGTCAGTTCGTCACCGTTCGGGTAGAGACGGCTCCAGGCAATCGAGGTGCGGAAAACGGTAAAACCCATCTCCGCCATCAGCGCGATATCTTCTTTGTAGCGATGATAAAAATCGATCGCCTGATGGCTCGGGTAGAACTCATCGTCGCGCAGCGTAAAGCGCTTCTCTTGCCCCAGCTTCACCGGCAGGCGGTTCGCGCCGTGCGGAATCATATCCACGGTGGTCAGCCCTTTGCCGCCCTCAAGATAAGCCCCTTCGGCCTGGTTGGCGGCAATGGCGCCGCCCAGAGAAACCCTTGCGGAAATGTCGACATGCGTTACCTCGCTAAAAATTTATGAAATTCGTGCCGTTACAGTTGCGGCAGGCTTAGCGGCCTGGCGTTTACGCGCCTCGACGGCAGCCTCTTCGACGGGAATATCTTCAAAACCAAGAATCAGCGTCAGCACAAAGGAGAGCACCACCGCCAGCGCCATGACACCAAACACCCAAACGATAGTCATTGGGTTAGCCGGGTCGAAGAACTGTACGCTGGTGAACAGCCCCGGCGCGGCCATGGAGTGGCTGGCAAGCCCGACAGCACCAGCAATACCGCCGCAGATAAAGCCACTTATCAGGCTGGCAATCAGCGGGGCGTTTCAGGCGGATGGCGACACCATAAAGCGCCGGTTCGGAAATCCCGGCCAGAATCGCGGAAGCGGCAGCCGCCAGCGCGGTCTGGCGCAGCTCCGGGTTTTTGGTTTTCCACGCCACCGCCAGTGACGAACCGCCGAGCGACAGGTTGGCACCGATTTCCGACGGCATGACCATGCCTTCTTTGCCGGTTTCGGCGATGGTCTGAATGATGGTTGGCGTAAAGACGCGGTGCATCCCGGTCATCACCAGCAGCGGCCACAGCGCGCCCATAATGGCGACCGACAGCCAGCCGAGATAGCCGTGAATGGTGTACACCAGCGCGGAGATGGCGCTACCGATCCAGATACCAATCGGGCCGATCAGCAGGATCGCCAGCGGTGCGGCAATCAGCACAATAAGCATCGGCTTAAGGAAGTTTTTGGTCACCGCCGGGGTGATTTTGTCGACCCAGCGTTCAATGTAGGAGAGGCACCAGGTCATCACCAGCGCCGGGATAACCGTGTAGGTGTACTTGACCGCCGTCACCGGAATATAGGCAAATTCGACGTGCTCGCCCTGGGCGGCTTTCGCCATCAGCTCAATAAAGCTCGGGTGCACCAGTACCCCGGCGATAGCAATCGCCAGCGACATATTGGTTTTGAATTTCACCGCCGCGGAGGCAGCCACCATCAGCGGCAGGAAGAAGAACGCGCCGTCGCCGATCACCGTCAGAATGGTGAGCGTCGGCGCGCCTTTTGGCAGCACGCCGGTCATCTCGAGGATCATCGCCAGCAGCTTGACCATCGATCCACCGATAATTGCTGGGATCAACGGCGACATGGTGCCGATCAGCGCGTCGAGGATCCCGGCGCCAATGCGGCGTAAAGTGAGCTTCGGTTTTCCGACCGGGGCGGCAGGCTGCAGGTTGCTCGGCAGCAGGTTCACCACCTCGCGATAGGCCTGAGAGACGGTGTTGCCGATAATCACCTGGCACTGGTTGTCGTTACGCACCACGCCCAGCACGCCGCTGATGCCCTTGAGGCTGGCGCTGTCGACCTGCGTTTCGTCTTTCAGTACGAAGCGCAGACGGGTCATGCAGTGCGTGACGGCGGAGATGTTCTCCACGCCGCCGAGTGCGCCCACCACGGATTGCGCCAGAGCCGCATAGTTTTTAGACATCGGAAAATCCTGTTTTATCAGTAGGGTACTTATCGCTTATCGCCCGATGTAGTCGGGGTGATGAAACGTTGTATAGGAAACCGGTTCCACATAATATTCATGTGTTAATTTTGTTACATCAAGATCTAATTTTTGTTTTTGGTTAATTCGTGAAATCGATCACAGGAATGTCCGTTGAGCAAAAAGCGCACGCATCGGCGGGTGCTGTAAATAACGAAACGGTGCAGTACACTGCTGGCAAATGATTTCTCAAGGTATGAATATGACGACAATGCTGGAGGTAGCGCGACGGGCGGGCGTGTCGAAAGCCACCGTATCCCGGGTGCTATCGGGCAACGGTTATGTCAGTCAGGAGACGAAGGACCGGGTGTTTCTGGCCGTCGAAGAGAGCGGCTATCGGCCCAATCTGCTGGCGCGTAATCTGGCGACCAAAAAGACGCAGACCCTGGGGCTGGTGGTCACCAACACGCTTTATCACGGTGTCTATTTCAGCGAGCTGCTGTTCCATGCGGCGAGTATGACGGAAGACCAGGGGCGACGCCTGATTCTGGCGGACGGTAAGCACAGCGCCCAGGAAGAGCGTGAGGCGATTCAGTATCTGCTCGACCTGCGCTGTGACGGCATTATTATTTACCCCCGTTTTCTGAGCGTCGACGATATTGACGACATTATTCAGCAACAGCAGCAGCCGATATTAGTCATCAACCGTCGATTGCGACGAAATAGCAGCCACTGCGTTTACTGCGATTCAAAAATCCGCCAGCCAGAACGCGGTGGAGCGATTAATCAGCCTCGGCCATCGCGATATTGCGTTTATTACCGGTTCGCTCGATTCGCCGACCGGCATTGAACGTCTTTCTGGCTATAAAGATGCGCTAACGAAGCACGGTATTGCGGTACGCAACGAACTGATTGTTGAAGGAAAGTGGACGCCCGCAACCGGTGCCGCCGGGGTGGATACGCTGCGCGAGCGGCAGGTCAGCTTTAGCGCACTGGTCGCCAGTAATGACGATATGGCGGTGGGGGCGATTAAGCGCCTGCACGTCCACGGAATAAATGTGCCGCAGCAGGTTTCGGTGCTGGGTTGCCTTATATGGTTCCCGCGCTCTCCAGCGTTGCGTATTCCGGTCACGGAAATGATCAAAGAGACCATTCATCGCCTTATTTTTATGCTCGACGGCGGGGACTTTAATCATCAGCAAAACCTTCCCGGGTGAACTGATTGAGCGTGAGTCCATTGTCCCAGGGCCGCACGCATAGCGTCGTCATCTGTCATCGTCAATAAGTGACGATGACAGCTTATCCTTCATCACCTGCCAAAAAATCCCCTTTAAAAACAGTCAAATAAAAGTTGGCTCGAATAATGGCATTCTCCCGCGAATTCACTGTCATTGCTGGAGAAGTTGATGAACCGTTTCATCATTGCTGATGCGAGTAAATGTATTGGCTGCCGGACATGCGAAGTCGCATGCGTGGTGTCCCACCAGGAAGATCAGAACTGCGCCGCGCTGACGCGCCGCAATCTTTCCTGCCTCGTATTCACGTTATTAAAGGCGTGATGTATCTACCGCTACCGCCTGCCGTCAGTGCGAAGACGCCCCGTGCGCTAACGTCTGCCCGAACGGTGCTATCAGCCGCGACAAAGGCTTTATTCACGTGATGCAGGAACGCTGCATTGTTGCAAAACCTGCGTGGTGGCCCTGCCCTTACGGCGCGATGGAAGTGGTAGTGCGTCCGGTCGTTCGCGGACAGCGGCGCGGGCCTTAAAGTGCGTGCGGAAAAAGCGGAAGCCAACAAGTGTGACCTCTGCTACCACCCGCGAAGCTGGCCCAGCTGTATGGAAGCCTGCCCGACTCATGCGCTGTTTTTGCGTGGACCGCAGCAAGCTTGAGCAGCTTAGCGCGGAAAAACGTCGTCGCGCTGCGCTCGATAGCGCCACGTCTATCTCTCTTTAATCATCCTTATTTCTCTTTTAACAGGTCTGTTACTGATGAAAAAAAATCACGAGTGTGTGCCCTTACTGTGGCGCTGGTTGCAAACTGAAGCTGGTTGTCGACAACGGTAAAATTATTCGCGCCGAGGCCGCCGAAGGGCAAAACAACCAGGAATGAGCTGTGCCTGAAGGGCTATTACGGCTGGGACTTCCTCAACGATACCAAGCTGCTGACCCCCCGATTAACGCAGCCGATGATCCGCTATGAAAAAGGCGGCAAGTCTCACCCCCGTGAGCTGGATGAGGCGATTCGCTATACCGCGAAGCGTCTTGGCGATATCAAAGCCAAATTCGGGCCGCGCGCCATTATGACCACCGGGTCATCGCGCGGCACCGGCAATGAAACTAACTACGTGATGCAGAAAATTCGCCCGCGGCGTGCTGCACACCAATAACGTCGACTGCTGTGCGCGCGTCTGTCATGGCCCATCGGTGGCGCGGGCTTCAGGATGTGCTGGGCAACGGCGCGATGAGCAACAGCATCGGCGATATCGAAAACTCCCCGCTGCCTGCTGGTCTTTGGCTACAACTGCGCGGACTCGCACCCGATAGTGGCGCGTCGCGTGATTAAAGCGAAAGACAAAGGGGCCAAAATTATCGTCTCGATCCGCGTCGTATTGAAACCGCGCGCATCGCCGACCAGCATCTGCAAATGCGCAACGGCAGCAATATGGCGCTAGTGAACGCTTTCGCCCACGTGCTGCTGCTGGAAGAAGACCTGTACGACCACCGGAATACGTTTCCGTTACACCACCGGGCTTGATGAACTGCGTGAAGTCGGTCAAAGACTACGCGCCGGAAGCGGTGGAATCCCTGACCGGCATTCCGGCCATGCAGGTTCGCCAGGCGATGCGTACCTACGCGGCCGCGCCGTCGGCGACCATTATGTGGGGCATGGGCGTGACCAGTTCGGCCAGGCCGTTGACGTGGTGAAAGGGCTGGCAAGCCTGGCGCTGCCTGACCGGTAACCTCGGACGTGGAAGCCGTTGGCGTTGGCCCGGTGCGTGGGCAGAACAACGTGCAGGGCGCGTGTGATATGGGCGTGCTGCCAACCAGTTCCCTGGGTATCAGGACGTGGTCGATGCCGCCGTGCGCGAGAAGTTCGCCAGGGCCTGGGGCATCGACGCAGCTTGATGGACGACAAAGTTGGCGTTTTCGCATTACCGAAGTGCCGCATCTGGCCATCGAAGGGAAGGTGAAAGCCTACTACATCATGGGCGAAGACCCGCTGCAAACCGAGGCGGATTTAGGCCTGGTGCGCCAGGGATTTGAAGCGCTCGACTTTGTGGTGGTGCAGGACATCTTTATGACCAAGACCGCCGAACAGGCGGACGTGCTGCTGCCCGCCACCTCATGGGGCGAACACGGCGGCGTCTTCACCTGCGCCGCCGCGGCTTCCAGCGCTTCGAAAAAGCCATCGAACCGACCTATAACGTGAAGCGTGACTGGGAAATTATCAGCCTGCTGGCAAGCGAAATGGGCTACCCGATGCATTACGACGACAACCAGCAAATCTGGGACGAAATGCGCGAGCTGTGCCCGCTGTTCCTACGGCGTAAACCTACGAAAAAATGGGCGAGATGGGGCACGTGCAGTGGCCATGCCCGACGCTCGATCATCCGGGGACGCCGTATCTGTACGAAGGCAATCAGTTCGCCACGCCTGACGGTAAAGGCCACCTGTTTGCGGCTCCGTGGCGTGCGCCAGCCGAAACGCCGGACGACGACTTCCCGCTGGTGCTCCTGCACCGTACGCGAGGTCGGGCACTACTCTTGTCGCTCGATGACCGGCAACTGTGCGGCGCTGCAATCGCTCGCCGATGAACCCGGCTTTGTGCAGATGAACCCGCAGGATGCCAGCCTGCTTGCGTGCATGATAAGCAGCTGGTGTGGGTCTCCTCGCGGTCGCGGCCAAGGTGATTAGCCGCGCCAGCGTCAGCGAACGCATCAACCATGGCAGCGTTTATATGACCTACCAATGGTGGATTGGTGCCTGCAACGAACTGACTCAGGACAACCTCGACCCTATCTCGAAACGCCGGAACCAAGTACTGCGCGGGTGAAAATCGAGGCGATAGAGGATCAGAACTGGGCCGAAATCTACGCGCAGGACAGCTATCAGTCGATGAAAACGCGCCTGAACGCGGCGCTCAACGGGTAATCAAATGAACGCAAACGGCGTGCAGATCCGCATCTGCGGAAAAGTACAGGGGGTGGGCTTCCGCCCCTTCGTCTGGCAACTGGCACAGCAGCGCGGGCTGCCTTGGCGATGTCTGTAACGACAGCGCCTGGCGTCCTGCTACGCCTGTTCGGTGACGAAGCGGATTTTATCGCCGCGCCTGTACCAGTACTGCCCGCCCGCTTGCGCGTATTGATAGTACCCACGTCGAGCCATTCGAGTGGCCGACGCTGCCGACCGATTTTTACTATTCGCCAGAGCGGTGCCGGGGCGATGAGCACCCAGATTGTCCCGGATGCGGCAACCTGTCCGGCCTGTCTGGCGGACAATGAACAGACCGCAGGAGCGGCGCTACCGCTATCCGTTTATCAACTGCACCCACTGCGGGCCGCGCTTTACCATTATTCACGCTATGCCCTATGACCGTCCGCTGACGGTGATGGCGGCGTTTCCGCTCTGCCCGTCGTGCGAGGCGGAGTACCGAAACCCTTACGACCGTCGTTTCCACGCCCAGCCGGTGGCCTGCGCGAGTGCGGGCCGTGGCTAATGTGGCACAGCGGTGAGCAACGCGCGGAAAAAGAAGCGGCGCTTGCTGCCGCTATCGCCATGATTGAAGCGGTGGCATTGTGGCGGTGAAGGGAATTGGCGGCTTCCATCTGGCCCTGCGATGCGGGAAATGCCGCGGCGGTGGCGACGCTTCGGGCTCGCAAACATCGCCCGGCAAAACCGCTGGCGGTGATGATAGCTAACGCTGACGCGCTGTCGATTGACCGCGCGCTCGCTGCTCAATACCCCCGCCGCACCGATTGTGCTGGTGGATAAACATCTGGTCCTCTGGGATCTGCCAGGAGATTGCGCCGGACCTCGCGGAAGTAGGCGTGATGCTGCCCGCCAACCCGCTACAGCATCTGCTGATACAGGCGCTGGCGCGCCCGTTGCGTGATGACCTCCGGCAACCTGAGCGGTAAACCTCCGGCGTTGACTAACGACAGCGCGCTGGCGGATTTGGCCGATATTGCCGACGGTTCCTGTTACACAACCGCGATATCGTGCAGCGCATGGATGATTCGGTGGTGTGCCAGAGCGGCGAAATGCTGCGCCGTTCGCGCGGCTATGTGCCGGATGCCGCTGACTCTGCCGCCCGGGCTTTCGCGACGTACCGCGATGCTCTGTCTTGGCGCGGACCATGAAAAATACCTTCTGTCTGGTACGCGGCGACCGGGCGGTAACTCAGCCAGCACTTTGGCGACCTGACCGACGATGGCCGTGGAAGCCCAGTGGCGACAGGCGCTGGCGCTGATGCAGTCCATTTATGACTTTACGCCGCAGGCGGTGGTGGGCGGATTACCACGCGGCTTATCGTTCTTCTCAGTGGGCGACGGAGCTTGCGCTGCCGCGGCATCAGGTACTTGCATCATCATGCCCCATATTGCCGCCAGCCTTGCCGAACACGACTGCCGCTCGACGGTGGTGACGTGATTGCGATGGCGCTCGACGTATTGGCATGGGCGAGCACGGCGCGCTGTGGGGCGGTGAGTGTCTGCGCGTGAGCTACCGCGGGTGCGAACATCTCGGCGGCCTGCCGCCGTGGCGCTGCCGGGTGGTGATCTGGCGGCGCGTCAGCCGTGGCGCAACCTGCTGGCGCACTGTCTGGCGTTCGTTCCAGATTGGCAAATGTTCGGTGAGACGCAAGCGGTGCGGCAACAGAAACTGGCCGCTGCTGGCGCAGGCGATCCAGCGTGGGCTCAATAGCCCGCTGGCGTCTTCTTGCGGCCGTCTGTTTTGGACGCGGGTGGGCCTGTGCGGTGGGCTGCACGCCGCTCGCGCTGAGCTATGAAGGCGAGGCGGCCTGTCGGCTGGAAGCGCTGGGACAGGCTGCGCGGGCATTGTTCATCCGGTGACCATGCCGGTTGTTGATAGCCAGTTGGATCTCGCCACCTTCTGGCCGGCGTGGCTCGGCTGGCAGGCGACCCCGGCGCAAAAAGCGTGGGCGTTTCACGACGCGCTGGCGCAGGGCATCGCCACCTTAATGCGCCAACACGCAGAGCGTTTTCGCTGTCGGACGCTGGCTTCGGCGGCGGCGTGCTGCACACGCGCTGCTGCGCAGCCGTCTTACGCATTATTTACACGATTTCACTTTGCTCTTTCCGAAGCGTTTACCCGCGGGGGATGGGGCAATTTCATACGGGCAGTCTGTGAGTTGCTTGCAGCTCGCCATCTGGTTTAAGGAGTTACTCATGTTGTGGAATGTTCTTCGTCAACAGCCGCGCGCAACGCTGCTGGTTCTGGTTCTTGTGTTGGCGAATTTACTGGCCTGGGGTTGGGCATGGCAGGCATTTGGTCATAACGGCGCGCTGATGGCCGCCAGTCTGCTGGCGTGGGGCTACGGTCTGCGTCACGCGGTGGACGCCGACCATATTGCGGCGATTGATAACGTCACCCGTTAAAGATGATGCAGCAGGGCAAGCGCCCGTTCGGCGTCGGTGCCTGGTTCTCACTCGTCACTCCTCCATCGTGGTGCTGGCGTCAGTGGCGATTGCCGCCACGGCGACCGCGTTCCAGCACAAAATGAGCTGGTTCCACGACACCGGTAGCATCATCGGCACGACCGTGTCGGCGGTGTTTCCTGCTGGCAATGGCGCTGGGTGAACCTGATTATTCTGCGCGGCGTGTGGCGCAGCTTCCAGGCGCTGAAGAAAGGGTGAGTCGGTCTCAGCCGAGCTGCCGGTGGCGGGCGGTATGATGAGCGCGCTGTTCAGCCGTACTTTCCGCCTGATTGGCAAAAGTTGGCATATGTACCTGGTGGGTTTTCCTGTTTGGTCTGGGCTTTGATACCGCTACCGAAATTGGCGTGCTGGGCATCTCTGCCGCCAGCGCCTCGAGCGGGATGTCGATGTGGTCGATCATGGTCTTCCCGGCTCTGTTCGCGAGCGGCATGGCGTTGGTTGATACGCTGGATAATATTCTGATGGTGGGTGCGTACGGCTGGGCCTTCAATAAGCCTCAGCGTAAGCTTTACTACAACATGACCATTACCCGGCGCATCTGTGGTGGTCGCGCTGTTTATCGGTGGACTGGAAGCGCTGGGGCTGATTATCGATAAGTTCGACCTGACCGGCGGCATCTGGAGCGGTGTGTCGATGCTGAGCGATAACCCTCGGCAACGCGGGCTTTGTGGTGATTGGTCTGTTCGCGCTGTGCTGGCTGGTGTCGATGGTGAACTACCGCTGGCGCAACTATGACGCACTGGTGGTGCGTTAAGGGAATTCAGCTACCCGCTTCGCGGGTAGCTGAAAGTTCGGTGACGTGTTATTCAAATTTCACCGGATTGTCGCGATAGGCTTTGAGTTTCTCACGCATCCAGCGGCTGCTATTACGGTTAACCGCGCTGACGACGCCCGTCGTGGCTCCGCCACCAACCTGTACGTGGAAAATACCGCGTGACGGGAAGTCGTGGTATTTCGCCGTCGAGAGATCCCAGGATTGGCGGCTAAATAGATCGCGAGGGTTGGGGCCCATCATACCAACGTGTACGTCGAGAAAATTCAATGTCCAGCAGCTTGGTATTGATAGCATCTACGGCGCTGCCAATTTCAGGATGACCCATCAGATAGCTACCGCCGGTGCCCCAGAACTGTTCCTCCAGTTCGCCAACTTCCTCGCTGACGCTTGCCAGGGCGGCTAGCCGGAACCTGCCATGGCATGACCGGCTGGCGCAGATGGCGGCTGAGCGAAGCGCAGAAATCAAACGTCCGATCCCACTCATAAGGCGAATAACAGTAACCGTTTTTTATAGGCGCGAGCGGTGAAGTCATCGGCCTCGTAGCGATCGGCAGCCATAAAATCGGCTCCTTTGGCAACGGCGGATGCGCCATTGCGCGAGCGTATATTCGATATCGTCAAACACGCCGACCATCAGCGCATATTCTGCCGAGAGTTTACCCGCGAGTTCAGGGGTAATGGTCATGCGCTTTTTCGTGCCGTCTTCAGGATCGAAACATCATCGTAGGTAAAGTCCTGGTACACCCACTGTGAGCCGCCAACGCTCCACAGGTTGATTTGCCAGCCGAGAACGACGTCCGGCGCAACCACGCGTACCAGCCAGTTAACCGCCTTAATGTAGCCTTTCAGCGTGTCGGAAATGCCCGCCGGGATGGTGATATCAACACCGTGGTGCGCCATAGCTTCCGCCAGCGGCTTGCGAACCGTCACCGGATAATCTGCGGCGAAACCGTATTTTTGGCATTCGCCAAGTAATCCGGGTTAACGATAAAGCCAGCCGGTACCGGGTGCTCGTCATCCTTCATTGCCTGAGCCATTTGCAGCGCCTGAATGAAGTTCGCGAAGCTAAACTGGTGACGGACAGGATCGTTAATAATATTGGTCACATCGCCCCAATGACAGGTTGCAGGTATAGGACACCATGACGGGGCAGCACGTGTTCTTGCGTGCTGGCCGTAACGTTACGCGCCATTTCGATGATTTTTTGCGTAGGCTCTTTTGCTGGATCCAGTGTAGGCGGATGCATCTCCCATACCATCGTCGCCGAATATTTAAAGAGAGACGACACGCGCGCTTCGGCAAGGTCCGCCACATTACTCGGCGACATATCGGCACAGCCGCCAAAGCTCAGAAAGTCCGGGAACCCTTTAACATGCAGATTCGCACCTTCTGTTACCGCGACCGTTAAGGTCAACGCTGCGTCATTATCAACCCGCAGCTGCTGCGAGGCGGTATCAACGTAATAAATGACGCCATTCTGAATCACGGTAGGGCTTTCTACACGGTAGTTCCCCGGCGCGATGCTGGCGATGGCGTTGTGATTGCCCCGGCTGCATCGGCAGATTGCGAAATGATATTGGCCGCGGAGTATCATTTTCGGTCGATGAGGCGAATATAAAATGCGGCATCCACGGTTTTTTCCGCGTTAATGGCGATATTAAGCGCGGCGGAGTGCGCCGCGGTATCACTCTGCGAGTGAATCTGAGCGTCGCCAAAAACAATATTCTCGTGCTGATTATTCAGCGGCCCTTGCACGACATCAACGCAGTAGTGGGCGTTGTTCAATCTGATATCGTCAATGCGCAGGGTGAACTGACCGCTAATCGGCAATTGCTGCAGGCGGACTGACTGCCCGACGCGCAGTGCGATGCGTTGCGCTTCAATCCCGTTCTCCTCGTAAACCAGCTGTAAAGTTTCATTGTACAGCGCGTGCGATGTGGATAAATCGAGCTTCACATCGAGGGTGGTGCTGCGTTGTGCGGGCCCAAAGGTGACGTTCAGCGCGGTGCGCTGGCCTTTGCCGATGGTCACCTGAGAGGACCCCAAGGCTACCTCGGCCCGTTACGGTTCCATCAGCGGTGCACAGCTGCGCGGCGCTGACGGGTGTAGGTACCGAGCGACAAGTACTTCAATGTATTATTTCCCGCCACCAGCGCGCACGTTTCGCGTTGTTCACCGCGCGGTCAGCACCAGTTCCAAGCGGCGTCTGCTCCAGCCCGGCCGGAAGGCGTACAGGTGACGACAAGCTCGCCTGCGACCTGAGTTTCTTCATCTGCGGCGAGCGTGAAGGAATCCTGGAACGTCTGCCAGGCCGGCACCGTATCGGATGCCACATTCACGCCCTATGGATCGTGGAAATAGCGTTACCAATTGCAGAACCATCGGCAGCGGAAATTTGTTAATTTGATATCAAATATACCGCTGGAAATTTCACTGGTCTCGATATCTGTTTTTAATTCACACCATGGGTTGGTGGAAATAGTGATATCGCCGGCAGTTACCTTCCCCGGCGCGCTGAATGTCAGCACCATTTTTTCTTTGATATCGATAACTTCAGCGGTCGTCGATTTTATATTGTTGATATCAACTGTCGGATACCAGGTATCGCTGCTGAAGGTGAGTTCAAATCCTAATTGCATGAGTTATCCCCGTTAATTTCTTTTTCATGTGGTATTTGTATGACACGCAGGGGCGCCTACCGCTTATTGGCGTTATTTGCCCTGTGGGCTTTTACTTATAAACGACAGTTAATGAGAAAACAGCTATGTAAAAGAGATGGTGATAGTTAATGATTGAATGTTATCTGCGGCAGATTTATTAATGTCGCGAGGGGGTTGTGATGATGTAGAAATAGATTTTAATGATGTTAAGTGAGTCGGGGATAATAATAAAAAAGCCCCGGGCAGCGGGGCAAGTAACAATGAGACTTTCGCGCGTCCATGCGCATGCGGTTAAATTAAACAGTGAACAGAGGGGGAAGCCTTATTGATGGAGTGACTTCAGCAAAGCAAAGGCCTCTTTCATTCGTTCTTCGCTCACCACGAAAGCGCACAGCTGCTGACGGTCGTCATACCCCTGCGCCAGCATGCCGTCGGCGCGAGTTTCAATCTTCCAGTTCAAATCCGGGCGGCGGGTTTCACCGGCCAGATGCAGCGGCAGATCCGGCGTTTTCACCTTTACCAGCATGTTCGGCAGCTTCAGCTCGCCGGGCTGGCCGAGCAGGTTTTTCGCCAGACACATGGCGCTCATCAGAATCGGCTGTAGGAACGGCAGCACCGTACCGTTAATCTCAGCGCAGTCGCCCAGCGCGTAGATATCCGGATTACTGGTGCGCAGCGTACCGTCGACCTTCACGCCGCGGTTAATCTCGAGACCTGCCATGCGCGCCAGCGCCGTTTCCGGGCGCAGGCCGGTGGCGGCCACTACCGCATCAACCTCGACGTGGCGGTCACGGTCAAAGGTGGCGCGAATGCCGCTGGCGGTCTGTTCCAGCGATTGCAGCTGAGATTTCAGCAGCAGATGAATACCCATGTCGGTCAGACGATGCTGCAAACGGCTGCTTACTTCCGGCGGCATCAGCGAAGCTAGCACGCTGGCAGAGTTATCGACCACGGTGACCGCTTTACCGGCGCGGCTGAAGTCCATTGCCAGCTCGCAGCCAATCAAACCACCGCCGATAATCAGCACGCGTCGGGCATCGCGCAGCGTACTTTGCGCCGCGCCAAACTCCTGCTGGCTGTTGAGGGTCAGCATCAGCTCTTTGCCCGGTACCGGCGGCACGATGGTGGATGCGCCCGTTGCCAGCACCAGTTTGTCGTACTGCCACTCATGGTTCTGGCTTTTCACCACATGCGCGGTTGCATCGATGCTGGTTACCCAGGTCTGCGGGAACAGGTTCAGGTTGTACTGCTCGGCGAACTCGCCTGCGGTTTGCAGGGTGAGGTCGGCGGCGGTTTGCCCCCGGCTCACCACATGGCTTAAGTCCGGCTTGTTGTACTCGTCGATGCTGTCGGCGGCGATGAGCGTCAGTTTGACGCTCGCGTCGAGCTTACGAATATTTTTCACCAGCTGGCGGGCGGCGAAGCCCGAGCCAACGATCACGATGCCATGATTCATTTTGCCTCCGTCGCCAGTACGTCGAAGACGTCTTTGCCTAAAGAGCATTCTGGACACAGGAAGTTGTCCGGGACTTCGCTCCACGGGGTGCCTGGCTGCACGTTCTGATTAGGTTCACCTTTGGCTGGGTCGTAGATCCACTGGCACACGCTGCACTGCATGCTTGGGCCGAGGTCGGCTGCGGCAGCGGCGGCACAGGCGCAGGCCTCTTTCGCGGCGTCGGGTTTTGCGGTGGCTTCTGGCAGCGGAGCCAACGCCCACTGGCGAGCGATTTCACGACCGTGCTGACGGCACACTTCCAGCGCATCAACATCAGGACGCCATTTGGCTTTCAGGCTCAGGGACATTTCAAAGCCCGCATCCTGCAAACGGGTCGACAGACGATCGACCGCGCCGCCGCTCCAGCCGTGCGAACCAAAGGCGCTGGCGCGCTTGTTGCGGAAGCGCAGGCCGGTCATCTCTTCCACCAGGCCAGCGATTTTCGGCATCATCACGTTGTTCATGGTTGAAGTCCCAACCAGCACGCCTTTAGAGCGGAAGACGTTGGTCAGAATTTCGTTTTTATCGCTGCGGGCGACGTTGAAGATTTTCACCGCCACGTTCGGGTCAACTTCGTTGATTCCCTGGGCAATAGCATCCGCCATCATGCGGGTGTTGTTGGACATGGTGTCGTAGAAGATAGTGATACGGTCTTCCTGATAGTCCGCCGCCCATTTCAGGTACAGTTCAACAATCTGGGTTGGGTTATCGCGCCATACCACACCGTGAGAGGTGGCAATCATATCAACCGGCAGGTTGAAGCCGAGGATCTCGGTGATTTTTGGCGTCACCAGGCGGCTGAACGGGGTCAGGATGTTGGCGTAGTAGCGCTGGCACTGTTCGAACAGTTCGGTCTGATCTACTTCGTCGTTGAACAGACGTTCGTCACAGTAGTGCTGGCCGAAGGCATCGTTACTGAACAGCACCGCGTCGCCGGTCATGTAGGTCATCATGCTGTCAGGCCAGTGCAGCATCGGGGTTTCCACGAAGATCAGCTGTTTGCCGTTACCGATGTCCAGGCTGTCACCGGTTTTCACCACGTGGAAGTTCCACTCTGGGTGATGGTGGTGACCGTTGATGGAGTCAATGGCGTTGGCGGTGCAGTAGATTGGGGTGTCCGGGATCTGCGACATCAGCTCGGTCAGCGCACCGGCGTGGTCTTCTTCAGCGTGGTTAATGATGATGTAGTCGATGTCAGCGAGGTCGATTTCACCGCGCAGGTTCTGTACGAATTCACGGCTGAATTTATGGTCGACGGTATCAATCAGGACGTTTTTTTCTTCACGGATAAGGTAGCTGTTGTAGCTGCTGCCGCGCAGCGTTTTGTATTCGGTACCGTGGAAATCACGTACTTCCCAATCACGTTGACCAACCCAATGAATGTTATTTTTAACCAGAATAGACATAGCAACCTCAATTAATTCAGCGTTTTTCAAAAAAGATGTATTGCTAATTGCAGGTTGTGTGCCAACTTTTTAATTAATTGATTTTATTGAATTAATTAATTTTTACCTCTTTGTTGTTAGTCAAAATGACTATGCTTGATATTGTCAATATGACATCATGCATTGTCAAAATGACTGTAAGAGGTACGCCATGAGCTTTTCCGTTGATGTGCTGGCGGGCATCGCCATAGAACTCCAGCGCGGCGTCGGTCATCAGGACCGATTCCAGCGTCTGATCACCACGCTGCGTCAGGTGCTGGAGTGCGATGCCTCGGCGCTGCTGCGCTACGACGCCCGGCAGTTTATTCCGCTGGCGATCGATGGGCTGGCGAAAGACGTACTCGGCAGGCGCTTTACCCTCGAAGGGCATCCGCGGCTTGAAGCGATTGCCCGCGCGGGTGACGTGGTGCGTTTCCCGGCGGATAGCGATTTACCCGATCCGTACGACGGCCTGATCCCCGGTCAGGAAAGCCTGAAGGTCCACGCCTGTATCGGGCTGCCGCTGTTTGCCGGGCAAAACCTGATTGGCGCATTAACCCTCGATGGCATGTCACCGGACCAGTTCGACGTGTTCAGCGATGAAGAGCTGCGGCTGATTGCCGCGCTGGCGGCGGGGGCGCTCAGCAACGCGCTGCTGATTGAGCAGCTTGAAAGCCAGAATATGCTGCCGGGCGCGCCGACCGACTTTGAGCAGGTAAAAGAGACGCAGATGATTGGCCTGTCGCCGGGCATGATGCAGCTTAAAAAAGAGATTGAGATTGTTGCTGCCTCTGACCTGAACGTGCTGATAAGCGGCGAAACCGGCACCGGGAAAGAGCTGGTGGCGAAAGCGATTCATGAGGGCTCGCCGCGCGCGGTCAGCCCGTTGGTTTATCTGAACTGCGCCGCGCTGCCGGAGAGCGTGGCTGAGAGTGAGCTATTTGGTCACGTCAAAGGGGCATTTACCGGGGCTATCAGCAACCGCAGCGGCAAGTTTGAAATGGCCGACAACGGTACGCTGTTCTTAGACGAAATTGGCGAGCTGTCGCTGGCGCTCCAGGCCAAGCTGCTGCGCGTATTACAGTATGGCGATATTCAGCGCGTCGGTGATGACCGCAGCCTGCGCGTTGACGTACGGGTGTTAGCTGCCACCAACCGCGACCTGCGTGAAGAGGTGGTTGCCGGTAATTTCCGCGCCGACCTGTTCCATCGCCTGAGCGTGTTCCCGCTTTCCGTGCCGCCGCTGCGTGAACGAGGTGATGACGTGGTGCTGCTGGCTGGCTATTTCTGCGAGCAGTGTCGGCTGCGGCTTGGATTGTCGCGAGTGGTATTAAGCAGCGGCGCGCGGACGCATCTGCAAAGCTACGGTTGGCCGGGTAACGTGCGCGAGCTTGAACATGCGGTACACCGTGCAGTTGTGCTGGCGCGGGCAACCACGCGCGGCAACGGTGAGGTGGTGCTGGAAGCGCAGCACTTTGCGTTTCAGGAAGGGACACCAACGACGGCGGTCGTCGAGACAGCAGCGCCGATGCCGGCGGTGAACAACCTGCGTGATGCCACCGAGCATTTTCAGCGGCAGATGATTCGCCAGGCTTTGGAGACGCATCAGCATAACTGGGCGGCAAGCGCCCGGGCGCTGGAGACAGACGTCGCCAACCTGCACCGGCTGGCGAAACGTCTGGGGCTGAAGGATTAAAGGATCCCGGCCTGGTAGAAGTTTTGCAGGTTAATCGCGCCGACCAGTCGATGGTTTTCATCCACCACCGGCGCGGCGCTGATTTTCTGCTTCATCAGCTGTTCTTTGGCGTCGACAGCACGCGCCTGATCGCGCAGGGTCACGCCGCCTTTGGTCATCGCGTCGTTAACGCAATCGTCCAGCGAACCGCCGCTCACCAGCCAGCGGCGCAGGTCGCCGTCGGTGAAGACTCCCTGAACCTGTGATTGCTCGTTACAGACCGCGACCATCCCCATCCCGGTACGGCTGAGTTCCAGCATCGCGTCCATTACGCTTGCGTGAACGGTGACCTGCGGGACATCGTCCTCGTGACGCATCAGGTGGTGAACGCGGTTGAGCAGACGTGCGCCCAGCGCACCGGCCGGGTGAGAGCGAGCAAAATCTTCTTCGTTAAAGCCGCGGGCCTGCATAACGGCAATCGCCAGCGCGTCGCCCATCATCAGCGTGTTGACGGTGCTGGAGGTGGGCGCCAGGTGCATCGGGCAGGCTTCGCGCTCAACGGCAATGTCGAGCACGGCATCGGCCGCCTGCGCCAGCGCGGAGTTGGCCTTGCCGGTCATCGCCAACAGCACCACGGATTTTTCTTTCAGCCGCGGAATGATGTAGTCCAGCTCTTTGGCGCTGCCGGAGTAGGAGATAAACAGCATGACGTCGCGGCTCTCTACCATCCCCAAATCGCCGTGCAGCGCTTCCGCCGGATGAACAAAGAAAGCGGGGGTGCCGGTGCTGGCGAAGGTAGCGGCGAGTTTTTTGCCGATATGGCCAGATTTGCCCATCCCGGAAACAATTAGTTTGCCTTTGCAGTTCAGGATGGCGTTGGCGGCCTGAACAAAGGTCTCGTCAAGACGGTCGGGTAGGCGGCTGGCTTCCTGCAGTTCCAGTAACAGGGCCTTGCGCCCGGCCTCTAACAAAAAATCACTCATTGCTCTCTCCGGTTATGATTACTTCAATCCCTTTGTCTTCCAGCGCTTGACGAAACGCCGGGTCGATTCCCGCGTCGGTAATCAGCTTATCAACGCTTTCCAGACTGCACACCACGTTAGGGCTTTTGCGTCCGAATTTTGACGAATCTGCCATCAGGATCACTTCGCGTGCCGCGTTGCACATCGCTTTACTGACGGTATAAACCTCGTTAAAGGTGGTCACGCCAGCGTTCAGATCGATGCCGTCAGTGCCCATAAAGAGTTTATCAAAGCTGAAATGCTCAAAGGCATTTTCCGCTAATTGCCCGTGGAACGAGGCCGATTTTTTGCGGAAGGTGCCGCCCGGCATCAGGATAGTCTGTTCATTGTCCAGTTCCGACAGCGCGTTAACGATATGCAGGCTGTTGGTCATGACGGTGATGTTGCGAAAGCGAGCAAGCATGGGAACCATCTGTAGTACGGTGCTGCCTGCATCCAGAATGATGGAGTCACCGTCGTGGATAAAGGTGATAGCCGCTTGTGCGATACGCTCTTTTTGGTGGGTATTGATGAGCGTTTTGTGATCGATAGGCGGGTCGGACTCATCTTTGTTTAACACCACGCCGCCGTAGGTTCGAATGACGGTTCCGGCATTTTCCAGAATGACCAGATCCTTGCGAATGGTGGTACCCGTGGTGTCAAAGTACTGGGCCAACTCTTCAACTGAGCATTTACCCTGTTTTTGCAGGTGCTCAAGAATAGCGGCCTGACGCTGACGAGGTTTCATAGGCGTGATTACCCTGACATAAATTTGCGAAATGATAATTTCGCAAGCTATTAGCATTCACAACGAAATTACCCATGTTTCAGTTTAAGCGCCAATGATAGTGCATTCTGCGAGAGGGGATCATGGGGAAAGATCACATCGGGCTGTAATTCATCACGATGTTTTCCTTTTACCCCGTCAATTTCACCCGGTCTGGCGAACACGGTCACTCCTTTCATAAATAGCGTATCGACGACGTGGAGATGTTCATCCAGCGCGACAGCGACCACGACGCGTGGCTTAAAGCGACCGCCGGAGCGCCCTACGCCAACGCGACCCTGCTGGCAGAGTTTGTCGAACGCCCGGTTGAAGCGGTGGATTTGCCAGCCGCCCAGCGCGAGCTGAGCGCACCAGGCGATAACGGCAACGGTAATCAGGGCTGAAACCATAGTGTGCTCCTGGTGGTGCCGGATGGCGGCGGTGCCTTATCCGGCCTACCGATTTGATGTAGGCCCGGTAAGCGTAGCGCCACCGGGCATAGCGTTTAGAACATCACCTGGCCGCCGGTGACGTTGATTGACTGGCCGGTACAGTAGGAGGCTTTCTGGCTGGCATAGAACAGCAGCATGTTCAGCACATCCTGATAATCGCAGCCGCGTTTGAGCGGTACTTTATCGATGTAGTATTGCTCCACCTCGCCCGGCTCAATACCAAGCTTGGTGGCATACTGCGGCAGCAATGACTGAAACATCGGTGATTTCAGCAGGTTGCCCAACATTAGCGAGTGTACGGTGATGCCGTACTCGGCCAGATCCAACGCCAGCGACTGCGTTAAGCCTACGCCGCCAAACTTTGCGGCGCTGTAGCCAGAGTTGTGTTTGCTGCCCACCTTGCCAGATTTTGAGTTGATTTGAATGATCCGTCCGGCAACGCCGTCGCGGATCATCAGCCGCGAGAATTCGCGGGCGCAGAGGAAATAGCCCACCAGGTTGACCTGGAGCGAGCGGTCGAAATCACCCAGTTGGAAATCGCTGATAAATGCGGCTTTGGCGATGCCCGCGCTGTAGACTAACAGATCCACGCGGCCAAAAATTTCGTCGACGCCGCGTGAGAGCGCCAGCACGCTGTGTTCGCTGGTGGCATCGGCACCAAAGCCATAGGCCATCCCCTCGCCAAATTCGGCGTTAATCTCTTGCGCCACGCTGGCGGCTTTATCGCTTTGAATATCGACCACGGCGATGCGGTATCCTTCTGCGGCGAGGCCGCGGCAGAGGAATGCCCCAAGGGTCTGGCCTCCACCAATAACTACGGCAACCTGCTTCATTATTTTCTCCTTAAATATTAATCGATAAACTGCAAAATGGTTCCCGGTGCGATATCGTCCGGCGTTGACCCAGCGAGGTGTACGGTGCCGGGAAATTTCGCTTCGTTTCGTCCATCGAAGCACAGAGTGATATGTCCCAGTTCACGTAAGTTTTGTTCGGCTACGCTGCCTACGGCGGTGACCCGATAGCGCAGTTCGCCTATCTCAAAGTGCATGCCGCTCTGGAGGGGGCCATTTAAACTGCCGGGGCGGTGGATGTAGCAAAACTCTTCAATATCCGCCGGTGCACCTTCCCGGAAGGTGATCAGCATCTGGTCGCCCAACGCCTCCGCGGCGCTCTGGCCGATACGGGTAATGGTGGTCTGATAAATCACGGTCATCACTGATTCTCTATTGATAGATAAATCCGGAAACAAACCAGGCAATCAGCACGGTTGGCGCTCCGGTCAGAAAACGGCTCACCAGCACGGAAGGCACGCCCACGCGTACGGTGTTTTGTCGCGCCTCGGCGAGGGATAACCCCACTGGAATAAAGTCGCATGCGGCCTGCGCGTTAATCGCAAACAGGGCGGGTAACGCCAGGTGTGGCGGGATATTGCCAAGCCCAATCTGTACGCCTATCAGGACGCCAATCACCTGAGCAATAACGGCCCCTGGGCCGAGGAAGGGGGATAGCAGGGGGAAAGAGCAGATTAGCGCCAGTGTGACCAGCCCGAGCGGATGGCTGGCAAGCGGTGCCAGTCCGTGGGCTATCCAGTCGCCGAGGCCTGACGCCATGATGATGCCGATAAGCGCCGAGACGAACGCCATAAAGGGAAGAATGGTCTTGAGTACCGTATCAATGGTATCTCGACCCGCCTGAAACAGTACCGCTACCGCCGAGCCCATTCCCATGCCGACTTTGGCGAGTAGGCCATCGCTCTGTTCAGTTATCTTTTTCGTGGCGTCGTAGTCGCGTCCGCTGGCGGTCGTAGGTTTTGCTGGGGGAGTTACGCCGGTAGCTTCGCTGGCTTCACCGACAAGGCGTATGTTCTCTTCCCTGACGCCGGAGACGTAAATGTCCTCCAGGATAAACTGCGCCAACGGGCCGGATTTGCCGGTGGCATGGATATTAATGGTAGGAATACGGCGCTTCGGATAGATGCCGCAGCGCAATGTGCCGCCGCAGTCGATGATCGCGACCCCTATTTCCTGTTCAGGCGGTTCACCCTCTTTAAAGCCATCGACGGCCTGCCAGCCGGTGAGCTCGGCGAGTTTGTCGACGATTGCCGGGCGGGTTCCGGCCGTGATGTAGACGATTTTCTTACCGGGTACAGCGTCCAGCTCAAGCGGGCCGCCCCAGCCGCCGGTTCCTCTTTCAATATGAATGCGCGTCATGATGCTGCTCCCGACAGTTGAACGTGCTGTTCCAGTTGAATGCCCATTTTTTTCTCAAAGACGGCGGTGGTGAAGTCCGTAATCCAGCCGCGGAAGAAGTTGGTGACCAGACCCAGCAGCAGGTAACTCACCGCCAGCGGCCCAAGCGGCAGCCCTAATGTCGTCAGGCCATTGGCGATGCCCAGATAGACAAACAGTTCGCCTGGGTTGATGTGGGGGAACAGCCCGTTCATGGAGTGGCAGCTATAGGAAGCGGCGGCATAGTAGCTGGGCTTGTACTTCTCTGGCATAAAGCGCCCCAGACTCAGAGTCATTGGGTTGCAAAACACAAATGTGCCAATGCAGGGCAGTAGCAGGTAGCGAGAGACCGGATTGCCCGCGCAGCGTTGAGCAAACCGCTCAATGCGGTGCTGACCGATGAAGTTAATGAGCGCATTCATGATGACCAGCAGGCTAATCAGCAGCGGAAGAATGCCAGTCACCATGCCGGTGAAGACCTCTCCGCCTTTCTGAAACAGCCCGATGAACCATTCAGCTCCCAGGGTAATGGTGTCGACCATAGTTATCTCCTGTAGGGATTTATCGTTTTATTACCAAAAGGTGGGAGATTTTAATCAGATCGAAAGGTTTTAAAGTGTTATTTTGATCGCAAAATGAAAGATAAATATTTTATTGTGAAAGTTATTGCGAGCGTGGCCGCAGGAAAAAGAGCAAGCAAAGTGTAGAAATGAGAAATTCTGCGAGCGAGCGCGACAACCGCTTCCTTGCAGCGTGGCGGATGCTTTACCATATTTAACTCTTGCTGATATTGTTAAACGGATGTCCCATGTTGAAGCGTCGTGTTCTGGCTTTACTCCCCCTGTGTGTCCTGCTCGCTGCTTGTAGCAGCAAACCTAAAACGGCTGAAACCCCGGCAACCACCTCCGGCGGTTTTCTCCTTGAACCTCAGCACAATGCGCTGATCCCGACCGGTGATTTTGCCAATAACCCGGCGGCGGAGCAGTTCATCGATAAGATGGTGAGTAAGCACGGCTTTGACCGACAGCAGCTGCATGAAATTCTCTCCCAGGCTAAGCGTCTGGACTACGTGCTGCGCCTGATGGACAGGCAGGCGCCGACCGGACAGCCGCCAGTCGGCCCGAACGGGGCGTGGCTGCGCTATCGTAAGCAGTTTATTACTCCGGATAACGTGCAAAACGGCGTGGTGTTCTGGAACCAACACCAGGACGCACTGCAGCGCGCATCACAGGTCTACGGCGTACCGCCGGAAATTATCGTCGGGATCATTGGCGTTGAGACCCGTTGGGGTCGTGTGATGGGTAAAACGCGTATCCTCGATGCGCTGGCGACCCTCTCGTTTAACTATCCGCGCCGCGCTGAATACTTCTCTGGCGAGCTGGAAACCTTCCTGCTGATGGCGCGTGATGAACAGGACGACCCGCTGGATCTGAAAGGTTCGTTTGCTGGCGCGATGGGCTACGGCCAGTTTATGCCGTCCTCCTACAAGCAGTATGCGGTTGATTTTAACGGTGATGGTCACATCAACCTGTGGGACCCGGAAGACGCTATCGGCAGCGTGGCGAACTACTTCAAACAGCATGGCTGGGTGAGCGGCGACGCGGTGGCGGTTCAGGCAATGGGGCAGGCTCCGGGGCTGGATAATGGGTTCAAAACCAAATACAGCGTTTCGCAGCTGGCGGCGGCAGGCTTAACGCCGATGCAGCCTCTGGGCAACCATCAGCAGGCAAGTCTCCTGCGACTGGATATCGGTACGGGCTATCAGTACTGGTACGGGCTGCCGAACTTCTACACCATCACCCGCTATAACCACAGCACCCACTATGCGATGGCGGTCTGGCAACTGGGCCTGGCGGTCGCTCAGGCGCGCGGTCAGTAATCCTTCCTTCTGGCTCCCCTCGGCTCTGAGGGGAGTTTGTTACATTTAGCATCATTTCCTGCCGTTTACATCTTAGCGCTAATCCAATATTGTTATGTTATAACATTAAATGGCGAGGCAAAGATGTTCACTCCTGTTTTTATGGCCAGCAGCATGACGCGGGTTTTGCTGGCCTGCGCGCTGTTGGCCGCGCTGTGGTTGATGGTCTGGTGGGCGGTGTCGCTGCCATGATTGAACTGGATAATCTGGTGGCTGGCTATGAAGGCGCAGCCATTACGCCATCGCTGAGCGGCGTGATTCAAAAAGGCAGCATGACGGCGATTGTCGGCCTGAACGGCTGCGGCAAATCGACTTTACTGAAAACGCTGGCGGGGTTTATTCCGCCAGTGAGCGGCGTGATTCACTGGACGCCTTCGCGCCCGGTTATTGGCTGGCTGGCGCCCAGCGTCATGCGCTGGAGTCGCAGTTTCCGCTGACCGTGCTGGATGTTGTCAGTCAGGGCGCATGGCCACGCGTCTCGCTTCTGCGCGGCCTGCGTAGCGATACGCGCCAACGCATTCAGGCGTCGCTGGCACGAGTCGGGCTGGCGAGCATGGCGAAAACCCCGATTGATGCGCTGTCCGGCGGTCAATTTCAGCGGATGCTCTTTGCCCGTGTGCTGGTGCAGCGGGCACCGTTGGTGATGCTCGATGAGCCCTTCACCGGCATTGATGAAGCGACCAGCCATGACCTGATGGGCGTGATTCAGGAGATGCATCAGCAGGGGCAAACCGTGCTGGCGGTGCTGCACGATAACCAGCGCGTGGCGGAGTATTTCCCGGAAACGCTGCTGTTGGCCCCACAAAATGCCTGCTGGGGACATACCCGCGACGTGCTTCCGGCGTTTAGCTCCGCGAGGCTCGCATGATCTGGCACACCTTTTTCCAACCCTTCATTGAATTTGGCTTTATGCGCCGGGCGCTGGTGGTCTGCCTTGCCCTGTCGCTCAGCACTACGATCCTAGGCGTCTTTTTACTGCTACGGCGAATGAGCCTGATGGGCGACGCGCTGTCGCACGCCATTCTTCCCGGCGTGGCGGTGGGCTATCTGGTGAACGGCATGTCGCTGCTGGCGATGACCGTCGGCGGTTTTATTGCCGGTATTACGGTGGCGCTGGTGGCCGGCTGGGTCAGCCGTCGCACGCCGCTGAAAGAGGACGCCAGCTTTGCCGGATTCTACTTAGGATCGCTGGCGCTAGGGGTCACGCTGGTGTCGCTGCGCGGCTCCAACGTCGACCTGCTGCACCTGTTGTTCGGTTCGATTCTGGCGGTGGATAACGATGCCGCGCTGTTTGTGGCGGGTGTCGCCAGCCTGACGCTGCTCTGCATTGCTCTCTTCTACCGGGGGCTGGTGAGCGAAGCGTTTGACAGCAGTTGGCTGCAGGTGAATGCGCGCTGGCTGCCCGTGTTGCTGCACGGGCTATTTCTGGCGTTGCTGGTGCTCAACCTGGTGGCTGGTTTTCAGGTGCTGGGCACGCTGATGGCGGTAGGCGTCATGATGCTGCCCGCCGTCGCGGCGCGCTGCTGGGCGAAAACCTTACCGTCAATTCTGCTGTTGGCGGCGCTGATAGGTGGAATATGCGCCTGGATGGGACTCAGCCTGTCGTGGGCGGCGAACCTGCCCGCGGGGCCATCGATTGTCCTCACCGCCAGCGGCGTATTTTTGATTTCTGTGTTTTTTGGCAAGCGAAGCCGGCTGACCGTTAGCTGGCAAAAACGAAGAGGATAGGGGACATAATGAAACGTATTGGGGTGATTCTGGCGTTGGCGTTAGGGCTGACGGCGCAAGGTGCGATGGCAAAAACGCTGAACGTGGTCAGCAGCTTCTCGGTGCTGGGCGATATGGTGAAACAGGTCGGCGGTGAACATGTCCACGTCGACACGCTGGTTGGCCCGGACGGCGACCCGCACACCTTCGAGCCGTCGCCGCAGGATAGCGCGTTGCTCAGTAAAGCGGATGTGGTGGTAGTTAACGGGCTGGGGCTGGAGGGCTGGATGGACCGCCTCATTAAGGCCTCCGGTTTTAAAGGTGAGCTGATAGTCGCCTCGACGGGAGTGAAAACGCATACATTGGATGAAGATGGCAAAACGGTTACCGACCCGCACGCCTGGAACAGCGCAGCGAATGGCGCACTGTATGCGCAGAATATTTTGACCGGACTGGTCAAAGCCGACCCGGAAGACAGCGCGGCGCTGAACGCCTCCGGCAAGCGCTATATTGGTGAGCTTAACGACATTCACACCTGGACTAAACAGCAGTTCAGCGCCATTCCACAGGCGAAGCGTAAAGTGTTGACCAGCCACGATGCTTTCGGCTATTTCTCGCGGGCTTATGGCGTCACCTTCCTGGCTCCGCAGGGGCTCTCTTCCGAGAGCGAAGCCAGCGCGGCGCAGGTAGCGGCGTTGATTACGCAAATTAAGGCGGACGGCGTGCATACCTGGTTTATGGAAAACCAGCTTGACCCACGTCTGGTGAAGCAGATTGCAGCGGCGACCGGCTCACAGCCGGGCGGTGAGCTGTATCCGGAAGCGCTGTCAAAACCGGGCGGCGTGGCGGACAGCTATGTCAAAATGCTGCGTCATAACGTCGAGCTTATCGCTGCCAGCATGCGCTAAATCTGGCCTTTCTTCGCCCCGGTTCTTCCGGGGCGTTCAATTTCGGAATCCCCCTCGTAAAATCACTATCCCGTCCCCACATCTGTTCTGAAAGTGCTATCTTTGATGGCCTCTTTATCGAGCTTAAGCGGAGCGATGATGACAGATTCAGAATTAATGCAGCTTAGCGAACAGGTCGGCCTGGCGCTGAAGGCTCGCGGGGCGACACTCACCACCGCAGAGTCCTGTACCGGTGGCTGGATAGCGAAAGCCATTACCGATATTGCCGGTAGTTCGGCCTGGTTTGAACGCAGTTTCGTGACCTACAGCAACGAGGCGAAATCGCAGATGATCGGCGTGCGTGAAGTCACGCTCGAACAGTATGGCGCGGTCAGCGAGCAGGTGGTTATAGAGATGGCGATTGGCGCACTGCGCGCGGCGCGTGCCGATTTTGCCATCTCGGTCAGCGGCATTGCCGGGCCAGACGGCGGCAGCGCTGAAAAGCCGGTGGGCACAGTCTGGTTTGGTATTGCCACCGCCGCTGGGCAGGGCATTACACAGCGTGAATGCTTCGAGGGGGACCGCGAATCGGTACGTCGTCAGGCGACGGCCTACGCGCTTAATCTCCTCTGGCAACAATTTCTACAAAACACTTGATACTGTATGACCATACAGTATAATTGCCTCAACAGAACAGAATTCACTATCCGGTAACACCCGGTATGACAGGAGTAATAATGGCTATCGACGAAAACAAACAGAAAGCGTTGGCTGCAGCGCTGGGCCAGATCGAAAAGCAATTCGGTAAAGGCTCCATCATGCGTCTGGGTGAAGACCGTTCCATGGACGTGGAAACTATCTCTACCGGTTCGCTTTCGCTGGATATCGCGCTGGGCGCTGGCGGCCTGCCAATGGGCCGTATCGTCGAAATCTACGGGCCAGAATCCTCCGGTAAAACAACGCTGACGCTGCAGGTTATCGCTGCCGCGCAGCGTGAAGGCAAAACCTGTGCGTTTATCGACGCTGAACACGCGCTGGACCCAGTCTATGCTCGCAAGCTGGGCGTTGATATCGACAACCTGCTGTGTTCTCAGCCGGACACCGGTGAACAGGCGCTGGAAATCTGTGATGCGCTGGCGCGTTCTGGTGCGGTAGACGTTATCGTTGTCGACTCCGTTGCGGCACTGACGCCGAAAGCGGAAATCGAAGGCGAAATCGGCGACTCTCACATGGGCCTCGCGGCACGTATGATGAGCCAGGCGATGCGTAAGCTGGCGGGTAACCTGAAGCAGTCCAACACGCTGCTTATCTTCATCAACCAGATCCGTATGAAAATTGGCGTGATGTTCGGTAACCCAGAAACCACCACCGGTGGTAACGCGCTGAAGTTCTACGCTTCCGTACGTCTTGATATCCGTCGTATCGGCGCGGTGAAAGAGGGCGACAACGTTGTCGGCAGCGAAACCCGCGTGAAGGTTGTGAAGAACAAAATTGCAGCTCCGTTCAAACAGGCTGAATTCCAGATCCTCTACGGCGAAGGCATCAACTTCTTCGGTGAGCTGGTCGACCTTGGCGTGAAAGAGAAGCTGATTGAGAAAGCGGGCGCCTGGTACAGCTACAACGGTGACAAAATTGGTCAGGGTAAAGCGAACGCTATCTCCTGGCTGAAAGAGAACCCGGCTGCGGCGAAAGAAATTGAGAAGAAGGTGCGTGAGCTGCTGCTCAACAACCAGGACTCTACGCCGGACTTCGCCGTTGATAACAACAGCGTTGAAGAAACCAACGAAGACTTCTGATAATCTCTGAACTGAGACGAAGGGCTGCTTATGCAGCCCTTTTTGCATTTATCACGACGGTAAAACATCATGACCGAAAACTCACCGCGTCGTTCCGCCTATGCCCGCCTGCTGGATCGCGCCATTCGCATTCTGGCGATGCGCGACCACAGCGAACAGGAGCTGCGGCGCAAACTTACCGCCCCGGTGATGGGGAAAAATGGTCCAGAGCC
>JARGCU010000056.1:0-19871 GCA_029227775.1 Morpho helenor
GGTACTGCTGGTTATCTGGTGGGCGGGTTGCGGCGGCGCACTGGGTGAGTCCGCTGTTTTTACCGCCACCGGGGCAGGTATTGAATAAGCTGCTGGACCATCGCCAGCCCGCAGGGGTTTATGGATGCCACGCTGTGGCAGCATCTGGCGGCGAGCCCTCGGGCGTATTGGTTGTGGCACTGCTGCGGCAACGCTTATCGGCATTCCTGTGGGGATCGCCATGGGGTTAAGCCCGACGGTGCGTGGGATCCTTGATCCTTTAATTGAACTCTACCGTCCGGTACCGCCGTTGGCCTATCTGCCGCTGATGGTTATTTGGTTTGGGATCGGCGAAACCTCGAAGATCCTGCTGATCTACCTGGCGATTTTCGCCCCGGTAGCGATGTCGACGCTGGCAGGCGTGAAAAGCGCGCAGCAGGTCCGTATTCGCGCGGCACAGTCTCTTGGTGCTAATCGTGCCCAGGTGCTGTGGGTTGGTGATTTTACCCGGCGCGCTGCCGGAAATTTTAACCGGGTTACGCATTGGGTTGGGCGTAGGCTGGTCGACGCTGGTGGCCGCCGAGCTTATCGCCGCCACCCGTGGGTTAGGTTTTATGGTGCAGTCCGCCGGGAGTTTTTAGCCACCGATGTGGTGCTGGCTGGTATCGCGGGTGATAGCGATAATCGCTTTTAGTCTGGAATTAGGGCTGCGTGCGCTTCAGCGTCGTCTGACCCCCTGGCATGGAGAAATACAATGAGTGAACGTCTGGGCAATTACCCGCTGGGGCCGTATATCGGCGCGCAGATTTCCGGCGCGGACCTGACCCGCCCGCTGAGCGATAACCAGTTTGAACAGCTGTATCATGCGGTGCTCGCCACCAGGTGTGTTCCTGCGCGAACAGCTGATTACCCCGGAGCACACAGCGCGAACTGGCGCTACGCTTTGGCGACCTGCATATCCACCCGGTTTACCCACATGCGCCGGGCGTGGACGAGATATTGTGCTGGATACGCACGACAATAACCCGCCGGATAACGACAACTGGCATACCGACGTGACCTTTATCGACACGCCGCCTGCCGGGGCGATTCTGGCGGCGAAAGAGCTACCGTCTACCGGTGGTGATACGCTGTGGACCAGCGGCGTTGCGGCCTATGACGCGCTCTCTGCACCGTTTAAGGCGCTGCTGAGCGGCCTGCGCGCCGAGCACGATTTCCGCAAATCGTTCCATGAGGCACAAGTATCGCAAAACCGAAGAGGAGCACCAGCGCTGGCAGGAAGCCGTCGCCAAAAACCCGCCGCTGCTGCACCCGGTGGTGCGTACCCATCCGGTCACCGGTAAGCAGGCGCTGTTTGTTAATGAAGGGTTTACCACCCGCATTGTCGACGTGACGGAAAAAGAGAGCGAGGCGCTGCTGAGCTTCCTGTTTACCCACGTCACCAAGCCGGAGTTTCAGGTGCGCTGGCGCTGGCAGCCGAACGATGTGGCGATTTGGGATAACCGAGTCACGCAGCACTACGCGAATGCCGATTATTTGCGCGCAGCGGCGGATTATGCATCGGGCGACGATTCTTGGGGAAACCGTTTTATCGTGCGCCATAAAAGAACATGACACCGTACCGCTCCCTCTCCCCTTTGGGGAGAGGGAGCCTATAGCCCCAAATGCGCCCCGATATACCGCTGATACCGATTCGCCTTCAGATAGGTTAAATCCACCAACACCAGCCCATCCACGCAGTTGTTAAACTCCGGGTCGCTACCAAAGTCGATAAACTGCACGCCGCCGGGCTCGCAGACTTCCGAATACTGCTTGTAGAGCGGAGGGATGCCGCAGCCAAGGTTGCCAAGCAGCGACTTTAGTCGAGTCAGGTCTTCGCTGTAATCCTCACCGCCAAACTGTGCCAGCACGTCGGGAAGCGAAGCGGGATACGGTCGGCGTGACTCTGCCAGGGGATGCGTGGCCGGGAACCACAGACGGTAAAAGGCAACCAACAGATCCCTTGCCGACGGCGGCAGACCGCCAGAGATGGAGACCGGGCCAAACAGGTAGCGATAGTGCGGGTAGCGCGCCAGATAGGCACCGATGCCGGACCATAAATAATCCAGCCCGCGACGGCCCCAGTAGCGTGGCTGAATAAAGCTGCGCCCAAGCTCAATGCCGTGTTGCAGAATATCGTCCATGCGCGTGTCGTAGTGGAAAAGACTGTAGCTGTAGATGCCGTCCAGCCCGCGTTTTTCGAGCTGCATCGCGGTAGGCATAAAACGATAGGCGCCAACGATTTCTAAATCCTCTTCATCCCAGAGGATCAGATGCAGATAGTCATCGTCATAGCCGTCGACATCGCGTCGTTTACCGCTTCCTTCACCCACCGCACGAAAGGCGATTTCACGCAGGCGTCCCAGCTCGCGCAGCAGCGGCGCATCTTCCTGACCGTTGCGCTGCCACAGATAGATGACTTTGCCATCTGCGGTGCGCCCCAGACACTCGGCCTGGTTCAGCTCGCGCTTCAGTAGGGCGCGTGCTTCTGGCCGCGCGATGGCGCTTTCCGTTTTAAACACACCGGGCAAGCCTTTGCCCAGCAGCTGGACGTGGCGATAGCACTTATCCGTCATTTCCCGCGGCGTGGCCTGTGGGTTAAACCACGCCGACCAGGCAATCTGCTCGCCAATCGTCACCGGCAGGCTGCCGTTGCGGCGGCGGAACATCTGCTGCATTAAGAGCAGCAGCGGCAGATGCTGTGACACCATGGTGCTAGCGTAGAACAGGGCGCTATTTCTTCCGTCTATCCATGCGGGCAGCAGTGGGGCACGGTATTTTGCGGCAAGTTTGATAAAGCCGGAGTGCCATTTTTTATCGCGGATCCCCCGGCGCGTCAGCCGTGATACTTCTCCCGCCGGGAAGAAAATCAGCACGCCGCCGTTTTGCAACTGCGTATCCATCTGCTGGAGCGCCGTTTTTGAGGTGCGACCGTTGATGTTATCCACCGGGATAAATAGCGAACTGAGGGGTTCAAGGTGGGTGAGCATGCGGTTGGTGACCACTTTGATGTCGCGTCGTACGCGGGAAACTGCGTAGAGCAGGGCCAGACCATCCAGTGTGCCGGTAGGGTGGTTGGCAATGATAACCAGTGGACCATTCTCGGGGATTTGCTCCAGGCAGCGAACCGGAACGGCGCAGTCAATATTGAGATGTTCAAGTACCTGTTCGACGGTATCCAGCCCTTTCAGGTGGCGATGGCGTGCGGCAAACTGTTGAAATTCTTCCTCGTGCAGCAGCTTCTTCAGCACTTTTTTTTGCCAGGGGGCGGGCCTCGCCTGAGGCCACAGGTCGTCGATGACATTGTCGAGACTAAACATAGCGGCTCCTCCTCTGTCCTGCTGTGACAGTAGAAGGGAGATGTGTCGGTTGTATGGCGGTTTGGTGACGTTTTGAAGGGTGTTGAAAGTAGCCCGGCCAAGCGCAGCACCGCCGGGAAAACCCGGAGTCGGCGTAAACGCCTCGTCCGGGCTACGTGATTAACGTAGGATTTTCTTCTCGGCTAAATCGAGCGCGAAATAGCTGAAGATAAGGTCCGCGCCCGCGCGTTTGATGGCGCCCAGGCTTTCCAGAACCACTTTCTCTTCATCAATCGCCCCGGCCTGCGCGGCGAATTTAATCATCGCGTATTCACCGCTCACCTGATAAGCGCCAATCGGTAATTCAGTGCGTTCACGGATATCGCGCAGGATATCAAGGTACGCGCCCGCCGGTTTCACCATCAGGCAATCAGCGCCCTGAGCTTCATCCAGCAGCGACTCGCGAATCGCCTCACGGCGGTTCATCGGGTTCATCTGATAGGTTTTACGATCGCCCTTCAGTGCCGTCCCCGCCGCTTCACGGAACGGGCCGTAGAAGGAGGAGGCAAATTTGGTGGAGTAGGACATGATGGCGGTGTCGGTGAAGCCCGCTGCGTCCAGTGCCTGGCGAATGGCCTGCACCTGGCCGTCCATTGCCGCGGAAGGTGCGATAAAGTCTGCGCCTGCCGCCGCCGCAACAACGGCCTGCTTGCCGAGGTTGGTGAGGGTCAGATCGTTATCGACGCCGTGGTCGCACAGCACGCCGCAGTGGCCGTGGGAGGTATATTCGCAGAAGCAGGTATCGGACATGACGATCATCTCCGGTACGGTCTGCTTGCAGATGCGTGACATGCGCGCTACCAGACCGTCTTCTTTCCAGGCATCGCTGCCGGTGTCATCGGTATGGTGAGAGATACCAAAGGTCATCACCGAGCGGATACCGGCGTTAGCGATGCGTTCAATTTCGCGTGCCAGATGCTTCTCTGGAATGCGCATCACGCCCGGCATCGCCTCGATGGCTTTGTAGTCGTTGATTTCTTCTTCAACAAAGATCGGCAACACCAGGTCATTTAAGCTCAGTGTTGTCTCTTCAAACATAGCGCGCAGCGCAGGGGATTTGCGCAGGCGACGGGGGCGATGGAGTAAATCTGTCATGGTATGCCTGATGTTTGTGAAACAAGGGCAACTAGTGTAACCGAATCAGGAGGTGGATGTTTTACTAAAGTGGTGTTTATGGGCTAGCGGAGATGGGACTGCCAGGTATGTAAAGCGTTACTTGATAATAATTAGGGTTGGTAATATTTCTCAGAATTCTATTTATTCTAAGATATATATTTTTTTTGTAATTTTAATTTATTTATAAATGTGACTTTTATATGTTTCATTTTTCTGTTTTTTATACGCGAATTTTATATTCCTCATCTGTATTTAAAATTGTTGATTGATTTGTTTTTCGGTTTTTTATTTTTTTGTAATGCATTGAACTTGTTGGTTTTGATGTTTATTTTTTGTTTTTAAAGTAAGTGTTTTCGTTAGGCGTTTTGTCCGGACTCGAACTGTGAGTAAACTATAATTGAACCATTTGTCATGCACGCCGCATAATTCCTCCCGCATAGCGTAAAAACATTTTATTGCAATTGTTAATTGATGGACCAACATATATATCCCTGAGGAGGGATGACAAATGCACTCCTGGAAAAAGAAACTCGTAGTATCACAATTAGCATTGGCCTGCACTTTGGCGATCGCTTCTCAGGCAAATGCGGCTACGTACGACACCTTTGGATATCATGACGACGCAGACACTGCGTTCAGCTGGAACGACTGGACGAACGCAGATAAACTCGACTACGTCTCGTATTACGGTTTTATCTACAACAACGCCAATGACAGTGACTACGGTAACTCCTTCAATGGTGATGTGGTAAACGGCGTTCTTTCAACGTATTACCTGAATAACGATTACGCTGACAGTACCGATAATTCGCTGACCATTAAGAATTCAACCATTCACGGTATGATTACCTCGGCTCGTCCATATGCCTACGTTGACGATGCTGGCTATAGCTATACCTGGAACAACGGTACCGATGCTGATTATGCATGGCATGATGGCGATGTCTTTACGCTGAATGTGGCTAACTCCACTATTGATGATGACTATGAGTATTTCTACTTTACCGACAGTTATCTGAATGGCGAGGCTAAAACCGCGACCGAAGATTACCGTACCGCGTCTATTGCAGCTCAGGGTGTAGCCGTTAATCTGGGCGTTGAAAGTAATATTAATATTACCGATAACTCTCGCGTGGCCGGTATTGCGCTGTCTCAGGGTGACACTTCCAACGTTGATTACACTTCTGAATCCCACACCTGGGACAACAATATTGTTGTAACCAATTCTACCGTCACCTCCGGTGCTTATTCTGCGTTGGAAAGCACCGGTTTCTACGGTAACTCCGCAGAGCCGAGCGATTATACAGGCAATGGCGGTGCAGACGATGTCGCGCTCTCCTTTAACGACAGCTCTGCTTCCAACTACGCCATGAAAAACAACGTAGCGTTCAGCAACTCAACGCTGACGGGCGATGTTGTATTCGCCAGCACCTGGAATGCAAACTTTGATCCAGCGGGTCATGCTTCTGTAAACGGCGGTGTTGTTGATACTAACGGTGGCTGGGTCGACGACGGTCTGAACGTTGACGAACTGAATATTACCCTGGATAACGGCAGCAAGTGGACCGGCGCGGCTGTCTTTAGCTACGATGCAATTGGCACTGCCGATATGTATGACGTCGGGGTGAACAGCATTGACCCTGACTCGACTAAAGACAAGTGGGGCAACGTTGTTGATGACCAGACCTTCCAGAGCGGCGTATTCAACGTTGCACTGAACAATGGTTCACAGTGGAACACGGTTAATAAATCTAAGATTGACACGCTGACCGTGAATAACGGTTCTCAGGTTGACGTGGCCAACGGCTCTAGTCTGCTGTCTGACTCCATCACCCCTGACCAACGGCTCAGCGATGAACCTGAGCTCCGGCGGTCTGGTGGAGACCGATCACCTGACCGTTGATACCTACAGTACCGTGGATCTGAACAACGAAACCACCTACCTGTATGCGAATACCATCACCGTTTCTAACGGCGGTGAATTCAGCATCGGCGCGGGCGCTTATGAAGCTAACGCATTTGGCACCGATACCATGGAGCTGACAAACGGCGGCGTATTTAACATCAACAGCAGTGATTATGTGTTAGATGCAGACCTGGTAAACGGCCATACCAACACCACCAATAAGTCTGATGCAACCTACGGCTACGGTGTGATTGCGATGAACGCCGATGGTCACCTGACTATCAATGGTAATGGCAACACCAACAACGCCGATCAGGAGTTCAGCGTAGATGACGCTGCTGATAACGTCGTTGCGGCAAGCGGTAACTATAAAGTTCGTATCAACAACTCAACAGGTAAAGGCTCCATCGCTGATTACAAAGGCAAAGAGCTTATCTATGTTAACGATCAGAACAGTACGGCGACCTTCTCTGCGGCAAACAAAGCTGACCTGGGTGCATACACCTATCAGGCTCAACAGGCTGGTAATACCGTTGTACTGGAACAGACTCGTCTGACCGACTACGCCAACATGGCGCTGAGCATTCCGTCTGCGAACACCAATATCTGGAACCTGCAGCAGGATACTCTGAATACCCGTCTGAGCGCTTCTCGTCACGGCTTCACCGACAACGGTGGTGCGTGGGTGAGCTACTTCGGCGGTAGCTTCAACGCTGACAATAACACCATCAAATACGACCAGGATGTTAACGGTATTATGGTGGGTGTGGACTCCAAAGTTGATGGCAACAACGCACAGTGGCTCATTGGTGCGGCAGCAGGCTTTGCGAAAGGCGACATGAGCGAACGTTCAGGTCAGGTTGATCAGGATAGCCAGTCTGCCTACGTCTACTCTTCTGCACGCTTTGCGAACAACATCTTTGTAGATGGCAACCTGAGCTACAGCCGCTTCAGCAACGGGTACTTACGTTGATGGCGATACAACCTCTGATGCATGGGGCTTTGGTCTGAAACTAGGCTATGACTGGAAAATCAACGATGCTGGCTATGTCACTCCGTATGGTGCGATTTCTGGCCTGTTCCAGTCCGGTGATAACTATCGTCTGAGCAACAACATGAACGTTGGAGACCAGGATTACGACAGCATGCGTTATGAGCTCGGTTTCGATGCTGGTTACACCTTCGGCTTTGGCGAGCAGGCGGTATCTCCATACTTCAAAACTGGCTTACGTCTATGATGACTCAAGCAACGACGCCAACATCAACGGTGACAACATCGATAACGGCGTGAAAGGGTTCAGCGGTTCGCGTGGGTGTGGGTAGCCAGATTAGCTTCACCAAGAACTTCAGCGCTTTACACCGGTGTGAACTACCTCGGGCGGCGGCGATGTTGATCAGGATTGGGCTGCTAACGCCGGTGTGAAAATACACCTGGTAATCCTCATCATACCGGGAAGGAAACTTCCGGTATATTACGCTTTATTCAACGCCCGTCATGATGATGGGCTTTTTTGCAGGGGATTGCATAACATGTCTTCTTCAAGCAAGCCGATCGATGAATTTATGGCTCTTGATAAAAAACTGTCGCAAATGGGAACATGCTTCCAGATTGCTGCGGGAGAGTTGATCCTGCCCGCCAATTGCACCATGAATGATTCCACCGTTGTCATTCAGCAGGGGGTAGTCTCTTTACATCGCAACGAGGGGAATATTCTTTATGGCATTCTGCAAAGCCCATCGATTTTTGGGACTCGCTGCTGCCGCTAATGCTATCCGTAACGATTACACGTTAGTCGCAGAAAGCGACTGTCGTGGCTTCTATCTTCCTTCGCGAGAAACGCTCAAATGCTTGGATCGCTATCAGCTATGGCGAGAAGCGTTTTTACTGGATGGCATGGCAAAACGCGGATGCTGGAAATGCGTGACAGGCAGCTTATTGGTACAAACCATTACCAGCAGATTCGCTCGGACGCTATTAACGATGATTGACTGGAGTGATGATATCCGCTCGCGGATTGGTGTGCTGAACTATATCCAACAGCGTACGCGAATCTCACGTTCGGTCATTGCCGAGGTGTTATCCGCGTTGCGCAAGGGAGAGTATATCGAGATGAATAAAGGCAAACTCGTTAATATTACGCGTTTGCCTACTCACTATTAAGATGCAGGAATGATAGCCGCTTTATTGCCGCTTAACTCCGTCACCAGCTCGTTAATCCCGTCGCTCATATTCACAAAACGGGTGAGGGGAGAGCGCGTGACGACCACAAAGGCACCAACGTTAGACTGTGGAATCATTGCCATATAGGTGATAAAGCCGCCGCCACCGCCGGTTTTCTGAATAATCCCCGGACGACCATTTTGGGTGCCATATAGACCCCAGCCAAGCCCTAACGCATCGCATGCCCTGGAACGTCCATTCCCACTACGCGAGTAAGCTGGTTACGTTTGTAGACCAGCGTCTGCATACGGTCTGCCTGGCTGCTGCGATGATAAAAATCAGACGAAAGATACTGCTGCATCCAGCGCATCATATCGCCAGGTGTAGAGTAAACCCCACCGCTGCCCATCGCCGCGAGCGTGTTATTACCACGGGCTCGCGCCCTTTCTCAGCCACCATTAAACGGCCACACTGATCTGGCGATGGCGTAAAGGTGGTGTCCCTTCATGCCCAGCGGACGCGTAATTTGTTTCTTCAAATAGCTGTGGATAGGGCTTATGCGCCGCGTTACCCAGCGCATCGGCCAGCAGGTCGAACGCCAGGTTTGAATAGCTGGCCTGCGACCCCGGTGCCGCGTGCAGCTTGGCGTTTGCTGAGATAGGTCCAGCGCTGTGACTGCGTTGGCCAGACAAAAACGGGGCGATTTGCGGCACCGCCCGGCATCTCACGCGGCAGGGAACTGGTGTGGGGTTGCCAGATTCACCAGCGTAATAGGTGCGCCGTTATAGGTTGGGACTCGTGATCCCGGGTGGTGCATATTTACTCAGCGGATCGCTCAGCTTCACGACGCCCTGGTCGAGCAGTTTTCACCAGCATTTCACTGGTCATCAGTTTGCTTAGAGAAGCGATGCGAATAACGGAATCGAGCTGCGGATGCACGTTGTTGCCAGGGCGCGTCTCGCCAAAGCTTCTGAAACACCCGCTGGTTGCCATCGATAACCACCAGCGCCATGCCGGTAGCACCACTGCCGTAATAGATATGGTTGGCATAAACGGTCAACGATATCGGACGCAAACGCGGGGGGTGGTAAGAGGCTGTGCAGCCTGCACCGAGGTCAATGACGCCACGCAGAGCGCGGCAGAAAAAAGCAGACTACGTTTCAACGGAGCATCCATGAATTGAAATGAGGAAGTAACGCGTATTTATACTAAAAATACAACGAATCGGCATCAGGCGCAGCGCCATTTAAACGGTATGATAGCGGGAAAAAACGTAACCGAGCGTAAACGCAATGATTATTCATCAAGGCGGATACGCACTTTTGTGATCCGGCGCGTATGATACATACGATGCCGTCTGGCGAACTCTGTCGCCGTTTTCCGGTCTGATTGCACAGTTTACATTGCCTAATACCTCTTTACGGTAAAAATGATCCGTAGCGGTATTCTGTTGTCACAGCAAAAGCAGAATCATAAGAAGTTAGCAGGAGAGCAAAGAAGTTAGCAGGAGAGCACTATGTTTAAGTCTTTTTTCCCTAAGCCGGGTCCCTTTTTTCTCTCGGCGTTTATTTGGGCAATGATAGCGGTCATTTTCTGGCAGGTGGGCGGCGGTAGCTGGCTACTTCGCCTGACCGGCGCGAGTAACGATGTTCCGATCAGCGCCGCGCGCTTCTGGTCGATGAACTACCTGATTTTTTATGCCTATTACCTGGTGTGCGTTGGCCTGTTTGCCGGTTACTGGTTTATTCGCAGCCCGCACCGCTGGCAGTATTGGTCCATATTGGGCACCGCACTTATCATCTTCGTCACCTGGTTTATGGTGGAAGTGGGCGTGGCGATAAACGCCTGGTATGCGCCGTTCTACGACCTTATCCAGACCGCACTGGCGACGCCGAACAAAGTCTCGATTAAC
Organism: Morpho helenor; assembly: GCA_029227775.1. Lineage (NCBI taxonomy): Eukaryota > Metazoa > Arthropoda > Insecta > Lepidoptera > Nymphalidae > Morpho > Morpho helenor. Next base: position 10,473 of record JARGCU010000056.1, read on the forward strand.
CAGTTTTACCAGGAGATCGGTATCTTCCTTGGGATCGCGCTTATCGCCGTGGTGATTGGTGTACTGAACAACTTCTTTGTCAGCCATTACGTCTTCCGCTGGCGTACCGCGATGAATGAACACTATATGACGCACTGGCAGCACCTGCGCCATATCGAAGGTGCCGCGCAGCGTGTGCAAGAAGATACGATGCGTTTCGCCTCGACGCTGGAAGATATGGGGACCAGCTTTATCAACGCCATTATGACGCTGATTGCCTTCCTGCCGGTGCTGGTGACGCTCTCTGCGCACGTGCCTGACCTGCCGATTATTGGTCATGTGCCTTATGGTCTGGTGATTGCGGCTATCGTCTGGTCGCTGATGGGCACCGGGATGCTGGCGGTGGTGGGGATCAAACTGCCGGGGCTGAACTTTAAAAACCAACGCGTTGAAGCGGCCTATCGTAAAGAGCTGGTATACGGTGAAGATGACGCCAGCCGTGCCACACCACCAACGGTGCGCGAGCTGTTCAGCGCGGTACGTCAGAACTACTTCCGCCTCTACTTCCACTACATGTACTTCAACATTGCCCGTATTCTGTATCTGCAGGTGGATAACGTTTTCGGGTTGTTCCTGCTGTTTCCGTCGATTGTTGCCGGTACGATTACGCTCGGCCTGATGACGCAGATTACCAACGTGTTCGGCCAGGTACGCGGTTCCTTCCAGTACCTGATAAGCTCCTGGACCACGCTGGTGGAGCTGATGTCCATCTACAAACGTCTGCGCAGCTTCGAGCGTGAGTTAGATAATAAACCGCTGACGGATGAACTTGCCCAGCCGCAGAGCCAGGCATAACGATTAAATTTTACAAGGAAAACGCATGGCGACTGCCGCAACGTATTACCGTTCATTACCTCTTACTCTGCTTGGCGGCCTGATGCTCAGCGCCTGTACCAGCCAGCAGGCACCGCAGATGAAAGCGGGAGAAAAACCGGTAGATGTGGCAAGCGTCGTGCGGCAAAAAATGCCCGCCAGCGTGAAGGACCGTGATGCCTGGGCGCAGGCGCTGGCGAAAACGTTCGAAAGCCAGAAGCTCGCGCCAACCGAAGAGAATATCTGTTCGGTACTGGCGGTGGCTCAGCAGGAGTCTAACTATCAGGCCGACCCGGCGGGTACCGGGACTGGGCAAAATTGCCTGGCAGGAGATCGACCGTCGTGCTGAGAAGATGCATATCCCGGTCTTCCTGGTGCATACGGCGCTGAAAATCAATTCGCCAACCGGTAAGAGCTACAGCGAGCGGCTGGACGCGGTGAAAACGGAAAAGCAGCTAAGCGCTATCTTTGATGACTTTATCGGTATGGTGCCGATGGGGCAGAAGCTCTTTGGCTCACTGAATCCGGTACATACCGGGCGGGCCAATGCAGGTGAGCATCGCCTTTGCCGAACAGCACCAGAACGGCTATCCGTGGAAGATGGATGGCACCGTGCGTCAGGAGGTCTTTACCCTGCGCGGCGGCCTGTGGTTTGGTACCTATCACTTGTTGAACTATCCGGCTAATTACACGGCACCTATTTATCGCTTTGCCGATTTTAATGCCGGCTGGTACGCCAGCCGTAATGCGGCATTCCAGTACGCGGTTAGCAAGGCCACCGGCGTGAAACTGGCGCTCGACGGTGACGTGATTCTTTACGGTAGCGATGAGCCGGGGAGCACGGAGATGGCGGTCAGAAAGCTGGCTAATCAGCTATCGTTGAGTAATAGCGATATTCATCGCCAGCTACAAAAAGGCGATAGCCAGGCGTTTGAGACCACGGCGCTCTACAAGGGCGTTTATAAGATTGCGGAACAGAAGGCGGGTAAACCGCTGGCGAGAGAGATGCTGCCAGGCATTCAGCTTGAGAGCCCGAAGATCACCCGTAAATTAACCACGGCGTGGTTTGCAAAAAGAGTGGATGAGCGTCGGGCCAAATGCATGGCCATCAATTAATCGCGATGACGCAGGCGGTGCACGAGGGAGACAACGCCCAGAATAGCGCAGCCTGCCAGGAACGGCACTACGCCAAACAGCGTGCTCACGCCAAGGCCAATTTCAACGCGCGGACGGCCACTGTCCTGCATTTGCATCAGGTGTTCATAGACACCTGGTGCGTGAACACCACCAGAGTCAACAGCTGCGCGCCAACCGAAAAGCAGAGCAGTACGAAAAGCGCGTAGGCCAGATTGCCTGAGGCGGAGGAGTCCCTCTTTTTCCCACTGAACATGAGTTTTGACAACGTGAAATCTGTCATTGAGACCTCCAGGATAACGTGAATGCAGATTGTTTCGTGATACACGGGTGAGTGTGGCAGCAGATGGGGATTGTCAATATCGGATTTATGGTAAATTTTGAGCAAGAATAATCCTGGAGTATCACTCTCGCTTATCCATTGCCGGTTTTCGGCTTGACGTTAATTAAATTAACATCTGCTAATTGTTGTTCACACCACAGACGCTGACGCGGCTTTATGGCATCATCTTTTTTTTTTGCTGGAGCTGCTATGAACCTGCCTGTAAAAATTCGCCGTGACTGGCATTACTATGCTTTTGCCATCGGCCTGATCTTTATTCTGAATGGAATTGTCGGGCTGCTCGGGTTTGAAGCCAAGGGGTGGCAAACCTATGCCGTGGGAATGGTGACCTGGGTGATTAGCTTCTGGCTGGCGGGATTTATTATTCGCCGTCGGGAAGAGTAATTTATTCTACGCATGTATTTCCGACGTCGCTGCCCAACCGACAGCGACGCCGGGGAAAAGCCTTAGCCGTTCATCGACGTTTTCAGCGACTTATCGGCCTGATGACGTTCCAGCGCCAGCTCAATCAAACGCGTAATCAGCGAGGTGTAATCCAGACCGCTGGCCTGCCACAGTTTTGGATACATGCTGATATTGGTGAAGCCCGGCAGGGTGTTAATTTCGTTAATCACCACGTCGTTGTTTTCAGTCAGGAATACGTCAACGCGCGCCATTCCGCTACAGCCTAAGGTCTGATAAGCCTCAATGGCAACATGGCGGATTTTGTCGTTCACATCGGCGGAGATCGCTGCCGGGACCACCACTTTTGCGCCGTTATCGTCAATGTATTTGGTATCGTACGCGTAGAACTCGCTGTTCAGGACGATCTCGCCACAGGTACTGGCCTGCGGGTCATCGTTGCCGAGTACCGCACACTCAATTTCACGCCCCTTTAATACCCTGCTCAACCACTACCTTATGGTCAAACTCGAAGGCTAGCGCTACGGCCTGCTGATACTGCTCGGCGCTGTTGACTTTGCTGACGCCGACGGAAGAACCCTGGTTTGCCGGTTTGACGAACAGCGGCAGGCCGAGCTTCGCTTTAATCTCATCGAAGGAGAAGCTGTCGCGGGTGCGGCGAGTTAAGGTCACAAACGGCGCGATAGACAGCCCGGCGTCGCGGAGCAGACGCTTGGTGACGTCTTTGTCCATGCAGGCGGCGGAGCCCAGCACGTCAGAGCCAACGAATGGCAGATTGGCCATGCGCAGCATGCCCTGAAGGGAGCCATCTTCACCCAGGGTGCCGTGGACAATCGGGAAAATAACATCAATGGCGTCCAGCGGCTTGCCGCTTGCCGCATTGATCATCTGTTGATGCTCTTTGCCTGGGATATGGGCCAGCGTGATTTCGGAAGGGGCGTAGCGCGATGTGTGCCGGGTCGTGGGCGTTTAGCAGGTAGTTTTGCGCATCGCTGATGTGCCACTGCCCTTGTTTATCAATCCCCAGCAACACGACTTCAAAACGCGTTTTATCAATCGCTTCTACGATATTTTTAGCAGACTGTAGGGAGACTTCGTGCTCCGCTGATTTGCCGCCAAAAACAATCCCAACCCGCAACTTTGCCATCTCAAATTCCATCCATTCCAAACGCAAAGCACATAACATACCACGGGCGTGGTGAGGCATCTGCCTTTTCCATACTAAAGTGAGTGAATCACAGACAAGGCTTAAGAATAAGTGACTGCTGGCGTAATGGCATCATAAGCGTGATATTTATCACACAAAAACGCTGAGTGGCTGATATTGTTCTGAAATAATGGATTAAGCATCTCTGACAATACGGCGCAAAGCGCATCTTGCTAACCTGTTAACTCGTCCCTGCAAATTGAATCAATACGTGTAGTTATGGAATCCTGGAAGGTTAACCTTATTTCTGTTTGGCTCGGTTGTTTTTTCACCGGGTTGGCTATCAGCCAGATTTTGCCCTTTTTGCCGCTTTATGTGGCGCAGTTGGGGGTAACCTCCCATGAATCTCTCTCCATGTGGTCCGGGTTAACGTTCAGCGTCACCTTCCTGGTTTCTGCCATTGTTTCGCCAATGTGGGGCAGCCTCGCCGACCGTAAAGGCCGTAAGCTGATGCTGCTGCGTGCTTCCCTGGGCATGGCGATTGCTATCCTGCTTCAGGCTTTTGCCACCAACGTCTGGCAGCTCTTTTTCCTGCGTGCGGTGATGGGCTTAACGTCTGGCTATATCCCAAACGCGATGGCGCTGGTGGCCTCTCAGGTACCGCGTGAACGTAGCGGTTGGGCATTGAGCACGCTTTCTACGGCACAAATCACCGGCGTGATTGGCGGCCCGCTGCTTGGCGGCTTTCTGGCTGACCACGTGGGTCTGAGAATGGTCTTTTACATCACCGCCTTCCTGCTGCTGGTGAGCTTCCTGGTGACGTTGTTCCTGATAAAAGAAGGCCCGCGCCCACAGTTTAATAAAAGCGAAAAACTCAGCGGCAAAGCGGTGTTTGCAACACTGCCTTATCCGGGGCTGGTTATCAGCCTGTTTGTTACCACGATGGTTATCCAGCTGTGTAATGGTTCTATCAGCCCCATTCTGGCGCTGTTTATTAAATCGATGTCGCCAGACAGCACGAATATTGCCTTCTTAAGCGGCATGGTCGCCGCCGTCCCCGGCGTGTCGGCGCTGATATCGGCACCGCGGTTAGGTAAACTGGGCGACCGTATCGGTACGGGTCGCATACTGTTAGGCACGCTGACGTTTGCAGTGATACTGTTCTTTGCGATGTCGTTTGTCACCACGCCATTCCAGTTGGGGGTGCTACGTTTTATTCTTGGTTTCGCTGATGGTGCCATGCTGCCTGCGGTACAAACCTTGCTGCTAAAGTATATTAGCGAACGCGTCACCGGACGTATTTTTGGTTATAACCAGTCCTTTATGTATCTGGGTAACGTGGCGGGTCCGCTGATCGGCGCATCCATTTCCGCCATGGCAGGCTTCCGCTGGGTATTTATTGTGACCGCGGTGATTGTGTTGATTAACCTATGGCAATTAGCGGTGATGCTGCGCCGCGCTCAGCCTGTACGACAGTAATATGCCCACAACAGGGAATAAATGCGCTCTCTTTTATTCCCTGATTCCTGCCTCAACGATTTTATAGCGATTTCTGTTTTCCTATTATTATCGTGAGAAAAACGTTTCGATGACTGCATTTACAGCCAATTCCATGATATTGATGAGGATTATATTTTTAACATCAGCTATTGCAGAATGCGAAATATATTGTAATTCTATTCGATGTTGCTAAAGGGGGGAATAGAACCGTATGTTTTATCGGTCTATTTATTTTTCAGAGCCCGAACTCTGCCCACGCCGTCATACAAGGAAAACGCGCGATGAAAAATTTCATTGCAGAACTGCTGGTCAAGCTGGCCGAAAAGGAAGATGAAGCAAACGCGTTACGCATTCAGGTCGATGCACTTGAAGTGGTGGTGACCACACTTTTACAGCATTTGAAGCAGGAATCCAGCCCGGCGCTGGAAGATGAAATGAGCGCAACGTTGAATAAGCTCGCTACTGCTGAACACGTCCGCGATCATAATAGCGAACTCTTATATAACCATGTTAAACGGTTATTTCTACACCCCGAAAATTAGTAGGTAATGGCGCTGGTTATGGTGTCATTAAAATGTAACGCTCTTTTCTTACAGTCTCCGTGTTTCATTATTTAAGTATTTGTACATGGAGAAACTAACGTGAAATACAGTGCTATTTTTGCCGCATTATTACCTCTGCTGGGTTTACCTGCCGCGCACGCGGATACTTCTACTGCCGTTCTTGATAACCGCGCTGCGCAAGGGGATATAACCCAGCCGGGCGGTGCTCGTCGTTTATCTGCCGATCAAACCGAGGCTATTCGCGCCTCCTTGAATAATAAGCAGGCCAAAAACGTTATTTTGCTGATTGGCGATGGGATGGGCGATTCTGAAATTACCGCCGCACGAAACTATGCCGAAGGGGCGGGCGGTTATTTTAAAGGTATCGATGCGTTACCGTTAACCGGACAGTACACGCACTATGCGTTAAATAAGAAAACCGGCAAGCCGGACTACGTGACCGACTCAGCGGCATCCGCAACGGCGTGGAGCACTGGGGGTGAAAACCTATAACGGCGCGCTGGGCGTCGATATTCACGAAAAAGATCATCAGACCATTCTCGAGCTGGCAAAAGCCGCCGGCCTGGCGACAGGGAACGTTTCTACCGCCGAACTGCAGGATGCCACGCCTGCGGCGCTGATTTCACACGTCACCTCGCGTAAATGCTACGGTCCGAGCGTTACCAGCGAGAAGTGTCCAACCAACGCGCTGGAAAAAGGCGGCAAAGGCTCCATCACTGAACAGATGCTGAATGCGCGCGCCGACGTGACGCTTGGCGGCGGCGCAAAGACCTTTGCTGAAACCGCGACCGCGGGCGAATGGCAGGGTAAAACGCTGCGCGAACAGGCGCAGGCAAGGGGCTATCAGCTCGTCGACAATGTGACGACGCTTGATGCCATTACTCAGGCAAATCAGGATAAACCGCTGCTGGGGTTGTTCTCTGACGGCAATATGCCAGTGCGTTGGGAAGGGCCAAAAGCGTCTTACCACGGCAATCTGGATAAGCCTGCGGTAACCTGTACGCCTAACCCGAAACGCGATGCCAGCGTGCCGACCCTGGCGCAGATGACCGATAAAGCGATCTCTTTGCTGAGCACAAGCGAAAAAGGGTTCTTCCTGCAGGTTGAAGGCGCGTCCATTGATAAACAGGACCATGCGGCGAACCCATGCGGGCAGATTGGCGAAACGGTCGATCTGGACGAAGCGGTACAGAAGGCGCTGGAGTTTGCGAAAAAAGATGGCAATACGCTGGTTATCGTGACGGCTGACCACGCGCACTCAAGCCAGATTATTCCACCAGAAACCAAAGCGCCCGGCCTGACGCAGGCGTTGAACACGAAAGATGGTTCGGTAATGGTCATGAGCTACGGCAACTCGGAAGAAGAGTCGATGGAACATACCGGCACTCAGCTGCGCATTGCGGCCTATGGCCCACACGCGGCGAACGTCGTCGGTCTGACCGACCAGACGGATCTGTATTATACGATGAAAGCTGCGCTGGGGCTGTAACCCTACGCTCAACACCCGGCGGTAAAATTTTGCCGCCGGGTTGGTAATTTTCCTTCCAGCGACCAGACTTACAGAGTTCTACTCACAAAAGGATGGTGCAATGAAAACAACATTACTGGTTACTCTACTGTGTGGTCTGTTTACGGCGGGTGCCGTGTCGGCGGCAACAACGGCCGCAGCGCCGGAGAAAACCCTGACGCCACAGCAGCAGCGTATGAGCACGTGTAATCACGAAGCTGCGTCAAAAACCCTGAAAGGCGATGAGCGTAAAACCTTTATGAGCAGCTGTCTGAAAGGAGAAGGGGCGGCCGCCGCTGATGGTAAAAAGCTCACGCCACAGCAGCAGAAAATGAAGGACTGTAACGCACAGGCGGCAACCAAAACCTTAAAAGGTGACGAACGTAAAACCTTTATGAGTACCTGTCTGAAAAACAAATAAGTAATGGCGCCGCGGGCGCTTTTTTTATGGCAAGTGAATCAGGCCCGGCAGTGTGCCGGGCCTGCAACTTATGACTTGCTCATCTTCTCTGATTTTTCCATGCATTTCGCCATCGCTTCGATGACCGCAGAGCGGAAGCCTTTCTCCTCCAGCACGCGCACGGCTTCAATCGTGGTCCCGCCCGGCGAGCAGACCATATCTTTCAGCTCACCCGGATGCTTACCGGTTTCGAGCACCATTTTGGCCGAGCCCATGACCGCCTGCGCGGCAAACTTGTTGGCCTGAGCACGTGGCATACCGCCCAGCACGGCCGCATCGGCCATCGCTTCGATAAACATAAATACGTAGGCTGGCGCTGAGCCGCTCACCCCGACGACCGGGTGAATCATGGCTTCAGAAATCTCTTCCGCCGCGCCAAAGCAGCGGAAAATGTTCAGCACATCGGCGATATCTTCTGGCGTCACCAGCGCATTTGGGGTGACGGAGGTCATGCCAGCGTTCACCAGCGACGGGGTATTTGGCATGGCGCGGACGATTTTACGGTCATGGCCCAGTGCGCGAGCCAACTGCTCCAGGGTGACGCCTGCGGCAATGGAGACCACCAGGGAATCTTTATTCAGGCTGGAGGCAATGTCGCTCAACACTTTAACCATGATACCTGGCTTGACGGCACCGAAGACGATGTCGGCAACCCTGAGCGACTTCCTGCGGGCTTTGCGCCGCATTAATACCGAATTCATCGCGCAGCGCGGCCACTTTATCCGGCGACGGCGTATAGACCCAAATCTGTCCAGGAAGTACCTGACCGCTGGCAATCAGGCCGCCAAGAATAGCTTTGCCCATGTTACCGCAACCAATGAAGCCAATTTTCTTCTCCATCTTTCTCTCCCTCTGTCTGTTTTTTTCGTAGTTTACTGTTATAGGCGATTCACGGCGATGGGTAACGTACTTTTATCATTCCGGCGGCAATTATTACGTCCGCACCTCCGCTCTCTGTATAATCACGCTTTGCGATAATTTTCACCGTGGAGTGACGATGACCATTTGGGTTGATGCGGACGCCTGTCCGAACGTGATTAAAGAGGTGCTGTTTCGCGCCGCAGACCGCACGCAGATTGAACTGGTGCTGGTGGCTAACCAGTATTTGCGTGTGCCGCCGTCACGCTTTATTCGTGCGATGGTCGTACCGAAGGGATTTGACGTAGCGGATAACGAAATCGTGCGTCTTTGCAAGCCTGGAGATCTGGTGATCACCGCGGATATTCCGCTAGCGGCAGAGGTTCTGGAAAAGGGCGGTGCGGCGCTGAATCCGCGCGGTGAACGCTACAGCGACGCGACCATTAAGGAGCGTCTGACGCTGCGTGATTTTATGGATACCATGCGCTCCAGCGGTATTCAGACCGGCGGGCCGGCTGCGCTCTCTCAGCGCGATCGCCAGCAGTTTGCCGCCGAGCTGGATAAATGGTTGCTGGCGGTAAAACGCGGCTGACGTGATTTCTGTCACAATAATGTGCTACCTTTTGCCGCGAC
>JARGCU010000057.1:0-88918 GCA_029227775.1 Morpho helenor
TTTATTATTATTATTATTATATATTATTTAAGCTCGTTCGCCTCTGATTCTCCGTGCCAGTTGTATATCCTTCGGCATGATCGTTACACGCTTAGCGTGTATGGCGCACAGATTGGTGTCTTCGAAGAGCCCCACTAGATATGCCTCGCTCGCCTCCTGCAGTGCCATCACCGCGGAGCTCTGGAAGCGGAGGTCGGTCTTGAAGTCTTGAGCGATCTCGCGCACTAGACGCTGGAAAGGAAGCTTGCGAATCAACAGTTCGGTACTCTTCTGGTAGCGGCGGATCTCGCGAAGGGCCACCGTGCCGGGTCTGTAACGATGCGGCTTCTTAACACCGCCGGTGGCCGGTGCGCTCTTCCGCGCGGCCTTAGTGGCGAGCTGCTTGCGCGGCGCCTTGCCGCCGGTCGACTTTCTGGCGGTCTGTTTCGTACGAGCCATATTATAATATTGTTTAATTTATTTGGATTTATATTGTATTAAAGGAAGCGATTAGCGACGCAATCGACAACGCTTGAAGGACGACGCACGCGACTACGCTGATGCGGCTCAGCGTATAGACTAAAAATTTTAACGCACGACGGCCGTCTTTATATATGTACAGTTATATTTATTTATGCGGTACGGTGCTGACGACTGGAAACGGGGAAGGAAGGGCGGCGGGACGGAGGGAGACCGTCTAAAACTTAACAATAACATCCATCCGAGGCAAACAAACAAACTGATATATTTTATTGATTAAACTAACAATTATAACGCATCGACACGTATAGGACATTAGCGATCGCGAGTAACGCATATATATTATTTCTATTTCATAAATATTATTATAGGGAGAAAGAAGGTGTGGTGTGGTGCATAAATGTACAAAAGAGGCAGACAGATTCTGTACGGAACGCAGATGATGAATGAAATTTGATCTGTCGACTAATTAAAAGGAAACCACTATCTATACTATACGCTTTACGCTTCAACTATGATATGAAAAAGAAAGGGTACATCATGCATGTATGTATGAATAATTTTGTGGCCCTGAAAAGGGCCTTTTATGTTGAACGCCATCGTAGACAACAAACAGGTTTGACTTGACCGACGGCCGACTACGGAGTAGTTGCTCGTGGGGACTCACTTGGAGCTTGTGTATTTGGTTACCGCCTTGGTGCCCTCGCTGACGGCGTGCTTCGCTAATTCGCCGGGCAACAGTAACCTCACTGAAGTCTGCACCTCTCTCGATGTGATAGTTGACCTCTTGTTGTAGTGAGCGAGACGAGACGCCTCGGCCGCGATCCGCTCGAAGATGTCGTTCACGAACGAGTTCATGATCGACATGGCCTTACTCGAGATACCGGTGTCGGGATGGACCTGCTTGAGCACCTTGTAAATATAGATGGCATAGCTCTCCTTCCTCTTGTGCTTCTTCTTCTTTTTGTCCGATTTAGATATATTCTTTTGGGCTTTGCCCGATTTCTTGGCGGCCTTTCCGCTTGTCTTGGGTGGCATAGTTTGAAGTTTAACACGCAGCGACGGATTAAAGTATAGTGCAAACAAGGGGACAGCGACCGCACCGACTGGGACGTGCGACTCGAATGGTTCATCGAATTTTCATTTCTCCTGATTTGATTACGCGCGCCGCCCGCTTACGTGCCCGCCGAGACGAGCTGACAAGCGCGCATCCGACCAATAATCGAACGTCGTGTAGCGGGTCCGGGGAGGGCGGGGACTGACGCGACTTAAGCGACACGGACGTAAGTAAGTAATTAGAGGTACGGCATAATTGTTATATATAAAAAATATACATGTATGCAAAAAAAAATAATAATAAAATAAATAAATAAATAAAGAAATAAATAAATACAAATTTAATCAATTAATTAATAACATGTCATGTAAGAAATGTAAACTCACTCGTAACTTTGCATAATGTCCTACCTATATTTAATTAAATATTAAACGTAACCACCTATATCACATATTTATATATGTAATATTTGTCTTTATGCGTCTGTGTACACAATACAATGTGCGTGTGTGTGTTTGTTTGCTTGTTTTTTCTGAGACAAACGCGTTAAAGAGAAGAGAGAGAGAGAGAAAAAAAAAAAAAAAAATAACCCTAACCTAACCAACAGACATACTTTGTGCCATTTCCAGCGCGACCTATAAAGAAAGTCTGTCTGTTACGCCTTCACGGCTTATATACTACTGTGGCTCAAAGGAAAAATAATCGATCGATCAAATTTCGTAGAACCCACCACCGGGATGGTAGTTAATTAATTTAAATGCTAGTTCTAGGCTCGAGCGGAGTCGCGGCTATCGCAATATAATATATTTATATTGCATACAATATGTATATGGTGGAACAATTTTGTGGCCCTGAAAAGGGCCTTTTAAAAATATATACATATAAGTATATATTTTTCGTTATTAATTAATTAATAATCCAGTCCGGTGACGGCTTGCGATTATCTATGCCTTCTTCTCTGTTTTCTTGGGCAAAAGCACAGCTTGTATGTTCGGCAGTACGCCGCCCTGTGCTATCGTTACACCTGACAGCAATTTGTTCAATTCCTCGTCGTTGCGGATGGCGAGCTGAAGGTGTCTCGGTATGATCCTGGTCTTCTTGTTGTCACGTGCCGCGTTGCCGGCCAACTCTAGCACTTCGGCCGCTAGGTACTCCATCACGGCCGCGAGGTAAACGGGCGCACCGGCACCGACGCGCTCCGCGTAATTTCCCTTCCTCAGCAGTCTGTGGATACGCCCGACGGGGAACTGGAGACCGGCACGATTAGAACGTGACTTCGCCTTTCCCTTCACTTTACCACCCTTGCCGCGGCCCGACATTATTTATTATTGTATTAAGTATTAAGTGCGGAGGAAATAAATGCAAAATAATACTATCGCTCGAAATCAGCGACACGTCCGAGCGCGACCTACGAGACGAACAGTAGTAGTGTTATGGACTTAAAAATTTTTCGTGTCGAGTTTATATATGGAGAGGCAAGATGGATTGGTTGGTAGGTTTAACCGCGACGAGATAAAGCTCACGCGTCGGACGGTCGGCAGGGAGAGAGGAGGGAGTGTGGTATTGGTAGTTTCGTAAGTTTGTTTGTCTGTTAGTTAGTTATTACGAGAAAAATAATAGTAAGTAGGTAGACTGTAGAGTAGAGACAGAGAGAGTCGGGAGTCGGGATCGGGTTCGGGCAACGGAGTATGTGAATTAATTAATTAATTAATTAATTAACGTCATTAAATTGATTAATGTAATGTTAGTTATTTACCGTCGTCATATCGTCATATTTATTATGTTATGTCAATAAAATATGGATGGTAACGGCAAACAGCTTTGAATTGAGTTTTAGAAGTTTTCGTATTCCGTTACCGACTTTCAAATTTGTATGTTCCCTAAGTAAGTAAGAGTGAAACTTTGACTATTTAATTAAATTAGACTTAGATATGTAGGTACATAGGTATACATCGAAGATAGGTACGTGTCTATATAATAAGATATCGGAAATGTGTGTTAGCCCTGAAAAGGGCTTTTGTCTTGATAAAAAAAAAACGGTGTTTTTTTTTCCCCTTCCGCCGACTCGCGCCCGCTGCGATCGTGAGTGCCGCGCTCGCTCGCTCGCCTGCATCACCACCGGTTTCAGTCTCCGTCGTGTCATCGTCCGCTTGCTTTTTTATTTTGTGCTAGCTCGTTCGATGATAGCGCACTATATATGCCGATACAAAACAGAACACAACACGAGAGACTATACGAACACTACACACGTAACGAACGTCGGAACGATCGAGTGGTCGTCTTCCGTTACTTCTCAGCTTACTTTTTAGCGGCGGCGGCGGCCTTCTTCGCGGCCGCCGGTTTCGACTTCGGTGTGGCGGCGGCCGCGGCGGTGGCGGCCTTCTTCGGCTTGGGCGCTTTCGGCTTCTTCGTAGGTGGCTTGGCAGTCTTTTTGGCCTTCGAGGCGGCACCCTTCGCCCTCGCGGGCGAAGCGGACGCCGCTGCGGCGGCGGCCTTCTTGGCGACGGGCTTCTTCCTCTTCGCGGCGGCGGCCTTCTTGTCCCTCGCGGTCGCAGCGGACGATTTCGACTTGGTAGGTGACGGTGCGGCCGCCGCTTTCTTACCGCCCTTGGCGCCACCGCTCGCCGCGGATATCGAGGTTGAGGAGGCCGCCTTTTTCGACCTGCCGGTCGCGGCCGAAGCGGCGGTCACCTTTCCGCCGGCCGGCTTCTTCGACGCGGACGATTTCGACTCCAACTTGAAGGAACCGGATGCCCCCTTGCCTTTAGTCTGGATCAGGGCGCCGGACTCCACGGCGCTCTTCAGATACTTTCTTATGAACGGCGCCATCTTCTCCGCGTCAACCTTATACTGCGCCGCTATGTACTTCTTGATCGCCTGAAGCGACGAGCCGCTCCGCTCCTTTAGCTCCTTGATAGCGCTGTTCACCATCTCTGATGTCTTCGGATGGGTGGGCTTGGCCTTCGGCTTCTTGGCGGCGGCGCCGCCTGCGCCCGCGGAGGCCTTCGGTTTCTTAGCGGGTGTCGTCGGCGCTGGCACTTCGGATGCGACAGCCGTGTCGGACATATTTACTTGATATTTCTTTTCTTTTAATTTATATACACAATATATACGACAGAAGGTCCGATTCGAAGTGGAATTACAATATTATAATATTTTTTAAACAAAGCTCAAGCGAACAGAGGTCGCTGTTGGTAGTAAGGGTCCGGGCAATACCGTAAGGAGAACCGCGATGTCGCTAGACATTTTCCCGTACGAACGCAGATAACTTTTCACTAGCTTGCATCAGATTCAATCGAAATTATACATTCCGTTTCAAATTAAACAATATTCCTGGCGCACGTGTGTCTTCCTTTTGAACTTATCCGTCTACTGAAACAGTTTTGTCGTGAATTCCGCCGACCGTGGGGAAGCTTTCGATGATTAATTTCTATACACCGCCACTCGTGCACCCCGGGTCCGGATTAAATCTTGTTTTTCTTTATAAAACGAGTATTTTATTGATATATATTTCTATAAATTAAAAGCGGATATTCCGCTATATCGATTCGATACAATTTGCCGTTCCTACGCCGTGTATATTTATAGTTTAGACCGTTTGAAGTAGAGCTTCGTAAAACACCACACTGCCACACGACGTTTGCAAGAGAGTCTCCTCTCGAAGTCGTCATGATCAATTCGTACGAGTCGATAACGATTACGATAATATAATATATGGCTTTTGTTTTTTTTGGATAATTATATTTTTCTAAATCATCAGTTTCGTATAATCTTAGCAAAATCATTCATTGCACCTAACAACGCGCGATGATCTATCTTGAGGGGGGCGGCGGCGGCGGCGGCGGCGGCGTTGGCGTTGTATATTATGGTGGTATTTATTTTTAAGGTATATTTTCTTTAAAAAAAAAAATAAAGAAAAACCATAATCATTGTACTATTAACATCTCTAAATATCCGGTTACTTACAGTTTGCATACAGCGAGTTGACACTCGTATAAGTTTACTACTAATTTAAATTTTTCAGGCACCTACTCATACGCGTAATCGTATATATAATTCATTTTCACAATTTAATTTAAATAACTTAGTAATTCAGATATATAATAAACCAGTAAGCTCGCGAAAGTGATCGTGACACACTGGTGACATATTATGTACAATTGCGATTGTCGCGAAGGTCCTCACTCAGGTTCGTAATGTAATTTGAATGATGGCTAATATTTAAAAAAAAAAAAAAAAAAACTAGTTTTGGTAGAGCATTTGATAAATTTGCGGCCCTGAAAAGGGCCTTTTTTTAAATTAAAAAAATATATATATTATGTATAATATATATACGTAATAATGTAAATTTATAACATACATTATTACGTTACGTCATTTAATTAACCGCCAAACCCGTAGAGGGTGCGGCCTTGACGTTTCAACGCGTACACCACATCCATCGCGGTGACCGTCTTCCTTTTGGCGTGTTCGGTATAAGTGACAGCGTCACGGATGACGTTCTCGAGGAACACCTTCAGCACGCCGCGCGTCTCTTCGTATATCAGACCCGATATACGTTTCACGCCACCTCTTCTTGCCAGACGACGGATAGCCGGCTTCGTGATACCCTGGATGTTGTCACGGAGCACCTTCCTGTGGCGCTTCGCGCCTCCTTTTCCCAATCCCTTTCCACCTTTTCCTCGACCGGTCATGTTAGTTTATTGATAAATATAGAGAGAGACGAAAACACTGCTGCGCTCGACCAGCGATGACTGCGGTAGAACGGCTGCAACTACTGGCGAAAACTTTTTGAAGCATGTATTTATACATTCCGTCATTGAAGGATTGTGCGATAGAGATGAATATATAAGCAGAGGGAGACAGATGGTGTCCGAGGGGGTGAGGTATGGTTGGGGGAGGGGGGAAGCTAAGGCTCTACGCCAGCGCCCGCTTTCCGCCGACAGATATGGTTGGCGGCGTTTTTTTTTTTTTTTTTTTTTTTAGCCTTATCGTATATTTTTCGAAGCAACCTCTTATGAAATTATCACGTAGGGTGTCCGCGGGGGTGAGGTACGGTGGGGGAGGGGGGGAAGCTCTCAAGCTCTCCGTTTCCGCCGACGGTTCGGGTTGGCGACCTTTTTTTTTTTTTTTTTTTTTTTTTTTTTTTTTTTTTTTTTTTTTTTTTTTTTTTTTTTTTTTTCGCCGTCACCCTTTCCGGAAGGGTGTCCGAGGGGGTGAGGTGTAAGGAGGGGGAGGGGGTAGCTAGCCTAGCCCCTCTCGGCGCGGCCCCCTATTGCGCCCAAGATTGAAACTATCAATTTTTTTTTTTTTTTTTTTCTTCAATTTTTTTTTTTTTTCTTTCTCTTCTTTCTTCATCATATTATGCATGCAAATACACATACACATATCTTAAACAACCTAACAACCTTTCTTATTTTAGCTACATAAATAAATAAATAAATAAATAATGAATTCATTTTCATTTTATTAATCAATATGTATATATCACCTACATATACGTATTGTTAGCTATTCCAATGATTGTATATTTGTCTATAACTACACCCAAAATAATAGACGAGACTGTGGAAAAGCCGGCAGGCGGCCATGCTTGCGCTTGCTAATTAAATTGTAATGTATGTATGTAGAGTTGAATAAAATGAATAATACAAAGCTGGACGGACGTATTACACTATTACTACTTATTATCAAGAGATAAAATGAACATTACATGATCGATTTATGAAATATATGCGGCCCTGAAAAGGGCCTTTTGTTTTCAAATTCAAATAATATGCTAATAATAATTTTTATTATTATTATTATTATATATTATTTAAGCTCGTTCGCCTCTGATTCTCCGTGCCAGTTGTATATCCTTCGGCATGATCGTTACACGCTTAGCGTGTATGGCGCACAGATTGGTGTCTTCGAAGAGCCCCACTAGATATGCCTCGCTCGCCTCCTGCAGTGCCATCACCGCGGAGCTCTGGAAGCGGAGGTCGGTCTTGAAGTCTTGAGCGATCTCGCGCACTAGACGCTGGAAAGGAAGCTTGCGAATCAACAGTTCGGTACTCTTCTGGTAGCGGCGGATCTCGCGAAGGGCCACCGTGCCGGGTCTGTAACGATGCGGCTTCTTAACACCGCCGGTGGCCGGTGCGCTCTTCCGCGCGGCCTTAGTGGCGAGCTGCTTGCGCGGCGCCTTGCCGCCGGTCGACTTTCTGGCGGTCTGTTTCGTACGAGCCATATTATAATATTGTTTAATTTATTTGGATTTATATTGTATTAAAGGAAGCGATTAGCGACGCAATCGACAACGCTTGAAGGACGACGCACGCGACTACGCTGATGCGGCTCAGCGTATAGACTAAAAATTTTAACGCACGACGGCCGTCTTTATATATGTACAGTTATATTTATTTATGCGGTACGGTGCTGACGACTGGAAACGGGGAAGGAAGGGCGGCGGGACGGAGGGAGACCGTCTAAAACTTAACAATAACATCCATCCGAGGCAAACAAACAAACTGATATATTTTATTGATTAAACTAACAATTATAACGCATCGACACGTATAGGACATTAGCGATCGCGAGTAACGCATATATATTATTTCTATTTCATAAATATTATTATAGGGAGAAAGAAGGTGTGGTGTGGTGCATAAATGTACAAAAGAGGCAGACAGATTCTGTACGGAACGCAGATGATGAATGAAATTTGATCTGTCGACTAATTAAAAGGAAACCACTATCTATACTATACGCTTTACGCTTCAACTATGATATGAAAAAGAAAGGGTACATCATGCATGTATGTATGAATAATTTTGTGGCCCTGAAAAGGGCCTTTTATGTTGAACGCCATCGTAGACAACAAACAGGTTTGACTTGACCGACGGCCGACTACGGAGTAGTTGCTCGTGGGGACTCACTTGGAGCTTGTGTATTTGGTTACCGCCTTGGTGCCCTCGCTGACGGCGTGCTTCGCTAATTCGCCGGGCAACAGTAACCTCACTGAAGTCTGCACCTCTCTCGATGTGATAGTTGACCTCTTGTTGTAGTGAGCGAGACGAGACGCCTCGGCCGCGATCCGCTCGAAGATGTCGTTCACGAACGAGTTCATGATCGACATGGCCTTACTCGAGATACCGGTGTCGGGATGGACCTGCTTGAGCACCTTGTAAATATAGATGGCATAGCTCTCCTTCCTCTTGTGCTTCTTCTTCTTTTTGTCCGATTTAGATATATTCTTTTGGGCTTTGCCCGATTTCTTGGCGGCCTTTCCGCTTGTCTTGGGTGGCATAGTTTGAAGTTTAACACGCAGCGACGGATTAAAGTATAGTGCAAACAAGGGGACAGCGACCGCACCGACTGGGACGTGCGACTCGAATGGTTCATCGAATTTTCATTTCTCCTGATTTGATTACGCGCGCCGCCCGCTTACGTGCCCGCCGAGACGAGCTGACAAGCGCGCATCCGACCAATAATCGAACGTCGTGTAGCGGGTCCGGGGAGGGCGGGGACTGACGCGACTTAAGCGACACGGACGTAAGTAAGTAATTAGAGGTACGGCATAATTGTTATATATAAAAAATATACATGTATGCAAAAAAAAATAATAATAAAATAAATAAATAAATAAAGAAATAAATAAATACAAATTTAATCAATTAATTAATAACATGTCATGTAAGAAATGTAAACTCACTCGTAACTTTGCATAATGTCCTACCTATATTTAATTAAATATTAAACGTAACCACCTATATCACATATTTATATATGTAATATTTGTCTTTATGCGTCTGTGTACACAATACAATGTGCGTGTGTGTGTTTGTTTGCTTGTTTTTTCTGAGACAAACGCGTTAAAGAGAAGAGAGAGAGAGAGAAAAAAAAAAAAAAAAATAACCCTAACCTAACCAACAGACATACTTTGTGCCATTTCCAGCGCGACCTATAAAGAAAGTCTGTCTGTTACGCCTTCACGGCTTATATACTACTGTGGCTCAAAGGAAAAATAATCGATCGATCAAATTTCGTAGAACCCACCACCGGGATGGTAGTTAATTAATTTAAATGCTAGTTCTAGGCTCGAGCGGAGTCGCGGCTATCGCAATATAATATATTTATATTGCATACAATATGTATATGGTGGAACAATTTTGTGGCCCTGAAAAGGGCCTTTTAAAAATATATACATATAAGTATATATTTTTCGTTATTAATTAATTAATAATCCAGTCCGGTGACGGCTTGCGATTATCTATGCCTTCTTCTCTGTTTTCTTGGGCAAAAGCACAGCTTGTATGTTCGGCAGTACGCCGCCCTGTGCTATCGTTACACCTGACAGCAATTTGTTCAATTCCTCGTCGTTGCGGATGGCGAGCTGAAGGTGTCTCGGTATGATCCTGGTCTTCTTGTTGTCACGTGCCGCGTTGCCGGCCAACTCTAGCACTTCGGCCGCTAGGTACTCCATCACGGCCGCGAGGTAAACGGGCGCACCGGCACCGACGCGCTCCGCGTAATTTCCCTTCCTCAGCAGTCTGTGGATACGCCCGACGGGGAACTGGAGACCGGCACGATTAGAACGTGACTTCGCCTTTCCCTTCACTTTACCACCCTTGCCGCGGCCCGACATTATTTATTATTGTATTAAGTATTAAGTGCGGAGGAAATAAATGCAAAATAATACTATCGCTCGAAATCAGCGACACGTCCGAGCGCGACCTACGAGACGAACAGTAGTAGTGTTATGGACTTAAAAATTTTTCGTGTCGAGTTTATATATGGAGAGGCAAGATGGATTGGTTGGTAGGTTTAACCGCGACGAGATAAAGCTCACGCGTCGGACGGTCGGCAGGGAGAGAGGAGGGAGTGTGGTATTGGTAGTTTCGTAAGTTTGTTTGTCTGTTAGTTAGTTATTACGAGAAAAATAATAGTAAGTAGGTAGACTGTAGAGTAGAGACAGAGAGAGTCGGGAGTCGGGATCGGGTTCGGGCAACGGAGTATGTGAATTAATTAATTAATTAATTAATTAACGTCATTAAATTGATTAATGTAATGTTAGTTATTTACCGTCGTCATATCGTCATATTTATTATGTTATGTCAATAAAATATGGATGGTAACGGCAAACAGCTTTGAATTGAGTTTTAGAAGTTTTCGTATTCCGTTACCGACTTTCAAATTTGTATGTTCCCTAAGTAAGTAAGAGTGAAACTTTGACTATTTAATTAAATTAGACTTAGATATGTAGGTACATAGGTATACATCGAAGATAGGTACGTGTCTATATAATAAGATATCGGAAATGTGTGTTAGCCCTGAAAAGGGCTTTTGTCTTGATAAAAAAAAAACGGTGTTTTTTTTTCCCCTTCCGCCGACTCGCGCCCGCTGCGATCGTGAGTGCCGCGCTCGCTCGCTCGCCTGCATCACCACCGGTTTCAGTCTCCGTCGTGTCATCGTCCGCTTGCTTTTTTATTTTGTGCTAGCTCGTTCGATGATAGCGCACTATATATGCCGATACAAAACAGAACACAACACGAGAGACTATACGAACACTACACACGTAACGAACGTCGGAACGATCGAGTGGTCGTCTTCCGTTACTTCTCAGCTTACTTTTTAGCGGCGGCGGCGGCCTTCTTCGCGGCCGCCGGTTTCGACTTCGGTGTGGCGGCGGCCGCGGCGGTGGCGGCCTTCTTCGGCTTGGGCGCTTTCGGCTTCTTCGTAGGTGGCTTGGCAGTCTTTTTGGCCTTCGAGGCGGCACCCTTCGCCCTCGCGGGCGAAGCGGACGCCGCTGCGGCGGCGGCCTTCTTGGCGACGGGCTTCTTCCTCTTCGCGGCGGCGGCCTTCTTGTCCCTCGCGGTCGCAGCGGACGATTTCGACTTGGTAGGTGACGGTGCGGCCGCCGCTTTCTTACCGCCCTTGGCGCCACCGCTCGCCGCGGATATCGAGGTTGAGGAGGCCGCCTTTTTCGACCTGCCGGTCGCGGCCGAAGCGGCGGTCACCTTTCCGCCGGCCGGCTTCTTCGACGCGGACGATTTCGACTCCAACTTGAAGGAACCGGATGCCCCCTTGCCTTTAGTCTGGATCAGGGCGCCGGACTCCACGGCGCTCTTCAGATACTTTCTTATGAACGGCGCCATCTTCTCCGCGTCAACCTTATACTGCGCCGCTATGTACTTCTTGATCGCCTGAAGCGACGAGCCGCTCCGCTCCTTTAGCTCCTTGATAGCGCTGTTCACCATCTCTGATGTCTTCGGATGGGTGGGCTTGGCCTTCGGCTTCTTGGCGGCGGCGCCGCCTGCGCCCGCGGAGGCCTTCGGTTTCTTAGCGGGTGTCGTCGGCGCTGGCACTTCGGATGCGACAGCCGTGTCGGACATATTTACTTGATATTTCTTTTCTTTTAATTTATATACACAATATATACGACAGAAGGTCCGATTCGAAGTGGAATTACAATATTATAATATTTTTTAAACAAAGCTCAAGCGAACAGAGGTCGCTGTTGGTAGTAAGGGTCCGGGCAATACCGTAAGGAGAACCGCGATGTCGCTAGACATTTTCCCGTACGAACGCAGATAACTTTTCACTAGCTTGCATCAGATTCAATCGAAATTATACATTCCGTTTCAAATTAAACAATATTCCTGGCGCACGTGTGTCTTCCTTTTGAACTTATCCGTCTACTGAAACAGTTTTGTCGTGAATTCCGCCGACCGTGGGGAAGCTTTCGATGATTAATTTCTATACACCGCCACTCGTGCACCCCGGGTCCGGATTAAATCTTGTTTTTCTTTATAAAACGAGTATTTTATTGATATATATTTCTATAAATTAAAAGCGGATATTCCGCTATATCGATTCGATACAATTTGCCGTTCCTACGCCGTGTATATTTATAGTTTAGACCGTTTGAAGTAGAGCTTCGTAAAACACCACACTGCCACACGACGTTTGCAAGAGAGTCTCCTCTCGAAGTCGTCATGATCAATTCGTACGAGTCGATAACGATTACGATAATATAATATATGGCTTTTGTTTTTTTTGGATAATTATATTTTTCTAAATCATCAGTTTCGTATAATCTTAGCAAAATCATTCATTGCACCTAACAACGCGCGATGATCTATCTTGAGGGGGGCGGCGGCGGCGGCGGCGGCGGCGTTGGCGTTGTATATTATGGTGGTATTTATTTTTAAGGTATATTTTCTTTAAAAAAAAAAATAAAGAAAAACCATAATCATTGTACTATTAACATCTCTAAATATCCGGTTACTTACAGTTTGCATACAGCGAGTTGACACTCGTATAAGTTTACTACTAATTTAAATTTTTCAGGCACCTACTCATACGCGTAATCGTATATATAATTCATTTTCACAATTTAATTTAAATAACTTAGTAATTCAGATATATAATAAACCAGTAAGCTCGCGAAAGTGATCGTGACACACTGGTGACATATTATGTACAATTGCGATTGTCGCGAAGGTCCTCACTCAGGTTCGTAATGTAATTTGAATGATGGCTAATATTTAAAAAAAAAAAAAAAAAAACTAGTTTTGGTAGAGCATTTGATAAATTTGCGGCCCTGAAAAGGGCCTTTTTTTAAATTAAAAAAATATATATATTATGTATAATATATATACGTAATAATGTAAATTTATAACATACATTATTACGTTACGTCATTTAATTAACCGCCAAACCCGTAGAGGGTGCGGCCTTGACGTTTCAACGCGTACACCACATCCATCGCGGTGACCGTCTTCCTTTTGGCGTGTTCGGTATAAGTGACAGCGTCACGGATGACGTTCTCGAGGAACACCTTCAGCACGCCGCGCGTCTCTTCGTATATCAGACCCGATATACGTTTCACGCCACCTCTTCTTGCCAGACGACGGATAGCCGGCTTCGTGATACCCTGGATGTTGTCACGGAGCACCTTCCTGTGGCGCTTCGCGCCTCCTTTTCCCAATCCCTTTCCACCTTTTCCTCGACCGGTCATGTTAGTTTATTGATAAATATAGAGAGAGACGAAAACACTGCTGCGCTCGACCAGCGATGACTGCGGTAGAACGGCTGCAACTACTGGCGAAAACTTTTTGAAGCATGTATTTATACATTCCGTCATTGAAGGATTGTGCGATAGAGATGAATATATAAGCAGAGGGAGACAGATGGTGTCCGAGGGGGTGAGGTATGGTTGGGGGAGGGGGGAAGCTAAGGCTCTACGCCAGCGCCCGCTTTCCGCCGACAGATATGGTTGGCGGCGTTTTTTTTTTTTTTTTTTTTTTTAGCCTTATCGTATATTTTTCGAAGCAACCTCTTATGAAATTATCACGTAGGGTGTCCGCGGGGGTGAGGTACGGTGGGGGAGGGGGGGAAGCTCTCAAGCTCTCCGTTTCCGCCGACGGTTCGGGTTGGCGACCTTTTTTTTTTTTTTTTTTTTTTTTTTTTTTTTTTTTTTTTTTTTTTTTTTTTTTTTTTTTTTTTCGCCGTCACCCTTTCCGGAAGGGTGTCCGAGGGGGTGAGGTGTAAGGAGGGGGAGGGGGTAGCTAGCCTAGCCCCTCTCGGCGCGGCCCCCTATTGCGCCCAAGATTGAAACTATCAATTTTTTTTTTTTTTTTTTTCTTCAATTTTTTTTTTTTTTCTTTCTCTTCTTTCTTCATCATATTATGCATGCAAATACACATACACATATCTTAAACAACCTAACAACCTTTCTTATTTTAGCTACATAAATAAATAAATAAATAAATAATGAATTCATTTTCATTTTATTAATCAATATGTATATATCACCTACATATACGTATTGTTAGCTATTCCAATGATTGTATATTTGTCTATAACTACACCCAAAATAATAGACGAGACTGTGGAAAAGCCGGCAGGCGGCCATGCTTGCGCTTGCTAATTAAATTGTAATGTATGTATGTAGAGTTGAATAAAATGAATAATACAAAGCTGGACGGACGTATTACACTATTACTACTTATTATCAAGAGATAAAATGAACATTACATGATCGATTTATGAAATATATGCGGCCCTGAAAAGGGCCTTTTGTTTTCAAATTCAAATAATATGCTAATAATAATTTTTATTATTATTATTATTATATATTATTTAAGCTCGTTCGCCTCTGATTCTCCGTGCCAGTTGTATATCCTTCGGCATGATCGTTACACGCTTAGCGTGTATGGCGCACAGATTGGTGTCTTCGAAGAGCCCCACTAGATATGCCTCGCTCGCCTCCTGCAGTGCCATCACCGCGGAGCTCTGGAAGCGGAGGTCGGTCTTGAAGTCTTGAGCGATCTCGCGCACTAGACGCTGGAAAGGAAGCTTGCGAATCAACAGTTCGGTACTCTTCTGGTAGCGGCGGATCTCGCGAAGGGCCACCGTGCCGGGTCTGTAACGATGCGGCTTCTTAACACCGCCGGTGGCCGGTGCGCTCTTCCGCGCGGCCTTAGTGGCGAGCTGCTTGCGCGGCGCCTTGCCGCCGGTCGACTTTCTGGCGGTCTGTTTCGTACGAGCCATATTATAATATTGTTTAATTTATTTGGATTTATATTGTATTAAAGGAAGCGATTAGCGACGCAATCGACAACGCTTGAAGGACGACGCACGCGACTACGCTGATGCGGCTCAGCGTATAGACTAAAAATTTTAACGCACGACGGCCGTCTTTATTTTTTTTTTTTTTTTTTTTTTTCGAACACTAACTAAGGCTGTTAGCCGTGAAGGCTTTGACAGCGTCACCGAGAGAGTGGGCGAGCGCGGAAGCATCGCCGGGGGTTGAGGTGCTGGGAGAGCGGGTCTCGAGAGAGGCCCGCAACATCCTGGGGGCGTCGCCTTAAGGGTGCCTCCTGTGAGGCCGGACCTCGGCTTAAAACGACGCGTTGTGGAGGACTGTATCGGACTTGTGGAAAAGTCCTAATGTCATAACGGGCGGGGCTGGACACCCCGGCCGCTAGACGTGAGGAAGCGGGGACCTCGTCTTCGCCGGCGAAGACGCTGTGAGTTTGTGTGTGCGTGTGTGTATCGGGCGTTGGCGATCGTGATATGATCGTCAAGGTCATAGAGTACGCTCCTAGGGCGTCTGTGGGTCTTGGACTTAAACTTCCTGTCGAAGCAGGTGTACTTAGC
Organism: Morpho helenor; assembly: GCA_029227775.1. NCBI lineage: Eukaryota > Metazoa > Arthropoda > Insecta > Lepidoptera > Nymphalidae > Morpho > Morpho helenor. Next base: position 15,662 of record JARGCU010000057.1, read on the forward strand.
CATCCCCGCGATGAGCGGGTTTGAATGCACCTCGGCCTTTTCAAAGTATCTCTTAGAGAGACATTTGAAAAGCTGTGCTATAGAGGGGAGACGTAAATCTCTATGTAGGTCGACGTTGCGCACGAACCAGGGACAGCCGGTGGCTTGTCTCATGAACTTGTTTTGCAATCGCTGCAAAACATTAAGTCTGGTCGGATGGACATGTGCGAACGCGACGCTCGCATATGACATTATCGGTCTTATGCAAGTTTTGTAAAGCGTCACTTTGTTACGAAGTGACATTTTACTCTTCTTGCATATCATCGGGTAGAGACGACCCAGTGCATACGCTGCCCTATTCCGGACAGTGCGTATGTGACTAAAGAAAGAGAGGGAGGGTTGGAGAGTAACCCCCAGGTATTTGACCTCCTGCTGCCATGGGATATCCCGGTCGTGTATGGATATACACTCCGGAGGGAAGTAGACTGTAGCGCCTGGCCTAGTGAAATACATGGCCGCACTCTTATCGGGGTTGATTGCGATTCTCCATTTGGCGAACCACAATTCTAACTTGTCTACCTCGTATTGTAGACGATGAATAATGTTCTCTCTTTTACGAGAGGACGCGAAAATGGCGGTGTCGTCAGCGTATAGCGCTAATGACGACCCCCCCCTGCTGCGGGGGATGTCACTCGTGTAGAGCGAGTAGAGGTACGGTGCTAGCACCGAGCCTTGGGGGACTCCAGCACGTATCGGACGTCTGGATGAGAGCGTACCGTCCAAGCGGTATCTGAAAGTACGATTCGCGAGGTAGTTTCGTATGAAGATTACGAAACTATCCGGGAGGTCGAGGAGTATGAGCTTGTAAAGCAAGCCTGCGTGCCAGACCTTGTCAAAGGCCTTAGACACGTCAAAGAAGACGGCACCTGTCTGCTCTCCGTATCTGGAGAGTCGTTGAAGAACGTGTTCCACCAGGCGATGAGCCTGATGGACGGCCGTGTGTTCGGACCTGAAGCCGAACTGTTCGTCCGGTAGCAGGTTCCTGGCGTCTATGAAAGTTTTAAGTCTCGAGAGGATCACTCTCTCGTAGACCTTCCCCAAGCCGTTGAGGAGGCTGATGGGGCGATAATTATCGGGGCGGTTCCGGGGTTTGCCCGGTTTGTGGATACCTATGATTGTTGCTTCTTTCCATTCGTCTGGAAAAGAGCAACACGACAAGAGGGCATTGAAGATCAACACCAGGAGGTGAACGAGGCGGTCGGGAAGACGCTTAAGTGCCTTGTTCGATATACTGTCGGGGCCAGGGGATTTTCTGGGTTTGAGCTTTTCAAGGATAGCTCTTATCTCGTCTCCGGAAGTGGGGGGGAGTGGTTCCCTTTCGGGATCCAGCCCTGAAATATTGGCGATGGTGGATTCCACCCCGGCGTGGAACTCAGCATACGCGGAATTGGAGTTGGGAGTGCATTGGGCTTCAAAGCTGTCCGCCAAACATTCGGCCTTATCAAAATCTTCAAACGCGGGCGGAAGGTTATCTCGCAACAATGGCGGTGTGGACGCATACTGTTCGCCTCTCAGGGATTTGGACATCCGCCAGAAGGCTAGATGGCTGGGCGAGATCTCTGAGAGTTTAGCGTCCCAAGAATCGCTGTTAAAGATGGCAATTTTCTCTTTTGCCTCTCTCTGTAGTCTGCGGAGTCTACTCCGATTTTCGGGGGTGGGGTACGCGGCACAAGCCCTAGCGGCTGCGCGCTTTCTAGTGAGCAGAGCTCTGATGTCGTCAGGGAGTCTTTGGCGACCTAGATTGTCAGGTACCTCCCTGGAGCACGCTTTGATGGTTTCGCTCAAGTGAGCGGTGAGATGCGAGGACGCCGCCTTAGCGACCTCCTCAGAATCTATTCTGTCAGGAATTTGGTCCAAGTGGACAGAGTCGATAGACTGAAGTTGCTCAGAGAACTTCCTCCAGTTGGTGATGGTTCTAGTGCTGGGTGCCGCGGAGGCGGGCCTACCCAGCTGAAACAGTACCGGTCTATGGTCAGAGTTTAAGTCGTGGATGACCTCAATGGAACGTAGCTGGAGGGCTACGTTCTTGAGCACGACAATATCTAAAACGTCCGGTGAGTGCGCACTATTGGAAGGGTAGTGCGTCGGCTCATCGGGGGCTATGACGTCAAAGTTGAGGTGGGCGAGTCCACTGAGATTGTGGAGCGTGCGCCCGTTAGGGTTATTATTAATCGAGTTCCAATGGCCGTGCTTCGAGTTGAAGTCTCCGGCCAAGATGACAGAATTACCAAGTGCTAGGAGAGCAAGGAGATCGTCTCTTAGCACTGTCTTGGAAGGACTTAAGTAAACTGATGCTAGTATGACGGATTGATGACCCGTCATACCCACCTGACAGACTGAGACCTCCATGTTTTCTAACTCAGGGGGGTCTACAGGGGACACATGGAGCGATCTTTTATAGTAAATTACGGTACCGCCCAATCTATTATTGGTACGGTCGTGTCTAATAATATTATAGTTTGCGATCTTGGGATTGCGCTTACTAGGTTTCAGGAAGGACTCCTGCACCAACAGTATGTCGACGCTATGAGTAACCACGAATTCGCGGACTTCGTGGATTTGTTTGATGAGGCCGTCTGCGTTGAACGTGACGACCCTGAGCCCGTGGGGTTTCCTCCTTTGAGGCGTACTACCCATTATTTTATTTAGATAATTTCGCGATGGCCTGCACGAGCTCCGAATGCTCCACCAGGGCCATCAGCCTATTCTGGGGGTTCGCCCTCAGCTTGGACGCCAGCACTGACAACTCTGAGGTGTCAATGCCGGCAATCACCTCGCTAATCAGCCTCATGTCATCCATGAAGCTGCTCACGCGCTGAGGGGGAACCGTTTGGGACTTGGGGGGGGCTGCCTGAGGGGCGGGGGGGACGCTAACGGCCTTCGCGACGACGGGGGTCGTCACTTGGGCCAGCGGGGGCGAGGGGGGTGAGAGGGGGGCACCCAGTTTAGCCGCCTGCCTCTGCTGCCACACATTGACCGTAGGCAGGGGGGCGGGTATGAAGCGCTCTTTGGGGGGGGCAGGGGGGGCCGCTTTTTGGGCAGCGCGGGCAGCCGCCTTCTTACGGGCAGCCGCGAGGCCACCCCGCTTTGCCCTGAGGGGCACTTTGGGGCACCCGCGATAACTCGCTGGGTGACCCTGCTGGCCACACAGGACGCAGCTCGGCGGTTCCTCCGTTTGGGGCCGTCTTTATATATGTACAGTTATATTTATTTATGCGGTACGGTGCTGACGACTGGAAACGGGGAAGGAAGGGCGGCGGGACGGAGGGAGACCGTCTAAAACTTAACAATAACATCCATCCGAGGCAAACAAACAAACTGATATATTTTATTGATTAAACTAACAATTATAACGCATCGACACGTATAGGACATTAGCGATCGCGAGTAACGCATATATATTATTTCTATTTCATAAATATTATTATAGGGAGAAAGAAGGTGTGGTGTGGTGCATAAATGTACAAAAGAGGCAGACAGATTCTGTACGGAACGCAGATGATGAATGAAATTTGATCTGTCGACTAATTAAAAGGAAACCACTATCTATACTATACGCTTTACGCTTCAACTATGATATGAAAAAGAAAGGGTACATCATGCATGTATGTATGAATAATTTTGTGGCCCTGAAAAGGGCCTTTTATGTTGAACGCCATCGTAGACAACAAACAGGTTTGACTTGACCGACGGCCGACTACGGAGTAGTTGCTCGTGGGGACTCACTTGGAGCTTGTGTATTTGGTTACCGCCTTGGTGCCCTCGCTGACGGCGTGCTTCGCTAATTCGCCGGGCAACAGTAACCTCACTGAAGTCTGCACCTCTCTCGATGTGATAGTTGACCTCTTGTTGTAGTGAGCGAGACGAGACGCCTCGGCCGCGATCCGCTCGAAGATGTCGTTCACGAACGAGTTCATGATCGACATGGCCTTACTCGAGATACCGGTGTCGGGATGGACCTGCTTGAGCACCTTGTAAATATAGATGGCATAGCTCTCCTTCCTCTTGTGCTTCTTCTTCTTTTTGTCCGATTTAGATATATTCTTTTGGGCTTTGCCCGATTTCTTGGCGGCCTTTCCGCTTGTCTTGGGTGGCATAGTTTGAAGTTTAACACGCAGCGACGGATTAAAGTATAGTGCAAACAAGGGGACAGCGACCGCACCGACTGGGACGTGCGACTCGAATGGTTCATCGAATTTTCATTTCTCCTGATTTGATTACGCGCGCCGCCCGCTTACGTGCCCGCCGAGACGAGCTGACAAGCGCGCATCCGACCAATAATCGAACGTCGTGTAGCGGGTCCGGGGAGGGCGGGGACTGACGCGACTTAAGCGACACGGACGTAAGTAAGTAATTAGAGGTACGGCATAATTGTTATATATAAAAAATATACATGTATGCAAAAAAAAATAATAATAAAATAAATAAATAAATAAAGAAATAAATAAATACAAATTTAATCAATTAATTAATAACATGTCATGTAAGAAATGTAAACTCACTCGTAACTTTGCATAATGTCCTACCTATATTTAATTAAATATTAAACGTAACCACCTATATCACATATTTATATATGTAATATTTGTCTTTATGCGTCTGTGTACACAATACAATGTGCGTGTGTGTGTTTGTTTGCTTGTTTTTTCTGAGACAAACGCGTTAAAGAGAAGAGAGAGAGAGAGAAAAAAAAAAAAAAAAATAACCCTAACCTAACCAACAGACATACTTTGTGCCATTTCCAGCGCGACCTATAAAGAAAGTCTGTCTGTTACGCCTTCACGGCTTATATACTACTGTGGCTCAAAGGAAAAATAATCGATCGATCAAATTTCGTAGAACCCACCACCGGGATGGTAGTTAATTAATTTAAATGCTAGTTCTAGGCTCGAGCGGAGTCGCGGCTATCGCAATATAATATATTTATATTGCATACAATATGTATATGGTGGAACAATTTTGTGGCCCTGAAAAGGGCCTTTTAAAAATATATACATATAAGTATATATTTTTCGTTATTAATTAATTAATAATCCAGTCCGGTGACGGCTTGCGATTATCTATGCCTTCTTCTCTGTTTTCTTGGGCAAAAGCACAGCTTGTATGTTCGGCAGTACGCCGCCCTGTGCTATCGTTACACCTGACAGCAATTTGTTCAATTCCTCGTCGTTGCGGATGGCGAGCTGAAGGTGTCTCGGTATGATCCTGGTCTTCTTGTTGTCACGTGCCGCGTTGCCGGCCAACTCTAGCACTTCGGCCGCTAGGTACTCCATCACGGCCGCGAGGTAAACGGGCGCACCGGCACCGACGCGCTCCGCGTAATTTCCCTTCCTCAGCAGTCTGTGGATACGCCCGACGGGGAACTGGAGACCGGCACGATTAGAACGTGACTTCGCCTTTCCCTTCACTTTACCACCCTTGCCGCGGCCCGACATTATTTATTATTGTATTAAGTATTAAGTGCGGAGGAAATAAATGCAAAATAATACTATCGCTCGAAATCAGCGACACGTCCGAGCGCGACCTACGAGACGAACAGTAGTAGTGTTATGGACTTAAAAATTTTTCGTGTCGAGTTTATATATGGAGAGGCAAGATGGATTGGTTGGTAGGTTTAACCGCGACGAGATAAAGCTCACGCGTCGGACGGTCGGCAGGGAGAGAGGAGGGAGTGTGGTATTGGTAGTTTCGTAAGTTTGTTTGTCTGTTAGTTAGTTATTACGAGAAAAATAATAGTAAGTAGGTAGACTGTAGAGTAGAGACAGAGAGAGTCGGGAGTCGGGATCGGGTTCGGGCAACGGAGTATGTGAATTAATTAATTAATTAATTAATTAACGTCATTAAATTGATTAATGTAATGTTAGTTATTTACCGTCGTCATATCGTCATATTTATTATGTTATGTCAATAAAATATGGATGGTAACGGCAAACAGCTTTGAATTGAGTTTTAGAAGTTTTCGTATTCCGTTACCGACTTTCAAATTTGTATGTTCCCTAAGTAAGTAAGAGTGAAACTTTGACTATTTAATTAAATTAGACTTAGATATGTAGGTACATAGGTATACATCGAAGATAGGTACGTGTCTATATAATAAGATATCGGAAATGTGTGTTAGCCCTGAAAAGGGCTTTTGTCTTGATAAAAAAAAAACGGTGTTTTTTTTTCCCCTTCCGCCGACTCGCGCCCGCTGCGATCGTGAGTGCCGCGCTCGCTCGCTCGCCTGCATCACCACCGGTTTCAGTCTCCGTCGTGTCATCGTCCGCTTGCTTTTTTATTTTGTGCTAGCTCGTTCGATGATAGCGCACTATATATGCCGATACAAAACAGAACACAACACGAGAGACTATACGAACACTACACACGTAACGAACGTCGGAACGATCGAGTGGTCGTCTTCCGTTACTTCTCAGCTTACTTTTTAGCGGCGGCGGCGGCCTTCTTCGCGGCCGCCGGTTTCGACTTCGGTGTGGCGGCGGCCGCGGCGGTGGCGGCCTTCTTCGGCTTGGGCGCTTTCGGCTTCTTCGTAGGTGGCTTGGCAGTCTTTTTGGCCTTCGAGGCGGCACCCTTCGCCCTCGCGGGCGAAGCGGACGCCGCTGCGGCGGCGGCCTTCTTGGCGACGGGCTTCTTCCTCTTCGCGGCGGCGGCCTTCTTGTCCCTCGCGGTCGCAGCGGACGATTTCGACTTGGTAGGTGACGGTGCGGCCGCCGCTTTCTTACCGCCCTTGGCGCCACCGCTCGCCGCGGATATCGAGGTTGAGGAGGCCGCCTTTTTCGACCTGCCGGTCGCGGCCGAAGCGGCGGTCACCTTTCCGCCGGCCGGCTTCTTCGACGCGGACGATTTCGACTCCAACTTGAAGGAACCGGATGCCCCCTTGCCTTTAGTCTGGATCAGGGCGCCGGACTCCACGGCGCTCTTCAGATACTTTCTTATGAACGGCGCCATCTTCTCCGCGTCAACCTTATACTGCGCCGCTATGTACTTCTTGATCGCCTGAAGCGACGAGCCGCTCCGCTCCTTTAGCTCCTTGATAGCGCTGTTCACCATCTCTGATGTCTTCGGATGGGTGGGCTTGGCCTTCGGCTTCTTGGCGGCGGCGCCGCCTGCGCCCGCGGAGGCCTTCGGTTTCTTAGCGGGTGTCGTCGGCGCTGGCACTTCGGATGCGACAGCCGTGTCGGACATATTTACTTGATATTTCTTTTCTTTTAATTTATATACACAATATATACGACAGAAGGTCCGATTCGAAGTGGAATTACAATATTATAATATTTTTTAAACAAAGCTCAAGCGAACAGAGGTCGCTGTTGGTAGTAAGGGTCCGGGCAATACCGTAAGGAGAACCGCGATGTCGCTAGACATTTTCCCGTACGAACGCAGATAACTTTTCACTAGCTTGCATCAGATTCAATCGAAATTATACATTCCGTTTCAAATTAAACAATATTCCTGGCGCACGTGTGTCTTCCTTTTGAACTTATCCGTCTACTGAAACAGTTTTGTCGTGAATTCCGCCGACCGTGGGGAAGCTTTCGATGATTAATTTCTATACACCGCCACTCGTGCACCCCGGGTCCGGATTAAATCTTGTTTTTCTTTATAAAACGAGTATTTTATTGATATATATTTCTATAAATTAAAAGCGGATATTCCGCTATATCGATTCGATACAATTTGCCGTTCCTACGCCGTGTATATTTATAGTTTAGACCGTTTGAAGTAGAGCTTCGTAAAACACCACACTGCCACACGACGTTTGCAAGAGAGTCTCCTCTCGAAGTCGTCATGATCAATTCGTACGAGTCGATAACGATTACGATAATATAATATATGGCTTTTGTTTTTTTTGGATAATTATATTTTTCTAAATCATCAGTTTCGTATAATCTTAGCAAAATCATTCATTGCACCTAACAACGCGCGATGATCTATCTTGAGGGGGGCGGCGGCGGCGGCGGCGGCGGCGTTGGCGTTGTATATTATGGTGGTATTTATTTTTAAGGTATATTTTCTTTAAAAAAAAAAATAAAGAAAAACCATAATCATTGTACTATTAACATCTCTAAATATCCGGTTACTTACAGTTTGCATACAGCGAGTTGACACTCGTATAAGTTTACTACTAATTTAAATTTTTCAGGCACCTACTCATACGCGTAATCGTATATATAATTCATTTTCACAATTTAATTTAAATAACTTAGTAATTCAGATATATAATAAACCAGTAAGCTCGCGAAAGTGATCGTGACACACTGGTGACATATTATGTACAATTGCGATTGTCGCGAAGGTCCTCACTCAGGTTCGTAATGTAATTTGAATGATGGCTAATATTTAAAAAAAAAAAAAAAAAAACTAGTTTTGGTAGAGCATTTGATAAATTTGCGGCCCTGAAAAGGGCCTTTTTTTAAATTAAAAAAATATATATATTATGTATAATATATATACGTAATAATGTAAATTTATAACATACATTATTACGTTACGTCATTTAATTAACCGCCAAACCCGTAGAGGGTGCGGCCTTGACGTTTCAACGCGTACACCACATCCATCGCGGTGACCGTCTTCCTTTTGGCGTGTTCGGTATAAGTGACAGCGTCACGGATGACGTTCTCGAGGAACACCTTCAGCACGCCGCGCGTCTCTTCGTATATCAGACCCGATATACGTTTCACGCCACCTCTTCTTGCCAGACGACGGATAGCCGGCTTCGTGATACCCTGGATGTTGTCACGGAGCACCTTCCTGTGGCGCTTCGCGCCTCCTTTTCCCAATCCCTTTCCACCTTTTCCTCGACCGGTCATGTTAGTTTATTGATAAATATAGAGAGAGACGAAAACACTGCTGCGCTCGACCAGCGATGACTGCGGTAGAACGGCTGCAACTACTGGCGAAAACTTTTTGAAGCATGTATTTATACATTCCGTCATTGAAGGATTGTGCGATAGAGATGAATATATAAGCAGAGGGAGACAGATGGTGTCCGAGGGGGTGAGGTATGGTTGGGGGAGGGGGGAAGCTAAGGCTCTACGCCAGCGCCCGCTTTCCGCCGACAGATATGGTTGGCGGCGTTTTTTTTTTTTTTTTTTTTTTTAGCCTTATCGTATATTTTTCGAAGCAACCTCTTATGAAATTATCACGTAGGGTGTCCGCGGGGGTGAGGTACGGTGGGGGAGGGGGGGAAGCTCTCAAGCTCTCCGTTTCCGCCGACGGTTCGGGTTGGCGACCTTTTTTTTTTTTTTTTTTTTTTTTTTTTTTTTTTTTTTTTTTTTTTTTTTTTTTTTTTTTTTTCGCCGTCACCCTTTCCGGAAGGGTGTCCGAGGGGGTGAGGTGTAAGGAGGGGGAGGGGGTAGCTAGCCTAGCCCCTCTCGGCGCGGCCCCCTATTGCGCCCAAGATTGAAACTATCAATTTTTTTTTTTTTTTTTTTCTTCAATTTTTTTTTTTTTTCTTTCTCTTCTTTCTTCATCATATTATGCATGCAAATACACATACACATATCTTAAACAACCTAACAACCTTTCTTATTTTAGCTACATAAATAAATAAATAAATAAATAATGAATTCATTTTCATTTTATTAATCAATATGTATATATCACCTACATATACGTATTGTTAGCTATTCCAATGATTGTATATTTGTCTATAACTACACCCAAAATAATAGACGAGACTGTGGAAAAGCCGGCAGGCGGCCATGCTTGCGCTTGCTAATTAAATTGTAATGTATGTATGTAGAGTTGAATAAAATGAATAATACAAAGCTGGACGGACGTATTACACTATTACTACTTATTATCAAGAGATAAAATGAACATTACATGATCGATTTATGAAATATATGCGGCCCTGAAAAGGGCCTTTTGTTTTCAAATTCAAATAATATGCTAATAATAATTTTTATTATTATTATTATTATATATTATTTAAGCTCGTTCGCCTCTGATTCTCCGTGCCAGTTGTATATCCTTCGGCATGATCGTTACACGCTTAGCGTGTATGGCGCACAGATTGGTGTCTTCGAAGAGCCCCACTAGATATGCCTCGCTCGCCTCCTGCAGTGCCATCACCGCGGAGCTCTGGAAGCGGAGGTCGGTCTTGAAGTCTTGAGCGATCTCGCGCACTAGACGCTGGAAAGGAAGCTTGCGAATCAACAGTTCGGTACTCTTCTGGTAGCGGCGGATCTCGCGAAGGGCCACCGTGCCGGGTCTGTAACGATGCGGCTTCTTAACACCGCCGGTGGCCGGTGCGCTCTTCCGCGCGGCCTTAGTGGCGAGCTGCTTGCGCGGCGCCTTGCCGCCGGTCGACTTTCTGGCGGTCTGTTTCGTACGAGCCATATTATAATATTGTTTAATTTATTTGGATTTATATTGTATTAAAGGAAGCGATTAGCGACGCAATCGACAACGCTTGAAGGACGACGCACGCGACTACGCTGATGCGGCTCAGCGTATAGACTAAAAATTTTAACGCACGACGGCCGTCTTTATATATGTACAGTTATATTTATTTATGCGGTACGGTGCTGACGACTGGAAACGGGGAAGGAAGGGCGGCGGGACGGAGGGAGACCGTCTAAAACTTAACAATAACATCCATCCGAGGCAAACAAACAAACTGATATATTTTATTGATTAAACTAACAATTATAACGCATCGACACGTATAGGACATTAGCGATCGCGAGTAACGCATATATATTATTTCTATTTCATAAATATTATTATAGGGAGAAAGAAGGTGTGGTGTGGTGCATAAATGTACAAAAGAGGCAGACAGATTCTGTACGGAACGCAGATGATGAATGAAATTTGATCTGTCGACTAATTAAAAGGAAACCACTATCTATACTATACGCTTTACGCTTCAACTATGATATGAAAAAGAAAGGGTACATCATGCATGTATGTATGAATAATTTTGTGGCCCTGAAAAGGGCCTTTTATGTTGAACGCCATCGTAGACAACAAACAGGTTTGACTTGACCGACGGCCGACTACGGAGTAGTTGCTCGTGGGGACTCACTTGGAGCTTGTGTATTTGGTTACCGCCTTGGTGCCCTCGCTGACGGCGTGCTTCGCTAATTCGCCGGGCAACAGTAACCTCACTGAAGTCTGCACCTCTCTCGATGTGATAGTTGACCTCTTGTTGTAGTGAGCGAGACGAGACGCCTCGGCCGCGATCCGCTCGAAGATGTCGTTCACGAACGAGTTCATGATCGACATGGCCTTACTCGAGATACCGGTGTCGGGATGGACCTGCTTGAGCACCTTGTAAATATAGATGGCATAGCTCTCCTTCCTCTTGTGCTTCTTCTTCTTTTTGTCCGATTTAGATATATTCTTTTGGGCTTTGCCCGATTTCTTGGCGGCCTTTCCGCTTGTCTTGGGTGGCATAGTTTGAAGTTTAACACGCAGCGACGGATTAAAGTATAGTGCAAACAAGGGGACAGCGACCGCACCGACTGGGACGTGCGACTCGAATGGTTCATCGAATTTTCATTTCTCCTGATTTGATTACGCGCGCCGCCCGCTTACGTGCCCGCCGAGACGAGCTGACAAGCGCGCATCCGACCAATAATCGAACGTCGTGTAGCGGGTCCGGGGAGGGCGGGGACTGACGCGACTTAAGCGACACGGACGTAAGTAAGTAATTAGAGGTACGGCATAATTGTTATATATAAAAAATATACATGTATGCAAAAAAAAATAATAATAAAATAAATAAATAAATAAAGAAATAAATAAATACAAATTTAATCAATTAATTAATAACATGTCATGTAAGAAATGTAAACTCACTCGTAACTTTGCATAATGTCCTACCTATATTTAATTAAATATTAAACGTAACCACCTATATCACATATTTATATATGTAATATTTGTCTTTATGCGTCTGTGTACACAATACAATGTGCGTGTGTGTGTTTGTTTGCTTGTTTTTTCTGAGACAAACGCGTTAAAGAGAAGAGAGAGAGAGAGAAAAAAAAAAAAAAAAATAACCCTAACCTAACCAACAGACATACTTTGTGCCATTTCCAGCGCGACCTATAAAGAAAGTCTGTCTGTTACGCCTTCACGGCTTATATACTACTGTGGCTCAAAGGAAAAATAATCGATCGATCAAATTTCGTAGAACCCACCACCGGGATGGTAGTTAATTAATTTAAATGCTAGTTCTAGGCTCGAGCGGAGTCGCGGCTATCGCAATATAATATATTTATATTGCATACAATATGTATATGGTGGAACAATTTTGTGGCCCTGAAAAGGGCCTTTTAAAAATATATACATATAAGTATATATTTTTCGTTATTAATTAATTAATAATCCAGTCCGGTGACGGCTTGCGATTATCTATGCCTTCTTCTCTGTTTTCTTGGGCAAAAGCACAGCTTGTATGTTCGGCAGTACGCCGCCCTGTGCTATCGTTACACCTGACAGCAATTTGTTCAATTCCTCGTCGTTGCGGATGGCGAGCTGAAGGTGTCTCGGTATGATCCTGGTCTTCTTGTTGTCACGTGCCGCGTTGCCGGCCAACTCTAGCACTTCGGCCGCTAGGTACTCCATCACGGCCGCGAGGTAAACGGGCGCACCGGCACCGACGCGCTCCGCGTAATTTCCCTTCCTCAGCAGTCTGTGGATACGCCCGACGGGGAACTGGAGACCGGCACGATTAGAACGTGACTTCGCCTTTCCCTTCACTTTACCACCCTTGCCGCGGCCCGACATTATTTATTATTGTATTAAGTATTAAGTGCGGAGGAAATAAATGCAAAATAATACTATCGCTCGAAATCAGCGACACGTCCGAGCGCGACCTACGAGACGAACAGTAGTAGTGTTATGGACTTAAAAATTTTTCGTGTCGAGTTTATATATGGAGAGGCAAGATGGATTGGTTGGTAGGTTTAACCGCGACGAGATAAAGCTCACGCGTCGGACGGTCGGCAGGGAGAGAGGAGGGAGTGTGGTATTGGTAGTTTCGTAAGTTTGTTTGTCTGTTAGTTAGTTATTACGAGAAAAATAATAGTAAGTAGGTAGACTGTAGAGTAGAGACAGAGAGAGTCGGGAGTCGGGATCGGGTTCGGGCAACGGAGTATGTGAATTAATTAATTAATTAATTAATTAACGTCATTAAATTGATTAATGTAATGTTAGTTATTTACCGTCGTCATATCGTCATATTTATTATGTTATGTCAATAAAATATGGATGGTAACGGCAAACAGCTTTGAATTGAGTTTTAGAAGTTTTCGTATTCCGTTACCGACTTTCAAATTTGTATGTTCCCTAAGTAAGTAAGAGTGAAACTTTGACTATTTAATTAAATTAGACTTAGATATGTAGGTACATAGGTATACATCGAAGATAGGTACGTGTCTATATAATAAGATATCGGAAATGTGTGTTAGCCCTGAAAAGGGCTTTTGTCTTGATAAAAAAAAAACGGTGTTTTTTTTTCCCCTTCCGCCGACTCGCGCCCGCTGCGATCGTGAGTGCCGCGCTCGCTCGCTCGCCTGCATCACCACCGGTTTCAGTCTCCGTCGTGTCATCGTCCGCTTGCTTTTTTATTTTGTGCTAGCTCGTTCGATGATAGCGCACTATATATGCCGATACAAAACAGAACACAACACGAGAGACTATACGAACACTACACACGTAACGAACGTCGGAACGATCGAGTGGTCGTCTTCCGTTACTTCTCAGCTTACTTTTTAGCGGCGGCGGCGGCCTTCTTCGCGGCCGCCGGTTTCGACTTCGGTGTGGCGGCGGCCGCGGCGGTGGCGGCCTTCTTCGGCTTGGGCGCTTTCGGCTTCTTCGTAGGTGGCTTGGCAGTCTTTTTGGCCTTCGAGGCGGCACCCTTCGCCCTCGCGGGCGAAGCGGACGCCGCTGCGGCGGCGGCCTTCTTGGCGACGGGCTTCTTCCTCTTCGCGGCGGCGGCCTTCTTGTCCCTCGCGGTCGCAGCGGACGATTTCGACTTGGTAGGTGACGGTGCGGCCGCCGCTTTCTTACCGCCCTTGGCGCCACCGCTCGCCGCGGATATCGAGGTTGAGGAGGCCGCCTTTTTCGACCTGCCGGTCGCGGCCGAAGCGGCGGTCACCTTTCCGCCGGCCGGCTTCTTCGACGCGGACGATTTCGACTCCAACTTGAAGGAACCGGATGCCCCCTTGCCTTTAGTCTGGATCAGGGCGCCGGACTCCACGGCGCTCTTCAGATACTTTCTTATGAACGGCGCCATCTTCTCCGCGTCAACCTTATACTGCGCCGCTATGTACTTCTTGATCGCCTGAAGCGACGAGCCGCTCCGCTCCTTTAGCTCCTTGATAGCGCTGTTCACCATCTCTGATGTCTTCGGATGGGTGGGCTTGGCCTTCGGCTTCTTGGCGGCGGCGCCGCCTGCGCCCGCGGAGGCCTTCGGTTTCTTAGCGGGTGTCGTCGGCGCTGGCACTTCGGATGCGACAGCCGTGTCGGACATATTTACTTGATATTTCTTTTCTTTTAATTTATATACACAATATATACGACAGAAGGTCCGATTCGAAGTGGAATTACAATATTATAATATTTTTTAAACAAAGCTCAAGCGAACAGAGGTCGCTGTTGGTAGTAAGGGTCCGGGCAATACCGTAAGGAGAACCGCGATGTCGCTAGACATTTTCCCGTACGAACGCAGATAACTTTTCACTAGCTTGCATCAGATTCAATCGAAATTATACATTCCGTTTCAAATTAAACAATATTCCTGGCGCACGTGTGTCTTCCTTTTGAACTTATCCGTCTACTGAAACAGTTTTGTCGTGAATTCCGCCGACCGTGGGGAAGCTTTCGATGATTAATTTCTATACACCGCCACTCGTGCACCCCGGGTCCGGATTAAATCTTGTTTTTCTTTATAAAACGAGTATTTTATTGATATATATTTCTATAAATTAAAAGCGGATATTCCGCTATATCGATTCGATACAATTTGCCGTTCCTACGCCGTGTATATTTATAGTTTAGACCGTTTGAAGTAGAGCTTCGTAAAACACCACACTGCCACACGACGTTTGCAAGAGAGTCTCCTCTCGAAGTCGTCATGATCAATTCGTACGAGTCGATAACGATTACGATAATATAATATATGGCTTTTGTTTTTTTTGGATAATTATATTTTTCTAAATCATCAGTTTCGTATAATCTTAGCAAAATCATTCATTGCACCTAACAACGCGCGATGATCTATCTTGAGGGGGGCGGCGGCGGCGGCGGCGGCGGCGTTGGCGTTGTATATTATGGTGGTATTTATTTTTAAGGTATATTTTCTTTAAAAAAAAAAATAAAGAAAAACCATAATCATTGTACTATTAACATCTCTAAATATCCGGTTACTTACAGTTTGCATACAGCGAGTTGACACTCGTATAAGTTTACTACTAATTTAAATTTTTCAGGCACCTACTCATACGCGTAATCGTATATATAATTCATTTTCACAATTTAATTTAAATAACTTAGTAATTCAGATATATAATAAACCAGTAAGCTCGCGAAAGTGATCGTGACACACTGGTGACATATTATGTACAATTGCGATTGTCGCGAAGGTCCTCACTCAGGTTCGTAATGTAATTTGAATGATGGCTAATATTTAAAAAAAAAAAAAAAAAAACTAGTTTTGGTAGAGCATTTGATAAATTTGCGGCCCTGAAAAGGGCCTTTTTTTAAATTAAAAAAATATATATATTATGTATAATATATATACGTAATAATGTAAATTTATAACATACATTATTACGTTACGTCATTTAATTAACCGCCAAACCCGTAGAGGGTGCGGCCTTGACGTTTCAACGCGTACACCACATCCATCGCGGTGACCGTCTTCCTTTTGGCGTGTTCGGTATAAGTGACAGCGTCACGGATGACGTTCTCGAGGAACACCTTCAGCACGCCGCGCGTCTCTTCGTATATCAGACCCGATATACGTTTCACGCCACCTCTTCTTGCCAGACGACGGATAGCCGGCTTCGTGATACCCTGGATGTTGTCACGGAGCACCTTCCTGTGGCGCTTCGCGCCTCCTTTTCCCAATCCCTTTCCACCTTTTCCTCGACCGGTCATGTTAGTTTATTGATAAATATAGAGAGAGACGAAAACACTGCTGCGCTCGACCAGCGATGACTGCGGTAGAACGGCTGCAACTACTGGCGAAAACTTTTTTTTTTTTTTTTTTTTTTTTTTTTCGAACACTAACTAAGGCTGTTAGCCGTGGAGGCTTTGACAGCGTCACCGAGAGAGTGGGCGAGCGCGGAAGCATCGCCGGGGGTTGAGGTGCTGGGAGAGCGGGTCTCGAGAGAGGCCCGCAACATCCTGGGGGCGTCGCCTTAAGGGTGCCTCCTGTGAGGCCGGACCTCGGCTTAAAACGACGCGTTGTGGAGGACTGTATCGGACTTGTGGAAAAGTCCTAATGTCATAACGGGCGGGGCTGGACACCCCGGCCGCTAGACGTGAGGAAGCGGGGACCTCGTCTTCGCCGGCGAAGACGCTGTGAGTTTGTGTGTGCGTGTGTGTATCGGGCATTGGCGATCGTGATATGATCGTCAAGGTCATAGAGTACGCTCCTAGGGCGTCTGTGGGTCTTGGACTTAAACTTCCTGTCGAAGCAGGTGTACTTAGCCATCCCCGCGATGAGCGGGTTTGAATGCACCTCGGCCTTTTCAAAGTATCTCTTAGAGAGACATTTGAAAAGCTGTGCTATAGAGGGGAGACGTAAATCTCTATGTAGGTCGACGTTGCGCACGAACCAGGGACAGCCGGTGGCTTGTCTCATGAACTTGTTTTGCAATCGCTGCAAAACATTAAGTCTGGTCGGATGGACATGTGCGAACGCGACGCTCGCATATGACATTATCGGTCTTATGCAAGTTTTGTAAAGCGTCACTTTGTTACGAAGTGACATTTTACTCTTCTTGCATATCATCGGGTAGAGACGACCCAGTGCATACGCTGCCCTATTCCGGACAGTGCGTATGTGACTAAAGAAAGAGAGGGAGGGTTGGAGAGTAACCCCCAGGTATTTGACCTCCTGCTGCCATGGGATATCCCGGTCGTGTATGGATATACACTCCGGAGGGAAGTAGACTGTAGCGCCTGGCCTAGTGAAATACATGGCCGCACTCTTATCGGGGTTGATTGCGATTCTCCATTTGGCGAACCACAATTCTAACTTGTCTACCTCGTATTGTAGACGATGAATAATGTTCTCTCTTTTACGAGAGGACGCGAAAATGGCGGTGTCGTCAGCGTATAGCGCTAATGACGACCCCCCCCTGCTGCGGGGGATGTCACTCGTGTAGAGCGAGTAGAGGTACGGTGCTAGCACCGAGCCTTGGGGGACTCCAGCACGTATCGGACGTCTGGATGAGAGCGTACCGTCCAAGCGGTATCTGAAAGTACGATTCGCGAGGTAGTTTCGTATGAAGATTACGAAACTATCCGGGAGGTCGAGGAGTATGAGCTTGTAAAGCAAGCCTGCGTGCCAGACCTTGTCAAAGGCCTTAGACACGTCAAAGAAGACGGCACCTGTCTGCTCTCCGTGTCTGGAGAGTCGTTGAAGAACGTGTTCCACCAGGCGGTGAGCCTGATGGACGGCCGTGTGTTCGGACCTGAAGCCGAACTGTTCGTCCGGTAGCAGGTTCCTGGCGTCTATGAAAGTTTTAAGTCTCGAGAGGATCACTCTCTCGTAGACCTTCCCCAAGCCGTTGAGGAGGCTGATGGGGCGATAACTATCGGGGCGGTTCCGGGGTTTGCCCGGTTTGTGGATACCTATGATTGTTGCTTCTTTCCATTCGTCTGGAAAAGAGCAACACGACAAGAGGGCATTGAAGATCAACACCAGGAGGTGAACGAGGCGGTCGGGAAGACGCTTAAGTGCCTTGTTCGATATACTGTCGGGGCCAGGGGATTTTCTGGGTTTGAGCTTTTCAAGGATAGCTCTTATCTCGTCTCCGGAAGTGGGGGGGAGTGGTTCCCTTTCGGGATCCAGCCCTGAAATATTGGCGATGGTGGATTCCACCCCGGCGTGGAACTCAGCATACGCGGAATTGGAGTTGGGAGTGCATTGGGCTTCAAAGCTGTCCGCCAAGCATTCGGCCTTATCAAAATCTTCAAACGCGGGCGGAAGGTTATCTCGCAACAATGGCGGTGTGGACGCATACTGTTCGCCTCTCAGGGATTTGGACATCCGCCAGAAGGCTAGATGGCTGGGCGAGATCTCTGAGAGTTTAGCGTCCCAAGAATCGCTGTTAAAGATGGCAATTTTCTCTTTTGCCTCTCTCTGTAGTCTGCGGAGTCTACTCCGATTTTCGGGGGTGGGGTACGCGGCACAAGCCCTAGCGGCTGCGCGCTTTCTAGTGAGCAGAGCTCTGATGTCGTCAGGGAGTCTTTGGCGACCTAGATTGTCAGGTACCTCCCTGGAGCACGCTTTGATGGTTTCGCTCAAGTGAGCGGTGAGATGCGAGGACGCCGCCTTAGCGACCTCCTCAGAGTCTATTCTGTCAGGAATTTGGTCCAAGTGGACAGAGTCGATAGACTGAAGTTGCTCAGAGAACTTCCTCCAGTTGGTGATGGTTCTAGTGCTGGGTGCCGCGGAGGCGGGCCTACCCAGCTGAAACAGTACCGGTCTATGGTCAGAGTTTAAGTCGTGGATGACCTCAATGGACTGGCGAAAACTTTTTGAAGCATGTATTTATACATTCCGTCATTGAAGGATTGTGCGATAGAGATGAATATATAAGCAGAGGGAGACAGATGGTGTCCGAGGGGGTGAGGTATGGTTGGGGGAGGGGGGAAGCTAAGGCTCTACGCCAGCGCCCGCTTTCCGCCGACAGATATGGTTGGCGGCGTTTTTTTTTTTTTTTTTTTTTTTAGCCTTATCGTATATTTTTCGAAGCAACCTCTTATGAAATTATCACGTAGGGTGTCCGCGGGGGTGAGGTACGGTGGGGGAGGGGGGGAAGCTCTCAAGCTCTCCGTTTCCGCCGACGGTTCGGGTTGGCGACCTTTTTTTTTTTTTTTTTTTTTTTTTTTTTTTTTTTTTTTTTTTTTTTTTTTTTTTTTTTTCGCCGTCACCCTTTCCGGAAGGGTGTCCGAGGGGGTGAGGTGTAAGGAGGGGGAGGGGGTAGCTAGCCTAGCCCCTCTCGGCGCGGCCCCCTATTGCGCCCAAGATTGAAACTATCAATTTTTTTTTTTTTTTTTTTCTTCAATTTTTTTTTTTTTTCTTTCTCTTCTTTCTTCATCATATTATGCATGCAAATACACATACACATATCTTAAACAACCTAACAACCTTTCTTATTTTAGCTACATAAATAAATAAATAAATAAATAATGAATTCATTTTCATTTTATTAATCAATATGTATATATCACCTACATATACGTATTGTTAGCTATTCCAATGATTGTATATTTGTCTATAACTACACCCAAAATAATAGACGAGACTGTGGAAAAGCCGGCAGGCGGCCATGCTTGCGCTTGCTAATTAAATTGTAATGTATGTATGTAGAGTTGAATAAAATGAATAATACAAAGCTGGACGGACGTATTACACTATTACTACTTATTATCAAGAGATAAAATGAACATTACATGATCGATTTATGAAATATATGCGGCCCTGAAAAGGGCCTTTTGTTTTCAAATTCAAATAATATGCTAATAATAATTTTTATTATTATTATTATTATATATTATTTAAGCTCGTTCGCCTCTGATTCTCCGTGCCAGTTGTATATCCTTCGGCATGATCGTTACACGCTTAGCGTGTATGGCGCACAGATTGGTGTCTTCGAAGAGCCCCACTAGATATGCCTCGCTCGCCTCCTGCAGTGCCATCACCGCGGAGCTCTGGAAGCGGAGGTCGGTCTTGAAGTCTTGAGCGATCTCGCGCACTAGACGCTGGAAAGGAAGCTTGCGAATCAACAGTTCGGTACTCTTCTGGTAGCGGCGGATCTCGCGAAGGGCCACCGTGCCGGGTCTGTAACGATGCGGCTTCTTAACACCGCCGGTGGCCGGTGCGCTCTTCCGCGCGGCCTTAGTGGCGAGCTGCTTGCGCGGCGCCTTGCCGCCGGTCGACTTTCTGGCGGTCTGTTTCGTACGAGCCATATTATAATATTGTTTAATTTATTTGGATTTATATTGTATTAAAGGAAGCGATTAGCGACGCAATCGACAACGCTTGAAGGACGACGCACGCGACTACGCTGATGCGGCTCAGCGTATAGACTAAAAATTTTAACGCACGACGGCCGTCTTTATATATGTACAGTTATATTTATTTATGCGGTACGGTGCTGACGACTGGAAACGGGGAAGGAAGGGCGGCGGGACGGAGGGAGACCGTCTAAAACTTAACAATAACATCCATCCGAGGCAAACAAACAAACTGATATATTTTATTGATTAAACTAACAATTATAACGCATCGACACGTATAGGACATTAGCGATCGCGAGTAACGCATATATATTATTTCTATTTCATAAATATTATTATAGGGAGAAAGAAGGTGTGGTGTGGTGCATAAATGTACAAAAGAGGCAGACAGATTCTGTACGGAACGCAGATGATGAATGAAATTTGATCTGTCGACTAATTAAAAGGAAACCACTATCTATACTATACGCTTTACGCTTCAACTATGATATGAAAAAGAAAGGGTACATCATGCATGTATGTATGAATAATTTTGTGGCCCTGAAAAGGGCCTTTTATGTTGAACGCCATCGTAGACAACAAACAGGTTTGACTTGACCGACGGCCGACTACGGAGTAGTTGCTCGTGGGGACTCACTTGGAGCTTGTGTATTTGGTTACCGCCTTGGTGCCCTCGCTGACGGCGTGCTTCGCTAATTCGCCGGGCAACAGTAACCTCACTGAAGTCTGCACCTCTCTCGATGTGATAGTTGACCTCTTGTTGTAGTGAGCGAGACGAGACGCCTCGGCCGCGATCCGCTCGAAGATGTCGTTCACGAACGAGTTCATGATCGACATGGCCTTACTCGAGATACCGGTGTCGGGATGGACCTGCTTGAGCACCTTGTAAATATAGATGGCATAGCTCTCCTTCCTCTTGTGCTTCTTCTTCTTTTTGTCCGATTTAGATATATTCTTTTGGGCTTTGCCCGATTTCTTGGCGGCCTTTCCGCTTGTCTTGGGTGGCATAGTTTGAAGTTTAACACGCAGCGACGGATTAAAGTATAGTGCAAACAAGGGGACAGCGACCGCACCGACTGGGACGTGCGACTCGAATGGTTCATCGAATTTTCATTTCTCCTGATTTGATTACGCGCGCCGCCCGCTTACGTGCCCGCCGAGACGAGCTGACAAGCGCGCATCCGACCAATAATCGAACGTCGTGTAGCGGGTCCGGGGAGGGCGGGGACTGACGCGACTTAAGCGACACGGACGTAAGTAAGTAATTAGAGGTACGGCATAATTGTTATATATAAAAAATATACATGTATGCAAAAAAAAATAATAATAAAATAAATAAATAAATAAAGAAATAAATAAATACAAATTTAATCAATTAATTAATAACATGTCATGTAAGAAATGTAAACTCACTCGTAACTTTGCATAATGTCCTACCTATATTTAATTAAATATTAAACGTAACCACCTATATCACATATTTATATATGTAATATTTGTCTTTATGCGTCTGTGTACACAATACAATGTGCGTGTGTGTGTTTGTTTGCTTGTTTTTTCTGAGACAAACGCGTTAAAGAGAAGAGAGAGAGAGAGAAAAAAAAAAAAAAAAATAACCCTAACCTAACCAACAGACATACTTTGTGCCATTTCCAGCGCGACCTATAAAGAAAGTCTGTCTGTTACGCCTTCACGGCTTATATACTACTGTGGCTCAAAGGAAAAATAATCGATCGATCAAATTTCGTAGAACCCACCACCGGGATGGTAGTTAATTAATTTAAATGCTAGTTCTAGGCTCGAGCGGAGTCGCGGCTATCGCAATATAATATATTTATATTGCATACAATATGTATATGGTGGAACAATTTTGTGGCCCTGAAAAGGGCCTTTTAAAAATATATACATATAAGTATATATTTTTCGTTATTAATTAATTAATAATCCAGTCCGGTGACGGCTTGCGATTATCTATGCCTTCTTCTCTGTTTTCTTGGGCAAAAGCACAGCTTGTATGTTCGGCAGTACGCCGCCCTGTGCTATCGTTACACCTGACAGCAATTTGTTCAATTCCTCGTCGTTGCGGATGGCGAGCTGAAGGTGTCTCGGTATGATCCTGGTCTTCTTGTTGTCACGTGCCGCGTTGCCGGCCAACTCTAGCACTTCGGCCGCTAGGTACTCCATCACGGCCGCGAGGTAAACGGGCGCACCGGCACCGACGCGCTCCGCGTAATTTCCCTTCCTCAGCAGTCTGTGGATACGCCCGACGGGGAACTGGAGACCGGCACGATTAGAACGTGACTTCGCCTTTCCCTTCACTTTACCACCCTTGCCGCGGCCCGACATTATTTATTATTGTATTAAGTATTAAGTGCGGAGGAAATAAATGCAAAATAATACTATCGCTCGAAATCAGCGACACGTCCGAGCGCGACCTACGAGACGAACAGTATTTTTTTTTTTTTTTTTTTTTTCGAATATGACTAATGCTGTTAGCCCTAATGGCTTTGACAGCGTCACCGATAAGACGGGCGAGCGCTGAAGCATCGCCGAGAAATGGATGATACATGCGGGTGCATTACAAGCACCCGCGCTACAGGGGGCGTCGCCTTAAGGGTGTCTCCTGCGAGACCGAACCTCGGCTTAAGGCGGCGCGTTTTTGGAGGGCTGCATCTAATAAATGACTTGGAAGAAGTCTGCGTCACGGCGGCCGCGGCAGAGGGCTGCGGCCGCTTGACACAAGCAAGCGGGGACCTCGTCTTCGCCGGCGAAGACGCTGTTTGTGTAAATGTAGTGTGTGTATCTTGTTGGATGCTGTGATAGCATCGTCGGGGTCGTTAAGGACGCTCTTCGGGCGCCTGTGAATCTTATTGGGGTGCCTGAACACCTTATAGTTGGACGCGGCCACTATAAGGGGGTTTGGGTGGATGGACGCTTTCTCGAAGTAAGTCGTCGAGAATCGTCTGAAAAGATCGGCTATCGTGGGTAGGTCGAGATCTCTATGGAGGTTCACGTTGCGCACGAACCACGGACAGCCAGTGGCTGTACGCATGAATCGATTTTGAAGTGTCTGCAACGGACACAGTCGTGATTTCGGGACGTGCGCGAACGTGACGCTCGCATACGTCATGATGGGTCTGATGCAAGTTTTGTAAAGTGTCACTTTGTTGCGAAGTGACAGTTTACTTGCCTTGCACAGTATCGGATTGAGGCGTCCCATGGCGAACGCTGCCCGGTTACGGACAACGCGGATGTGTCGGATAAAGGATAGGGTAGGTTCGAGGATGACACCTAAGTATTTGACTTCCTTTTGCCAATCTATATATTTGTTGTAAATAGAGACTCTAGGAGGCGTCCGGATGAAGTCCATGGCTCTCCTAGATCTCGCAAAGAACATTGCTGCGCTTTTATCGGGATTTATTTCGATTCTCCACCGGCGGAACCAGCTTCCGAGCTGGTTGGTTGCTCTTTGGAGCCTATCATTAATGGTTATGGGATCTCTACAAGTGGTATAGATTGCGGTATCGTCCGCGAACATGGCTAAGTGGGTGACTGCCCTAGTTTTAGTGGAGAATCGTGGGATGTCACTCGTATAGAGCGAGTAGAGGAACGGTGCGAGTACCGAACCTTGGGGGACTCCGGCGCGTAAGGTACGTCTTGAGGAGAGCGCACCATCAATACGATATCTAAATGAGCGATTTGTAAGATAATCGCGAATGATAAGAACGAGTCTATCGGGGATTCCTAGGTTTGCGAGTTTGTATATTAAACCCGCATGCCATACCTTATCAAAGGCTTTGGCGACATCGAAGAAGACAGTACCGGTGTACCGTTTTTTGGCGAAGCCATTTAGGATGGCTTCGGTAAGTCGGTGTACTTGTTGTACCGCGGTGTGTTTGGCGCGGAAGCCGAATTGCTCATCCGGTATGAGCTTCATCGACTCCATGAACGTTTTGAGTCTAGCGAGGATTACTCGCTCGTAGACTTTCCCTAAGCTGTTGAGCAGACTGATGGGTCGATAGCTGCTCGGGAGATTACTGGGTTTTCCCGGTTTACGAATACCTATTACTATTGCTTCCTTCCATTCGTCGGGGAAGGAGCAACCTAACAGGAGGGCATTGAAAATCAATACTAATAGGTTTATGAGTTGGTCGGGGAGGCACTTGAGTGCTTTGTTGGATATGGAGTCGGGGCCTGGGGACTTGCGGGTCTTCAGGTTTTGGATAATGGAACGGACTTCCTCTCCGGTAGTGGGAGTGAGCGGCTCGCTTTCGGGAGCCTTCGCGGATATCCTAGCCGCCGCCATTTCCACTTCCGAGTGGAATTCGGCGTGTTCGGGATGACTGGGGTTATTTGAACATTGTCCCTCAAGACTGTCAGCCAAGCATTCGGCCTTATCGATGTCGTCAAAAGCGACCGGACGGTTTAAACGTATCAATGGAGGTGTAGCTGCACACTGGTCTCCTCTCAGGGATTTCGCCAGTTTCCAGAAAGCCAGGTGACTCGGCGAGATCTCTGAGAGTTTGTTGTCCCAGGCGGACTGACGGTTGAGGCTGAGTTTTTCTCTAACCTCTCTTTGAAGTCGCCGGAGTGTTCTCCGGTTATCGTCTGTCGGGTATGCGTCATGGGCCCTAGTGGCGGCACGTTTACGTCTAAGTAGGTCGCGCAGGTCGTCCGGTAGTCTCCCACGACCGCGGTCGTCGGGGACTTCCTTGGAGCAACGCTCGAGTGAGTCTGTTATATGTTTCGTAAGGTGGGTAACAGCGAACTTGGCACTATCCACGGAGTCTATCTTGTCAGGAATTTGAACTAGGTGGTCTGAGTTTAGGGACTGGAGTTTCCCGCCTAATTTACTCCAGTCGATTATCGTTTTCGTGGGAGGGGTCGTGGAGGTAGGTTGCCCTAACTGAATTAGAACCGGACGGTGGTCCGAGTCTAATTCATGCAGGACTTCTATAGAATGTAACTGGAGAGCTACATTTTTGAAAATGTATATATCTAACACATCTGCTCTGTTTGGATCCCCGTTAGGCGGGTATCTGGTGGGCTCGTTAGGGGCTATCACCTCAAAAGCGAGGTTTGGAAGGCCGTTGAGGCCTTGGAGTATTGTGCCGTTCCGGTTGGTTCGGCGAGAGTTCCATTGGCCGTGTTTGGAGTTGAAGTCTCCGGCCAGTATTACAGAGTCGCCTAGTGCGAGAAGGGTGCGGACGTCTCTTTCGAGTACCCGTTTGGTCGGACTGAGGTATACTGATGCTAGTATGATCGACTGATGGCCGGTCATACCCACCTGACAGACTGAAGCCTCCATGTTAGTGAGCTTTGGGGAATCAAGGGGGGAGCATAGGAGGGCTCTTTTGTAGTAAATGAGCGTGCCGCCTTTTTTGGATGACAGACGGTCATTTCTAATCAAACAGTAGTTCGCAATATTGGGATTGCGAAATTGGGGTTTTAAGAAGGATTCTTGTATTAGAAGAATATCTATGTCGTGTGCAACTACGAAATCGCGGACTTCGTCCATGTGTCTGATAAGCCCGTCTGCGTTGTACGTGACGAGCTTGAGGGAGTGGGGCTTAGCCCTACCCAGTGAGGGTTTAAGCTTAAAGCCTAGAGATGGCCTGCACCAAACTAGAGTGTTCGAGCAAGGCCATTAATCTGTTTTGAGGATTACTCCTCAGCTTGTTTGCCAAAATTGACAGCTCCGTAGTGTCAATTTTGGTCACTATATCGCAAACGAGTTTCATGTCGTCAATGAAACTCGTTGCTGGCGGGGCGGCTGTCGCTTTAGGAGCGGCAGCTCTTATAGTGGAGCTCACGATGGCGGCAGCGGGTTTCGCTACCGTCTCTTGAGCCGGTTTTGCTGGCACAGCCGGCTCGGACGCCGGTTTCCTGTGCCAGGGGTTTGAAGTGGGGAGAGGCGCGGGGACGAACCTCTCAGCTGGTTTGGGGGCGGTACGGTCCGCCTTTTTACGGGTGGCCCTTCTGCCCCCTCGTTTTGCCCTAAGCGGGACTTTCGGGCAGCCGCGATAGCTCGCGGGGTGCCCTTGGGTCCTGCAGAGGACACAGCTGGGAGGTTCCTCGGACGGAACCGTTCTGGGGCAATCGGCAGTGCCGTGATCGCCCAGGCACTTCACGCACCTTGGTCGTGCGGTGCAGTTGCGCTGCGAGTGGCCGTAAAGCTGGCAGCGATGGCACTGCCCCATTACCCCACGCGTACGCGGCGTTTCTATACGCAGACCCGACAGTCTGCATATCGTTGTTACGTTGAAGACACGTTTGCCTTCAGGACTGAGGTCGAGGACCGCGAGGCAAAGTTCATAAGGAACTTTGGTTCTGTGGTGGTACATGCGGTGTACCTGCCTGATTGGGAGACCCTGGCTGAGGAGGTCGTTTTTGATATGCTCGATATCGAGCTCTACCGGGAGTCCGCGGATGACGACGCGAAGTTCGCGCTCGTCTTCTAGGGCGTACGTATGATAGCCGATCTTTTCGGCATCCAAGAGCGTCGTGAGGCGACGGTGGTCCGTTGAAGACGGACATTGCACCATTATACCCTGGCTTGTGGACCGGGCAGAGGTGAAAGGAATGGACGAGCTGTCCATGCGCGGGATTAAGCGATTCCACGCGTCTTTTTCCCTAACAAATAGGGGCGGCACCTTCTCCTTCCTCTCCGTCATAGGTGAGTCTTGTGGGGAGTCAGTCTGTTTTGTTTTGGCCTGTGAGGCAGGCTGGGGTTTGGGGATGGGGCGCGGGGCAGGTGCACCTGCGTCGTTGGTGGCCCTTTTGGGCGGGACGGTCTTAGGAGCCTTCAGCTTTCGCTTCTGGCTCTTTGATAGGACGGCGGTGAAGCCGTCGTCCTCGTCTGAGGCGGATGATGTCGAGGGGGACGGGGACTGCGAAGCATCGGATGCTTCGGCTTCGTCACCGGACTCTGAGGGAGTCTCGGATTCGGAATCGGATGGTTCCTCCACTTCCATGTCACGAGACACGGAGCGGGAACGAGTTTTGGCCTTCTCCGCAGAGGGGGGAGAAGGTGCTGCCGGGCTGCCATTGCTGGCCTGGGAAGGTGGGAGGGCCTTAGTAAGCTCCTCCAAAATGGCGGGGTGGTGCGCCTGTAGGAACGCGAAAATCGCGTCCAAAATCGGTTGCCCCGTGGGGCGCAGGGTAGGGGCCATATTGGCCCGCTAGTGTGGGGGTGGCCTCCCTGCCGGAGGGCAGGGAGGTGTGTACCTAAGAAAAAATCTAGGTCTTAGTCTCTCTCCCTTCGGGGGAAAGAGGTGAGTACCTAAATTAAAAACTAGTGTACTTACGCACGGACGGAACCACCTACGGCAAGTGTTATGCGTGAAGCACCACACTACCTAATCGATTCACAATAGCACTATCACAATCCACTTGCACAGGAACGAACGACACTAACAGTCCAGAGTCCTTGAGCACTTCACTATCTAACGCGGCAGGGGCGTGAGTCAGGCGGGGGGAGCGGCAACCGGATTGCGCTCGACCGAGACATCCGCACGCTACGGCGGCGATCGAGGGAATGGTCTCGAACAGTAGTAGTGTTATGGACTTAAAAATTTTTCGTGTCGAGTTTATATATGGAGAGGCAAGATGGATTGGTTGGTAGGTTTAACCGCGACGAGATAAAGCTCACGCGTCGGACGGTCGGCAGGGAGAGAGGAGGGAGTGTGGTATTGGTAGTTTCGTAAGTTTGTTTGTCTGTTAGTTAGTTATTACGAGAAAAATAATAGTAAGTAGGTAGACTGTAGAGTAGAGACAGAGAGAGTCGGGAGTCGGGATCGGGTTCGGGCAACGGAGTATGTGAATTAATTAATTAATTAATTAATTAACGTCATTAAATTGATTAATGTAATGTTAGTTATTTACCGTCGTCATATCGTCATATTTATTATGTTATGTCAATAAAATATGGATGGTAACGGCAAACAGCTTTGAATTGAGTTTTAGAAGTTTTCGTATTCCGTTACCGACTTTCAAATTTGTATGTTCCCTAAGTAAGTAAGAGTGAAACTTTGACTATTTAATTAAATTAGACTTAGATATGTAGGTACATAGGTATACATCGAAGATAGGTACGTGTCTATATAATAAGATATCGGAAATGTGTGTTAGCCCTGAAAAGGGCTTTTGTCTTGATAAAAAAAAAACGGTGTTTTTTTTTCCCCTTCCGCCGACTCGCGCCCGCTGCGATCGTGAGTGCCGCGCTCGCTCGCTCGCCTGCATCACCACCGGTTTCAGTCTCCGTCGTGTCATCGTCCGCTTGCTTTTTTATTTTGTGCTAGCTCGTTCGATGATAGCGCACTATATATGCCGATACAAAACAGAACACAACACGAGAGACTATACGAACACTACACACGTAACGAACGTCGGAACGATCGAGTGGTCGTCTTCCGTTACTTCTCAGCTTACTTTTTAGCGGCGGCGGCGGCCTTCTTCGCGGCCGCCGGTTTCGACTTCGGTGTGGCGGCGGCCGCGGCGGTGGCGGCCTTCTTCGGCTTGGGCGCTTTCGGCTTCTTCGTAGGTGGCTTGGCAGTCTTTTTGGCCTTCGAGGCGGCACCCTTCGCCCTCGCGGGCGAAGCGGACGCCGCTGCGGCGGCGGCCTTCTTGGCGACGGGCTTCTTCCTCTTCGCGGCGGCGGCCTTCTTGTCCCTCGCGGTCGCAGCGGACGATTTCGACTTGGTAGGTGACGGTGCGGCCGCCGCTTTCTTACCGCCCTTGGCGCCACCGCTCGCCGCGGATATCGAGGTTGAGGAGGCCGCCTTTTTCGACCTGCCGGTCGCGGCCGAAGCGGCGGTCACCTTTCCGCCGGCCGGCTTCTTCGACGCGGACGATTTCGACTCCAACTTGAAGGAACCGGATGCCCCCTTGCCTTTAGTCTGGATCAGGGCGCCGGACTCCACGGCGCTCTTCAGATACTTTCTTATGAACGGCGCCATCTTCTCCGCGTCAACCTTATACTGCGCCGCTATGTACTTCTTGATCGCCTGAAGCGACGAGCCGCTCCGCTCCTTTAGCTCCTTGATAGCGCTGTTCACCATCTCTGATGTCTTCGGATGGGTGGGCTTGGCCTTCGGCTTCTTGGCGGCGGCGCCGCCTGCGCCCGCGGAGGCCTTCGGTTTCTTAGCGGGTGTCGTCGGCGCTGGCACTTCGGATGCGACAGCCGTGTCGGACATATTTACTTGATATTTCTTTTCTTTTAATTTATATACACAATATATACGACAGAAGGTCCGATTCGAAGTGGAATTACAATATTATAATATTTTTTAAACAAAGCTCAAGCGAACAGAGGTCGCTGTTGGTAGTAAGGGTCCGGGCAATACCGTAAGGAGAACCGCGATGTCGCTAGACATTTTCCCGTACGAACGCAGATAACTTTTCACTAGCTTGCATCAGATTCAATCGAAATTATACATTCCGTTTCAAATTAAACAATATTCCTGGCGCACGTGTGTCTTCCTTTTGAACTTATCCGTCTACTGAAACAGTTTTGTCGTGAATTCCGCCGACCGTGGGGAAGCTTTCGATGATTAATTTCTATACACCGCCACTCGTGCACCCCGGGTCCGGATTAAATCTTGTTTTTCTTTATAAAACGAGTATTTTATTGATATATATTTCTATAAATTAAAAGCGGATATTCCGCTATATCGATTCGATACAATTTGCCGTTCCTACGCCGTGTATATTTATAGTTTAGACCGTTTGAAGTAGAGCTTCGTAAAACACCACACTGCCACACGACGTTTGCAAGAGAGTCTCCTCTCGAAGTCGTCATGATCAATTCGTACGAGTCGATAACGATTACGATAATATAATATATGGCTTTTGTTTTTTTTGGATAATTATATTTTTCTAAATCATCAGTTTCGTATAATCTTAGCAAAATCATTCATTGCACCTAACAACGCGCGATGATCTATCTTGAGGGGGGCGGCGGCGGCGGCGGCGGCGGCGTTGGCGTTGTATATTATGGTGGTATTTATTTTTAAGGTATATTTTCTTTAAAAAAAAAAATAAAGAAAAACCATAATCATTGTACTATTAACATCTCTAAATATCCGGTTACTTACAGTTTGCATACAGCGAGTTGACACTCGTATAAGTTTACTACTAATTTAAATTTTTCAGGCACCTACTCATACGCGTAATCGTATATATAATTCATTTTCACAATTTAATTTAAATAACTTAGTAATTCAGATATATAATAAACCAGTAAGCTCGCGAAAGTGATCGTGACACACTGGTGACATATTATGTACAATTGCGATTGTCGCGAAGGTCCTCACTCAGGTTCGTAATGTAATTTGAATGATGGCTAATATTTAAAAAAAAAAAAAAAAAAACTAGTTTTGGTAGAGCATTTGATAAATTTGCGGCCCTGAAAAGGGCCTTTTTTTAAATTAAAAAAATATATATATTATGTATAATATATATACGTAATAATGTAAATTTATAACATACATTATTACGTTACGTCATTTAATTAACCGCCAAACCCGTAGAGGGTGCGGCCTTGACGTTTCAACGCGTACACCACATCCATCGCGGTGACCGTCTTCCTTTTGGCGTGTTCGGTATAAGTGACAGCGTCACGGATGACGTTCTCGAGGAACACCTTCAGCACGCCGCGCGTCTCTTCGTATATCAGACCCGATATACGTTTCACGCCACCTCTTCTTGCCAGACGACGGATAGCCGGCTTCGTGATACCCTGGATGTTGTCACGGAGCACCTTCCTGTGGCGCTTCGCGCCTCCTTTTCCCAATCCCTTTCCACCTTTTCCTCGACCGGTCATGTTAGTTTATTGATAAATATAGAGAGAGACGAAAACACTGCTGCGCTCGACCAGCGATGACTGCGGTAGAACGGCTGCAACTACTGGCGAAAACTTTTTGAAGCATGTATTTATACATTCCGTCATTGAAGGATTGTGCGATAGAGATGAATATATAAGCAGAGGGAGACAGATGGTGTCCGAGGGGGTGAGGTATGGTTGGGGGAGGGGGGAAGCTAAGGCTCTACGCCAGCGCCCGCTTTCCGCCGACAGATATGGTTGGCGGCGTTTTTTTTTTTTTTTTTTTTTTTAGCCTTATCGTATATTTTTCGAAGCAACCTCTTATGAAATTATCACGTAGGGTGTCCGCGGGGGTGAGGTACGGTGGGGGAGGGGGGGAAGCTCTCAAGCTCTCCGTTTCCGCCGACGGTTCGGGTTGGCGACCTTTTTTTTTTTTTTTTTTTTTTTTTTTTTTTTTTTTTTTTTTTTTTTTTTTTTTTTTTTTTTCGCCGTCACCCTTTCCGGAAGGGTGTCCGAGGGGGTGAGGTGTAAGGAGGGGGAGGGGGTAGCTAGCCTAGCCCCTCTCGGCGCGGCCCCCTATTGCGCCCAAGATTGAAACTATCAATTTTTTTTTTTTTTTTTTTCTTCAATTTTTTTTTTTTTTCTTTCTCTTCTTTCTTCATCATATTATGCATGCAAATACACATACACATATCTTAAACAACCTAACAACCTTTCTTATTTTAGCTACATAAATAAATAAATAAATAAATAATGAATTCATTTTCATTTTATTAATCAATATGTATATATCACCTACATATACGTATTGTTAGCTATTCCAATGATTGTATATTTGTCTATAACTACACCCAAAATAATAGACGAGACTGTGGAAAAGCCGGCAGGCGGCCATGCTTGCGCTTGCTAATTAAATTGTAATGTATGTATGTAGAGTTGAATAAAATGAATAATACAAAGCTGGACGGACGTATTACACTATTACTACTTATTATCAAGAGATAAAATGAACATTACATGATCGATTTATGAAATATATGCGGCCCTGAAAAGGGCCTTTTGTTTTCAAATTCAAATAATATGCTAATAATAATTTTTATTATTATTATTATTATATATTATTTAAGCTCGTTCGCCTCTGATTCTCCGTGCCAGTTGTATATCCTTCGGCATGATCGTTACACGCTTAGCGTGTATGGCGCACAGATTGGTGTCTTCGAAGAGCCCCACTAGATATGCCTCGCTCGCCTCCTGCAGTGCCATCACCGCGGAGCTCTGGAAGCGGAGGTCGGTCTTGAAGTCTTGAGCGATCTCGCGCACTAGACGCTGGAAAGGAAGCTTGCGAATCAACAGTTCGGTACTCTTCTGGTAGCGGCGGATCTCGCGAAGGGCCACCGTGCCGGGTCTGTAACGATGCGGCTTCTTAACACCGCCGGTGGCCGGTGCGCTCTTCCGCGCGGCCTTAGTGGCGAGCTGCTTGCGCGGCGCCTTGCCGCCGGTCGACTTTCTGGCGGTCTGTTTCGTACGAGCCATATTATAATATTGTTTAATTTATTTGGATTTATATTGTATTAAAGGAAGCGATTAGCGACGCAATCGACAACGCTTGAAGGACGACGCACGCGACTACGCTGATGCGGCTCAGCGTATAGACTAAAAATTTTAACGCACGACGGCCGTCTTTATATATGTACAGTTATATTTATTTATGCGGTACGGTGCTGACGACTGGAAACGGGGAAGGAAGGGCGGCGGGACGGAGGGAGACCGTCTAAAACTTAACAATAACATCCATCCGAGGCAAACAAACAAACTGATATATTTTATTGATTAAACTAACAATTATAACGCATCGACACGTATAGGACATTAGCGATCGCGAGTAACGCATATATATTATTTCTATTTCATAAATATTATTATAGGGAGAAAGAAGGTGTGGTGTGGTGCATAAATGTACAAAAGAGGCAGACAGATTCTGTACGGAACGCAGATGATGAATGAAATTTGATCTGTCGACTAATTAAAAGGAAACCACTATCTATACTATACGCTTTACGCTTCAACTATGATATGAAAAAGAAAGGGTACATCATGCATGTATGTATGAATAATTTTGTGGCCCTGAAAAGGGCCTTTTATGTTGAACGCCATCGTAGACAACAAACAGGTTTGACTTGACCGACGGCCGACTACGGAGTAGTTGCTCGTGGGGACTCACTTGGAGCTTGTGTATTTGGTTACCGCCTTGGTGCCCTCGCTGACGGCGTGCTTCGCTAATTCGCCGGGCAACAGTAACCTCACTGAAGTCTGCACCTCTCTCGATGTGATAGTTGACCTCTTGTTGTAGTGAGCGAGACGAGACGCCTCGGCCGCGATCCGCTCGAAGATGTCGTTCACGAACGAGTTCATGATCGACATGGCCTTACTCGAGATACCGGTGTCGGGATGGACCTGCTTGAGCACCTTGTAAATATAGATGGCATAGCTCTCCTTCCTCTTGTGCTTCTTCTTCTTTTTGTCCGATTTAGATATATTCTTTTGGGCTTTGCCCGATTTCTTGGCGGCCTTTCCGCTTGTCTTGGGTGGCATAGTTTGAAGTTTAACACGCAGCGACGGATTAAAGTATAGTGCAAACAAGGGGACAGCGACCGCACCGACTGGGACGTGCGACTCGAATGGTTCATCGAATTTTCATTTCTCCTGATTTGATTACGCGCGCCGCCCGCTTACGTGCCCGCCGAGACGAGCTGACAAGCGCGCATCCGACCAATAATCGAACGTCGTGTAGCGGGTCCGGGGAGGGCGGGGACTGACGCGACTTAAGCGACACGGACGTAAGTAAGTAATTAGAGGTACGGCATAATTGTTATATATAAAAAATATACATGTATGCAAAAAAAAATAATAATAAAATAAATAAATAAATAAAGAAATAAATAAATACAAATTTAATCAATTAATTAATAACATGTCATGTAAGAAATGTAAACTCACTCGTAACTTTGCATAATGTCCTACCTATATTTAATTAAATATTAAACGTAACCACCTATATCACATATTTATATATGTAATATTTGTCTTTATGCGTCTGTGTACACAATACAATGTGCGTGTGTGTGTTTGTTTGCTTGTTTTTTCTGAGACAAACGCGTTAAAGAGAAGAGAGAGAGAGAGAAAAAAAAAAAAAAAAATAACCCTAACCTAACCAACAGACATACTTTGTGCCATTTCCAGCGCGACCTATAAAGAAAGTCTGTCTGTTACGCCTTCACGGCTTATATACTACTGTGGCTCAAAGGAAAAATAATCGATCGATCAAATTTCGTAGAACCCACCACCGGGATGGTAGTTAATTAATTTAAATGCTAGTTCTAGGCTCGAGCGGAGTCGCGGCTATCGCAATATAATATATTTATATTGCATACAATATGTATATGGTGGAACAATTTTGTGGCCCTGAAAAGGGCCTTTTAAAAATATATACATATAAGTATATATTTTTCGTTATTAATTAATTAATAATCCAGTCCGGTGACGGCTTGCGATTATCTATGCCTTCTTCTCTGTTTTCTTGGGCAAAAGCACAGCTTGTATGTTCGGCAGTACGCCGCCCTGTGCTATCGTTACACCTGACAGCAATTTGTTCAATTCCTCGTCGTTGCGGATGGCGAGCTGAAGGTGTCTCGGTATGATCCTGGTCTTCTTGTTGTCACGTGCCGCGTTGCCGGCCAACTCTAGCACTTCGGCCGCTAGGTACTCCATCACGGCCGCGAGGTAAACGGGCGCACCGGCACCGACGCGCTCCGCGTAATTTCCCTTCCTCAGCAGTCTGTGGATACGCCCGACGGGGAACTGGAGACCGGCACGATTAGAACGTGACTTCGCCTTTCCCTTCACTTTACCACCCTTGCCGCGGCCCGACATTATTTATTATTGTATTAAGTATTAAGTGCGGAGGAAATAAATGCAAAATAATACTATCGCTCGAAATCAGCGACACGTCCGAGCGCGACCTACGAGACGAACAGTAGTAGTGTTATGGACTTAAAAATTTTTCGTGTCGAGTTTATATATGGAGAGGCAAGATGGATTGGTTGGTAGGTTTAACCGCGACGAGATAAAGCTCACGCGTCGGACGGTCGGCAGGGAGAGAGGAGGGAGTGTGGTATTGGTAGTTTCGTAAGTTTGTTTGTCTGTTAGTTAGTTATTACGAGAAAAATAATAGTAAGTAGGTAGACTGTAGAGTAGAGACAGAGAGAGTCGGGAGTCGGGATCGGGTTCGGGCAACGGAGTATGTGAATTAATTAATTAATTAATTAATTAACGTCATTAAATTGATTAATGTAATGTTAGTTATTTACCGTCGTCATATCGTCATATTTATTATGTTATGTCAATAAAATATGGATGGTAACGGCAAACAGCTTTGAATTGAGTTTTAGAAGTTTTCGTATTCCGTTACCGACTTTCAAATTTGTATGTTCCCTAAGTAAGTAAGAGTGAAACTTTGACTATTTAATTAAATTAGACTTAGATATGTAGGTACATAGGTATACATCGAAGATAGGTACGTGTCTATATAATAAGATATCGGAAATGTGTGTTAGCCCTGAAAAGGGCTTTTGTCTTGATAAAAAAAAAACGGTGTTTTTTTTTCCCCTTCCGCCGACTCGCGCCCGCTGCGATCGTGAGTGCCGCGCTCGCTCGCTCGCCTGCATCACCACCGGTTTCAGTCTCCGTCGTGTCATCGTCCGCTTGCTTTTTTATTTTGTGCTAGCTCGTTCGATGATAGCGCACTATATATGCCGATACAAAACAGAACACAACACGAGAGACTATACGAACACTACACACGTAACGAACGTCGGAACGATCGAGTGGTCGTCTTCCGTTACTTCTCAGCTTACTTTTTAGCGGCGGCGGCGGCCTTCTTCGCGGCCGCCGGTTTCGACTTCGGTGTGGCGGCGGCCGCGGCGGTGGCGGCCTTCTTCGGCTTGGGCGCTTTCGGCTTCTTCGTAGGTGGCTTGGCAGTCTTTTTGGCCTTCGAGGCGGCACCCTTCGCCCTCGCGGGCGAAGCGGACGCCGCTGCGGCGGCGGCCTTCTTGGCGACGGGCTTCTTCCTCTTCGCGGCGGCGGCCTTCTTGTCCCTCGCGGTCGCAGCGGACGATTTCGACTTGGTAGGTGACGGTGCGGCCGCCGCTTTCTTACCGCCCTTGGCGCCACCGCTCGCCGCGGATATCGAGGTTGAGGAGGCCGCCTTTTTCGACCTGCCGGTCGCGGCCGAAGCGGCGGTCACCTTTCCGCCGGCCGGCTTCTTCGACGCGGACGATTTCGACTCCAACTTGAAGGAACCGGATGCCCCCTTGCCTTTAGTCTGGATCAGGGCGCCGGACTCCACGGCGCTCTTCAGATACTTTCTTATGAACGGCGCCATCTTCTCCGCGTCAACCTTATACTGCGCCGCTATGTACTTCTTGATCGCCTGAAGCGACGAGCCGCTCCGCTCCTTTAGCTCCTTGATAGCGCTGTTCACCATCTCTGATGTCTTCGGATGGGTGGGCTTGGCCTTCGGCTTCTTGGCGGCGGCGCCGCCTGCGCCCGCGGAGGCCTTCGGTTTCTTAGCGGGTGTCGTCGGCGCTGGCACTTCGGATGCGACAGCCGTGTCGGACATATTTACTTGATATTTCTTTTCTTTTAATTTATATACACAATATATACGACAGAAGGTCCGATTCGAAGTGGAATTACAATATTATAATATTTTTTAAACAAAGCTCAAGCGAACAGAGGTCGCTGTTGGTAGTAAGGGTCCGGGCAATACCGTAAGGAGAACCGCGATGTCGCTAGACATTTTCCCGTACGAACGCAGATAACTTTTCACTAGCTTGCATCAGATTCAATCGAAATTATACATTCCGTTTCAAATTAAACAATATTCCTGGCGCACGTGTGTCTTCCTTTTGAACTTATCCGTCTACTGAAACAGTTTTGTCGTGAATTCCGCCGACCGTGGGGAAGCTTTCGATGATTAATTTCTATACACCGCCACTCGTGCACCCCGGGTCCGGATTAAATCTTGTTTTTCTTTATAAAACGAGTATTTTATTGATATATATTTCTATAAATTAAAAGCGGATATTCCGCTATATCGATTCGATACAATTTGCCGTTCCTACGCCGTGTATATTTATAGTTTAGACCGTTTGAAGTAGAGCTTCGTAAAACACCACACTGCCACACGACGTTTGCAAGAGAGTCTCCTCTCGAAGTCGTCATGATCAATTCGTACGAGTCGATAACGATTACGATAATATAATATATGGCTTTTGTTTTTTTTGGATAATTATATTTTTCTAAATCATCAGTTTCGTATAATCTTAGCAAAATCATTCATTGCACCTAACAACGCGCGATGATCTATCTTGAGGGGGGCGGCGGCGGCGGCGGCGGCGGCGTTGGCGTTGTATATTATGGTGGTATTTATTTTTAAGGTATATTTTCTTTAAAAAAAAAAATAAAGAAAAACCATAATCATTGTACTATTAACATCTCTAAATATCCGGTTACTTACAGTTTGCATACAGCGAGTTGACACTCGTATAAGTTTACTACTAATTTAAATTTTTCAGGCACCTACTCATACGCGTAATCGTATATATAATTCATTTTCACAATTTAATTTAAATAACTTAGTAATTCAGATATATAATAAACCAGTAAGCTCGCGAAAGTGATCGTGACACACTGGTGACATATTATGTACAATTGCGATTGTCGCGAAGGTCCTCACTCAGGTTCGTAATGTAATTTGAATGATGGCTAATATTTAAAAAAAAAAAAAAAAAAACTAGTTTTGGTAGAGCATTTGATAAATTTGCGGCCCTGAAAAGGGCCTTTTTTTAAATTAAAAAAATATATATATTATGTATAATATATATACGTAATAATGTAAATTTATAACATACATTATTACGTTACGTCATTTAATTAACCGCCAAACCCGTAGAGGGTGCGGCCTTGACGTTTCAACGCGTACACCACATCCATCGCGGTGACCGTCTTCCTTTTGGCGTGTTCGGTATAAGTGACAGCGTCACGGATGACGTTCTCGAGGAACACCTTCAGCACGCCGCGCGTCTCTTCGTATATCAGACCCGATATACGTTTCACGCCACCTCTTCTTGCCAGACGACGGATAGCCGGCTTCGTGATACCCTGGATGTTGTCACGGAGCACCTTCCTGTGGCGCTTCGCGCCTCCTTTTCCCAATCCCTTTCCACCTTTTCCTCGACCGGTCATGTTAGTTTATTGATAAATATAGAGAGAGACGAAAACACTGCTGCGCTCGACCAGCGATGACTGCGGTAGAACGGCTGCAACTACTGGCGAAAACTTTTTTTTTTTTTTTTTTTTTTTTTTTTCGAACACTAACTAAGGCTGTTAGCCGTGGAGGCTTTGACAGCGTCACCGAGAGAGTGGGCGAGCGCGGAAGCATCGCCGGGGGTTGAGGTGCTGGGAGAGCGGGTCTCGAGAGAGGCCCGCAACATCCTGGGGGCGTCGCCTTAAGGGTGCCTCCTGTGAGGCCGGACCTCGGCTTAAAACGACGCGTTGTGGAGGACTGTATCGGACTTGTGGAAAAGTCCTAATGTCATAACGGGCGGGGCTGGACACCCCGGCCGCTAGACGTGAGGAAGCGGGGACCTCGTCTTCGCCGGCGAAGACGCTGTGAGTTTGTGTGTGCGTGTGTGTATCGGGCATTGGCGATCGTGATATGATCGTCAAGGTCATAGAGTACGCTCCTAGGGCGTCTGTGGGTCTTGGACTTAAACTTCCTGTCGAAGCAGGTGTACTTAGCCATCCCCGCGATGAGCGGGTTTGAATGCACCTCGGCCTTTTCAAAGTATCTCTTAGAGAGACATTTGAAAAGCTGTGCTATAGAGGGGAGACGTAAATCTCTATGTAGGTCGACGTTGCGCACGAACCAGGGACAGCCGGTGGCTTGTCTCATGAACTTGTTTTGCAATCGCTGCAAAACATTAAGTCTGGTCGGATGGACATGTGCGAACGCGACGCTCGCATATGACATTATCGGTCTTATGCAAGTTTTGTAAAGCGTCACTTTGTTACGAAGTGACATTTTACTCTTCTTGCATATCATCGGGTAGAGACGACCCAGTGCATACGCTGCCCTATTCCGGACAGTGCGTATGTGACTAAAGAAAGAGAGGGAGGGTTGGAGAGTAACCCCCAGGTATTTGACCTCCTGCTGCCATGGGATATCCCGGTCGTGTATGGATATACACTCCGGAGGGAAGTAGACTGTAGCGCCTGGCCTAGTGAAATACATGGCCGCACTCTTATCGGGGTTGATTGCGATTCTCCATTTGGCGAACCACAATTCTAACTTGTCTACCTCGTATTGTAGACGATGAATAATGTTCTCTCTTTTACGAGAGGACGCGAAAATGGCGGTGTCGTCAGCGTATAGCGCTAATGACGACCCCCCCCTGCTGCGGGGGATGTCACTCGTGTAGAGCGAGTAGAGGTACGGTGCTAGCACCGAGCCTTGGGGGACTCCAGCACGTATCGGACGTCTGGATGAGAGCGTACCGTCCAAGCGGTATCTGAAAGTACGATTCGCGAGGTAGTTTCGTATGAAGATTACGAAACTATCCGGGAGGTCGAGGAGTATGAGCTTGTAAAGCAAGCCTGCGTGCCAGACCTTGTCAAAGGCCTTAGACACGTCAAAGAAGACGGCACCTGTCTGCTCTCCGTGTCTGGAGAGTCGTTGAAGAACGTGTTCCACCAGGCGGTGAGCCTGATGGACGGCCGTGTGTTCGGACCTGAAGCCGAACTGTTCGTCCGGTAGCAGGTTCCTGGCGTCTATGAAAGTTTTAAGTCTCGAGAGGATCACTCTCTCGTAGACCTTCCCCAAGCCGTTGAGGAGGCTGATGGGGCGATAACTATCGGGGCGGTTCCGGGGTTTGCCCGGTTTGTGGATACCTATGATTGTTGCTTCTTTCCATTCGTCTGGAAAAGAGCAACACGACAAGAGGGCATTGAAGATCAACACCAGGAGGTGAACGAGGCGGTCGGGAAGACGCTTAAGTGCCTTGTTCGATATACTGTCGGGGCCAGGGGATTTTCTGGGTTTGAGCTTTTCAAGGATAGCTCTTATCTCGTCTCCGGAAGTGGGGGGGAGTGGTTCCCTTTCGGGATCCAGCCCTGAAATATTGGCGATGGTGGATTCCACCCCGGCGTGGAACTCAGCATACGCGGAATTGGAGTTGGGAGTGCATTGGGCTTCAAAGCTGTCCGCCAAGCATTCGGCCTTATCAAAATCTTCAAACGCGGGCGGAAGGTTATCTCGCAACAATGGCGGTGTGGACGCATACTGTTCGCCTCTCAGGGATTTGGACATCCGCCAGAAGGCTAGATGGCTGGGCGAGATCTCTGAGAGTTTAGCGTCCCAAGAATCGCTGTTAAAGATGGCAATTTTCTCTTTTGCCTCTCTCTGTAGTCTGCGGAGTCTACTCCGATTTTCGGGGGTGGGGTACGCGGCACAAGCCCTAGCGGCTGCGCGCTTTCTAGTGAGCAGAGCTCTGATGTCGTCAGGGAGTCTTTGGCGACCTAGATTGTCAGGTACCTCCCTGGAGCACGCTTTGATGGTTTCGCTCAAGTGAGCGGTGAGATGCGAGGACGCCGCCTTAGCGACCTCCTCAGAGTCTATTCTGTCAGGAATTTGGTCCAAGTGGACAGAGTCGATAGACTGAAGTTGCTCAGAGAACTTCCTCCAGTTGGTGATGGTTCTAGTGCTGGGTGCCGCGGAGGCGGGCCTACCCAGCTGAAACAGTACCGGTCTATGGTCAGAGTTTAAGTCGTGGATGACCTCAATGGACTGGCGAAAACTTTTTGAAGCATGTATTTATACATTCCGTCATTGAAGGATTGTGCGATAGAGATGAATATATAAGCAGAGGGAGACAGATGGTGTCCGAGGGGGTGAGGTATGGTTGGGGGAGGGGGGAAGCTAAGGCTCTACGCCAGCGCCCGCTTTCCGCCGACAGATATGGTTGGCGGCGTTTTTTTTTTTTTTTTTTTTTTTAGCCTTATCGTATATTTTTCGAAGCAACCTCTTATGAAATTATCACGTAGGGTGTCCGCGGGGGTGAGGTACGGTGGGGGAGGGGGGGAAGCTCTCAAGCTCTCCGTTTCCGCCGACGGTTCGGGTTGGCGACCTTTTTTTTTTTTTTTTTTTTTTTTTTTTTTTTTTTTTTTTTTTTTTTTTTTTTTCGCCGTCACCCTTTCCGGAAGGGTGTCCGAGGGGGTGAGGTGTAAGGAGGGGGAGGGGGTAGCTAGCCTAGCCCCTCTCGGCGCGGCCCCCTATTGCGCCCAAGATTGAAACTATCAATTTTTTTTTTTTTTTTTTTCTTCAATTTTTTTTTTTTTTCTTTCTCTTCTTTCTTCATCATATTATGCATGCAAATACACATACACATATCTTAAACAACCTAACAACCTTTCTTATTTTAGCTACATAAATAAATAAATAAATAAATAATGAATTCATTTTCATTTTATTAATCAATATGTATATATCACCTACATATACGTATTGTTAGCTATTCCAATGATTGTATATTTGTCTATAACTACACCCAAAATAATAGACGAGACTGTGGAAAAGCCGGCAGGCGGCCATGCTTGCGCTTGCTAATTAAATTGTAATGTATGTATGTAGAGTTGAATAAAATGAATAATACAAAGCTGGACGGACGTATTACACTATTACTACTTATTATCAAGAGATAAAATGAACATTACATGATCGATTTATGAAATATATGCGGCCCTGAAAAGGGCCTTTTGTTTTCAAATTCAAATAATATGCTAATAATAATTTTTATTATTATTATTATTATATATTATTTAAGCTCGTTCGCCTCTGATTCTCCGTGCCAGTTGTATATCCTTCGGCATGATCGTTACACGCTTAGCGTGTATGGCGCACAGATTGGTGTCTTCGAAGAGCCCCACTAGATATGCCTCGCTCGCCTCCTGCAGTGCCATCACCGCGGAGCTCTGGAAGCGGAGGTCGGTCTTGAAGTCTTGAGCGATCTCGCGCACTAGACGCTGGAAAGGAAGCTTGCGAATCAACAGTTCGGTACTCTTCTGGTAGCGGCGGATCTCGCGAAGGGCCACCGTGCCGGGTCTGTAACGATGCGGCTTCTTAACACCGCCGGTGGCCGGTGCGCTCTTCCGCGCGGCCTTAGTGGCGAGCTGCTTGCGCGGCGCCTTGCCGCCGGTCGACTTTCTGGCGGTCTGTTTCGTACGAGCCATATTATAATATTGTTTAATTTATTTGGATTTATATTGTATTAAAGGAAGCGATTAGCGACGCAATCGACAACGCTTGAAGGACGACGCACGCGACTACGCTGATGCGGCTCAGCGTATAGACTAAAAATTTTAACGCACGACGGCCGTCTTTATATATGTACAGTTATATTTATTTATGCGGTACGGTGCTGACGACTGGAAACGGGGAAGGAAGGGCGGCGGGACGGAGGGAGACCGTCTAAAACTTAACAATAACATCCATCCGAGGCAAACAAACAAACTGATATATTTTATTGATTAAACTAACAATTATAACGCATCGACACGTATAGGACATTAGCGATCGCGAGTAACGCATATATATTATTTCTATTTCATAAATATTATTATAGGGAGAAAGAAGGTGTGGTGTGGTGCATAAATGTACAAAAGAGGCAGACAGATTCTGTACGGAACGCAGATGATGAATGAAATTTGATCTGTC
This sequence comes from Morpho helenor, assembly GCA_029227775.1. Taxonomy (NCBI): domain Eukaryota; kingdom Metazoa; phylum Arthropoda; class Insecta; order Lepidoptera; family Nymphalidae; genus Morpho; species Morpho helenor. Next base: position 58,567 of record JARGCU010000057.1, read on the forward strand.
GACTAATTAAAAGGAAACCACTATCTATACTATACGCTTTACGCTTCAACTATGATATGAAAAAGAAAGGGTACATCATGCATGTATGTATGAATAATTTTGTGGCCCTGAAAAGGGCCTTTTATGTTGAACGCCATCGTAGACAACAAACAGGTTTGACTTGACCGACGGCCGACTACGGAGTAGTTGCTCGTGGGGACTCACTTGGAGCTTGTGTATTTGGTTACCGCCTTGGTGCCCTCGCTGACGGCGTGCTTCGCTAATTCGCCGGGCAACAGTAACCTCACTGAAGTCTGCACCTCTCTCGATGTGATAGTTGACCTCTTGTTGTAGTGAGCGAGACGAGACGCCTCGGCCGCGATCCGCTCGAAGATGTCGTTCACGAACGAGTTCATGATCGACATGGCCTTACTCGAGATACCGGTGTCGGGATGGACCTGCTTGAGCACCTTGTAAATATAGATGGCATAGCTCTCCTTCCTCTTGTGCTTCTTCTTCTTTTTGTCCGATTTAGATATATTCTTTTGGGCTTTGCCCGATTTCTTGGCGGCCTTTCCGCTTGTCTTGGGTGGCATAGTTTGAAGTTTAACACGCAGCGACGGATTAAAGTATAGTGCAAACAAGGGGACAGCGACCGCACCGACTGGGACGTGCGACTCGAATGGTTCATCGAATTTTTTTTTTTTTTCGAATATGACTAATGCTGTTAGCCCTAATGGCTTTGACAGCGTCACCGATAAGACGGGCGAGCGCTGAAGCATCGCCGAGAAATGGATGATACATGCGGGTGCATTACAAGCACCCGCGCTACAGGGGGCGTCGCCTTAAGGGTGTCTCCTGCGAGACCGAACCTCGGCTTAAGGCGGCGCGTTTTTGGAGGGCTGCATCTAATAAATGACTTGGAAGAAGTCTGCGTCACGGCGGCCGCGGCAGAGGGCTGCGGCCGCTTGACACAAGCAAGCGGGGACCTCGTCTTCGCCGGCGAAGACGCTGTTTGTGTAAATGTAGTGTGTGTATCTTGTTGGATGCTGTGATAGCATCGTCGGGGTCGTTAAGGACGCTCTTCGGGCGCCTGTGAATCTTATTGGGGTGCCTGAACACCTTATAGTTGGACGCGGCCACTATAAGGGGGTTTGGGTGGATGGACGCTTTCTCGAAGTAAGTCGTCGAGAATCGTCTGAAAAGATCGGCTATCGTGGGTAGGTCGAGATCTCTATGGAGGTTCACGTTGCGCACGAACCACGGACAGCCAGTGGCTGTACGCATGAATCGATTTTGAAGTGTCTGCAACGGACACAGTCGTGATTTCGGGACGTGCGCGAACGTGACGCTCGCATACGTCATGATGGGTCTGATGCAAGTTTTGTAAAGTGTCACTTTGTTGCGAAGTGACAGTTTACTTGCCTTGCACAGTATCGGATTGAGGCGTCCCATGGCGAACGCTGCCCGGTTACGGACAACGCGGATGTGTCGGATGAAGGATAGGGTAGGTTCGAGGATGACACCTAAGTATTTGACTTCCTTTTGCCAATCTATATATTTGTTGTAAATAGAGACTCTAGGAGGCGTCCGGATGAAGTCCATGGCTCTCCTAGATCTCGCAAAGAACATTGCTGCGCTTTTATCGGGATTAATTTCGATTCTCCACCGGCGGAACCAGCTTCCGAGCTGGTTGGTTGCTCTTTGGAGCCTATCATTTATAGTAATGGGATCTCTACAAGTGGTATAGATTGCGGTATCGTCCGCGAACATGGCTAAGTGGGTGACTGCACTAGTTTTAGTGGAGAATCGTGGGATGTCACTCGTATAGAGCGAGTAGAGGAACGGTGCGAGTACCGAACCTTGGGGGACTCCGGCGCGTAAGGTACGTCTTGAGGAGAGCGCACCATCAATACGATATCTAAATGAGCGATTAGTAAGGTAATCGCGAATGATAAGAACGAGTCTATCGGGGATTCCTAGGTTCGCGAGTTTGTATATTAAACCCGCATGCCAAACCTTGTCAAAGGCTTTGGCGACATCGAAGAAGACAGTACCGGTGTACCGTTTTTTGGCGAAGCCATTGAGGACGGCTTCGGTAAGTCTGTGTACTTGTTGTACCGCGGTGTGTTTGGCGCGGAAGCCGAATTGCTCATCCGGTATGAGCTTCATCGACTCCATGGACGTTTTGAGTCTAGCGAGGATTACTCGCTCGTAGACTTTCCCTAAGCTGTTGAGCAGACTGATGGGTCGATAGCTGCTCGGGAGATTACTGGGTTTTCCCGGTTTACGAATACCTATTACTATTGCTTCCTTCCATTCGTCGGGGAAGGAGCAACCTAACAGGAGGGCATTGAAAATCAATACTAATAGGTTTATCAGTTGGTCGGGGAGGCACTTGAGTGCTTTGTTGGATATGGAGTCGGGACCTGGAGACTTGCGGGTCTTTAGGTTTTGGATAATGGAACGGACTTCCTCTCCGGTGGTGGGAGTGAGCGGCTCGCTTTCGGGAGCCTTCGCGGATATCCTAGCCGCCGCCATTTCCACTTCCGAGTGGAATTCGGCGTGTTCGGGATGACTGGGATTGTTTGTACATTGTCCCTCAAGACTGTCAGCCAAGCATTCGGCCTTATCGATGTCGTCAAAAGCGACCGGACGGTTTAATCGTATCAATGGAGGTGTAGCTGCACACTGGTCTCCTCTTAGGGATTTCGCCAGTTTCCAGAAAGCCAGGTGACTCGGCGAGATCTCTGAGAGTTTGTTGTCCCAGGCGGACTGACGGTTGAGGCTGAGTTTTTCTCTAACCTCTCTTTGAAGTCGCCGGAGAGTTCTCCGGTTGTCGTCTGTCGGGTATGCGTCATGGGCCCTAGTGGCGGCACGTTTACGTCTGAGTAGGTCGCGCAGGTCGTCCGGTAGTCTCCCACGACCGCGGTCGTCGGGGACTTCCTTGGAGCAACGCTCGAGTGAGTCTGTTATATGTTTCGTAAGGTGGGTAACAGCGAACTTGGCACTATCCACGGAGTCTATCTTGTCAGGAATTTGATCTAGGTGGTCTGAATTTAGGGACTGGAGTTTCCCGCCTAATTTACTCCAGTCGATTATCGTTTTCGTGGGAGGGGTCGTGGAGGTAGATTGCCCTACCTGAATTAGAACCGGACGGTGGTCCGAGTCTAATTCATGCAGGACTTCTATAGAATGTAACTGGAGAGCTACATTTTTGAAAATGTATATATCTAACACATCTGCTCTGTTTGGATCCCCGTTAGGCGGGTATCTGGTGGGCTCGTTAGGGGCTATCACCTCAAAAGCGAGGTTTGGAAGGCCGTTGAGGCCTTGGAGTATTGTGCCGTTCCGGTTGGTTCGGCGAGAGTTCCATTGGCCATGTTTGGAGTTGAAGTCTCCGGCCAGTATTACAGAGTCGCCTAGTGCGAGAAGGGTGCGGACGTCTCTTTCGAGTACCCGTTTGGTCGGACTGAGGTATACTGATGCTAGTATGATCGACTGATGGCCGGTCATACCCACCTGACAGACTGAAGCCTCCATGTTAGTGAGCTTTGGGGAATCAAGGGGGGAGGGTTCATCGAATTTTCATTTCTCCTGATTTGATTACGCGCGCCGCCCGCTTACGTGCCCGCCGAGACGAGCTGACAAGCGCGCATCCGACCAATAATCGAACGTCGTGTAGCGGGTCCGGGGAGGGCGGGGACTGACGCGACTTAAGCGACACGGACGTAAGTAAGTAATTAGAGGTACGGCATAATTGTTATATATAAAAAATATACATGTATGCAAAAAAAAATAATAATAAAATAAATAAATAAATAAAGAAATAAATAAATACAAATTTAATCAATTAATTAATAACATGTCATGTAAGAAATGTAAACTCACTCGTAACTTTGCATAATGTCCTACCTATATTTAATTAAATATTAAACGTAACCACCTATATCACATATTTATATATGTAATATTTGTCTTTATGCGTCTGTGTACACAATACAATGTGCGTGTGTGTGTTTGTTTGCTTGTTTTTTCTGAGACAAACGCGTTAAAGAGAAGAGAGAGAGAGAGAAAAAAAAAAAAAAAAATAACCCTAACCTAACCAACAGACATACTTTGTGCCATTTCCAGCGCGACCTATAAAGAAAGTCTGTCTGTTACGCCTTCACGGCTTATATACTACTGTGGCTCAAAGGAAAAATAATCGATCGATCAAATTTCGTAGAACCCACCACCGGGATGGTAGTTAATTAATTTAAATGCTAGTTCTAGGCTCGAGCGGAGTCGCGGCTATCGCAATATAATATATTTATATTGCATACAATATGTATATGGTGGAACAATTTTGTGGCCCTGAAAAGGGCCTTTTAAAAATATATACATATAAGTATATATTTTTCGTTATTAATTAATTAATAATCCAGTCCGGTGACGGCTTGCGATTATCTATGCCTTCTTCTCTGTTTTCTTGGGCAAAAGCACAGCTTGTATGTTCGGCAGTACGCCGCCCTGTGCTATCGTTACACCTGACAGCAATTTGTTCAATTCCTCGTCGTTGCGGATGGCGAGCTGAAGGTGTCTCGGTATGATCCTGGTCTTCTTGTTGTCACGTGCCGCGTTGCCGGCCAACTCTAGCACTTCGGCCGCTAGGTACTCCATCACGGCCGCGAGGTAAACGGGCGCACCGGCACCGACGCGCTCCGCGTAATTTCCCTTCCTCAGCAGTCTGTGGATACGCCCGACGGGGAACTGGAGACCGGCACGATTAGAACGTGACTTCGCCTTTCCCTTCACTTTACCACCCTTGCCGCGGCCCGACATTATTTATTATTGTATTAAGTATTAAGTGCGGAGGAAATAAATGCAAAATAATACTATCGCTCGAAATCAGCGACACGTCCGAGCGCGACCTACGAGACGAACAGTAGTAGTGTTATGGACTTAAAAATTTTTCGTGTCGAGTTTATATATGGAGAGGCAAGATGGATTGGTTGGTAGGTTTAACCGCGACGAGATAAAGCTCACGCGTCGGACGGTCGGCAGGGAGAGAGGAGGGAGTGTGGTATTGGTAGTTTCGTAAGTTTGTTTGTCTGTTAGTTAGTTATTACGAGAAAAATAATAGTAAGTAGGTAGACTGTAGAGTAGAGACAGAGAGAGTCGGGAGTCGGGATCGGGTTCGGGCAACGGAGTATGTGAATTAATTAATTAATTAATTAATTAACGTCATTAAATTGATTAATGTAATGTTAGTTATTTACCGTCGTCATATCGTCATATTTATTATGTTATGTCAATAAAATATGGATGGTAACGGCAAACAGCTTTGAATTGAGTTTTAGAAGTTTTCGTATTCCGTTACCGACTTTCAAATTTGTATGTTCCCTAAGTAAGTAAGAGTGAAACTTTGACTATTTAATTAAATTAGACTTAGATATGTAGGTACATAGGTATACATCGAAGATAGGTACGTGTCTATATAATAAGATATCGGAAATGTGTGTTAGCCCTGAAAAGGGCTTTTGTCTTGATAAAAAAAAAACGGTGTTTTTTTTTCCCCTTCCGCCGACTCGCGCCCGCTGCGATCGTGAGTGCCGCGCTCGCTCGCTCGCCTGCATCACCACCGGTTTCAGTCTCCGTCGTGTCATCGTCCGCTTGCTTTTTTATTTTGTGCTAGCTCGTTCGATGATAGCGCACTATATATGCCGATACAAAACAGAACACAACACGAGAGACTATACGAACACTACACACGTAACGAACGTCGGAACGATCGAGTGGTCGTCTTCCGTTACTTCTCAGCTTACTTTTTAGCGGCGGCGGCGGCCTTCTTCGCGGCCGCCGGTTTCGACTTCGGTGTGGCGGCGGCCGCGGCGGTGGCGGCCTTCTTCGGCTTGGGCGCTTTCGGCTTCTTCGTAGGTGGCTTGGCAGTCTTTTTGGCCTTCGAGGCGGCACCCTTCGCCCTCGCGGGCGAAGCGGACGCCGCTGCGGCGGCGGCCTTCTTGGCGACGGGCTTCTTCCTCTTCGCGGCGGCGGCCTTCTTGTCCCTCGCGGTCGCAGCGGACGATTTCGACTTGGTAGGTGACGGTGCGGCCGCCGCTTTCTTACCGCCCTTGGCGCCACCGCTCGCCGCGGATATCGAGGTTGAGGAGGCCGCCTTTTTCGACCTGCCGGTCGCGGCCGAAGCGGCGGTCACCTTTCCGCCGGCCGGCTTCTTCGACGCGGACGATTTCGACTCCAACTTGAAGGAACCGGATGCCCCCTTGCCTTTAGTCTGGATCAGGGCGCCGGACTCCACGGCGCTCTTCAGATACTTTCTTATGAACGGCGCCATCTTCTCCGCGTCAACCTTATACTGCGCCGCTATGTACTTCTTGATCGCCTGAAGCGACGAGCCGCTCCGCTCCTTTAGCTCCTTGATAGCGCTGTTCACCATCTCTGATGTCTTCGGATGGGTGGGCTTGGCCTTCGGCTTCTTGGCGGCGGCGCCGCCTGCGCCCGCGGAGGCCTTCGGTTTCTTAGCGGGTGTCGTCGGCGCTGGCACTTCGGATGCGACAGCCGTGTCGGACATATTTACTTGATATTTCTTTTCTTTTAATTTATATACACAATATATACGACAGAAGGTCCGATTCGAAGTGGAATTACAATATTATAATATTTTTTAAACAAAGCTCAAGCGAACAGAGGTCGCTGTTGGTAGTAAGGGTCCGGGCAATACCGTAAGGAGAACCGCGATGTCGCTAGACATTTTCCCGTACGAACGCAGATAACTTTTCACTAGCTTGCATCAGATTCAATCGAAATTATACATTCCGTTTCAAATTAAACAATATTCCTGGCGCACGTGTGTCTTCCTTTTGAACTTATCCGTCTACTGAAACAGTTTTGTCGTGAATTCCGCCGACCGTGGGGAAGCTTTCGATGATTAATTTCTATACACCGCCACTCGTGCACCCCGGGTCCGGATTAAATCTTGTTTTTCTTTATAAAACGAGTATTTTATTGATATATATTTCTATAAATTAAAAGCGGATATTCCGCTATATCGATTCGATACAATTTGCCGTTCCTACGCCGTGTATATTTATAGTTTAGACCGTTTGAAGTAGAGCTTCGTAAAACACCACACTGCCACACGACGTTTGCAAGAGAGTCTCCTCTCGAAGTCGTCATGATCAATTCGTACGAGTCGATAACGATTACGATAATATAATATATGGCTTTTGTTTTTTTTGGATAATTATATTTTTCTAAATCATCAGTTTCGTATAATCTTAGCAAAATCATTCATTGCACCTAACAACGCGCGATGATCTATCTTGAGGGGGGCGGCGGCGGCGGCGGCGGCGGCGTTGGCGTTGTATATTATGGTGGTATTTATTTTTAAGGTATATTTTCTTTAAAAAAAAAAATAAAGAAAAACCATAATCATTGTACTATTAACATCTCTAAATATCCGGTTACTTACAGTTTGCATACAGCGAGTTGACACTCGTATAAGTTTACTACTAATTTAAATTTTTCAGGCACCTACTCATACGCGTAATCGTATATATAATTCATTTTCACAATTTAATTTAAATAACTTAGTAATTCAGATATATAATAAACCAGTAAGCTCGCGAAAGTGATCGTGACACACTGGTGACATATTATGTACAATTGCGATTGTCGCGAAGGTCCTCACTCAGGTTCGTAATGTAATTTGAATGATGGCTAATATTTAAAAAAAAAAAAAAAAAAACTAGTTTTGGTAGAGCATTTGATAAATTTGCGGCCCTGAAAAGGGCCTTTTTTTAAATTAAAAAAATATATATATTATGTATAATATATATACGTAATAATGTAAATTTATAACATACATTATTACGTTACGTCATTTAATTAACCGCCAAACCCGTAGAGGGTGCGGCCTTGACGTTTCAACGCGTACACCACATCCATCGCGGTGACCGTCTTCCTTTTGGCGTGTTCGGTATAAGTGACAGCGTCACGGATGACGTTCTCGAGGAACACCTTCAGCACGCCGCGCGTCTCTTCGTATATCAGACCCGATATACGTTTCACGCCACCTCTTCTTGCCAGACGACGGATAGCCGGCTTCGTGATACCCTGGATGTTGTCACGGAGCACCTTCCTGTGGCGCTTCGCGCCTCCTTTTCCCAATCCCTTTCCACCTTTTCCTCGACCGGTCATGTTAGTTTATTGATAAATATAGAGAGAGACGAAAACACTGCTGCGCTCGACCAGCGATGACTGCGGTAGAACGGCTGCAACTACTGGCGAAAACTTTTTGAAGCATGTATTTATACATTCCGTCATTGAAGGATTGTGCGATAGAGATGAATATATAAGCAGAGGGAGACAGATGGTGTCCGAGGGGGTGAGGTATGGTTGGGGGAGGGGGGAAGCTAAGGCTCTACGCCAGCGCCCGCTTTCCGCCGACAGATATGGTTGGCGGCGTTTTTTTTTTTTTTTTTTTTTTTAGCCTTATCGTATATTTTTCGAAGCAACCTCTTATGAAATTATCACGTAGGGTGTCCGCGGGGGTGAGGTACGGTGGGGGAGGGGGGGAAGCTCTCAAGCTCTCCGTTTCCGCCGACGGTTCGGGTTGGCGACCTTTTTTTTTTTTTTTTTTTTTTTTTTTTTTTTTTTTTTTTTTTTTTTTTTTTTTTTTTTCGCCGTCACCCTTTCCGGAAGGGTGTCCGAGGGGGTGAGGTGTAAGGAGGGGGAGGGGGTAGCTAGCCTAGCCCCTCTCGGCGCGGCCCCCTATTGCGCCCAAGATTGAAACTATCAATTTTTTTTTTTTTTTTTTTCTTCAATTTTTTTTTTTTTTCTTTCTCTTCTTTCTTCATCATATTATGCATGCAAATACACATACACATATCTTAAACAACCTAACAACCTTTCTTATTTTAGCTACATAAATAAATAAATAAATAAATAATGAATTCATTTTCATTTTATTAATCAATATGTATATATCACCTACATATACGTATTGTTAGCTATTCCAATGATTGTATATTTGTCTATAACTACACCCAAAATAATAGACGAGACTGTGGAAAAGCCGGCAGGCGGCCATGCTTGCGCTTGCTAATTAAATTGTAATGTATGTATGTAGAGTTGAATAAAATGAATAATACAAAGCTGGACGGACGTATTACACTATTACTACTTATTATCAAGAGATAAAATGAACATTACATGATCGATTTATGAAATATATGCGGCCCTGAAAAGGGCCTTTTGTTTTCAAATTCAAATAATATGCTAATAATAATTTTTATTATTATTATTATTATATATTATTTAAGCTCGTTCGCCTCTGATTCTCCGTGCCAGTTGTATATCCTTCGGCATGATCGTTACACGCTTAGCGTGTATGGCGCACAGATTGGTGTCTTCGAAGAGCCCCACTAGATATGCCTCGCTCGCCTCCTGCAGTGCCATCACCGCGGAGCTCTGGAAGCGGAGGTCGGTCTTGAAGTCTTGAGCGATCTCGCGCACTAGACGCTGGAAAGGAAGCTTGCGAATCAACAGTTCGGTACTCTTCTGGTAGCGGCGGATCTCGCGAAGGGCCACCGTGCCGGGTCTGTAACGATGCGGCTTCTTAACACCGCCGGTGGCCGGTGCGCTCTTCCGCGCGGCCTTAGTGGCGAGCTGCTTGCGCGGCGCCTTGCCGCCGGTCGACTTTCTGGCGGTCTGTTTCGTACGAGCCATATTATAATATTGTTTAATTTATTTGGATTTATATTGTATTAAAGGAAGCGATTAGCGACGCAATCGACAACGCTTGAAGGACGACGCACGCGACTACGCTGATGCGGCTCAGCGTATAGACTAAAAATTTTAACGCTTTTTTTTTTTTTCGAATATGACTAATGCTGTTAGCCCTAATGGCTTTGACAGCGTCACCGATAAGACGGGCGAGCGCTGAAGCATCGCCGAGAAGAAATGGGTGATACATGCGGGTGCATTACAAGCACCCGCGCTACAGGGGGCGTCGCCTTAAGGGTGTCTCCTGCGAGACCGAACCTCGGCTTAAGGCGGCGCGTTTTGGAGGGCTGCATCTAATAAATGACTTGGAAGAAGTCTGCGTCACGGCGGCCGCGGCAGAGGGCTGCGGCCGCTTGACACAAGCAAGCGGGGACCTCGTCTTCGCCGGCGAAGACGCTGTTTGTGTAGATGTAATGTGTGTATCTTGTTGGATGCCGTGATAGCATCGTCGGGGTCGTTAAGGACGCTCTTCGGGCGCCTGTGAATCTTATTGGGGTGCCTGAACACCTTATAGTTGGACGCGGCCACTATAAGGGGGTTTGAGTGGATGGACGCTTTCTCGAAGTAAGTCGTCGAGAATCGTCTGAAAAGATCGGCTATCGTGGGTAGGTCGAGATCTCTATGGAGATTCACGTTGCGCACGAACCACGGACAGCCAGTGGCTGTACGCATGAATCGATTTTGAAGTGTCTGCAACGGACACAGTCGTGATTTCGGGACGTGCGCGAACGTGACGCTCGCATACGTCATGATGGGTCTGATGCAAGTTTTGTAAAGTGTCACTTTGTTGCGAAGTGACAGTTTACTTGCCTTGCACAGTATCGGATTGAGGCGTCCCATGGCGAACGCTGCCCGGTTACGGACAACGCGGATGTGTCGGATAAAGGATAGGGTAGGTTCGAGGATGACACCTAAGTATTTGACTTCCTTTTGCCAATCTATGTATTTGTTGTAAATAGAGACTCTAGGAGGCTTCCGGATGAAGTCCATGGCTCTCCTAGATCTCGCAAAGAACATTGCTGCGCTTTTATCGGGATTTATTTCGATTCTCCACCGGCGGAACCAGCTTCCGAGCTGGTTGGTTGCTCTTTGGAGCCTATCATTAATAGTTATGGGATCTCTACAAGTGGTATAGATTGCGGTATCGTCCGCGAACATGGCTAAGTGGGTGACTGCACTAGTTTTAGTGGAGAATCGTGGGATGTCACTCGTATAGAGCGAGTAGAGGAACGGTGCGAGTACCGAACCTTGGGGGACTCCGGCGCGTAAGGTACGTCTTGAGGAGAGCGCACCATCAATACGATATCTAAATGAGCGATTTGTAAGATAATCGCGAATGATAAGAACGAGTCTATCGGGGATTCCTAGGTTTGCGAGTTTGTATATTAAACCCGCATGCCATACCTTATCGAAGGCTTTGGCGACATCGAAGAAGACAGTACCGGTGTACCGTTTTTTGGCGAAGCCATTTAGGATGGCTTCGGTAAGTCGGTGTACTTGTTGTACCGCGGTGTGTTTGGCGCGGAAGCCGAATTGCTCATCCGGTATGAGCTTCATCGACTCCATGAACGTTTTGAGTCTAACGAGGATTACTCGCTCGTAGACTTTCCCTAAGCTGTTGAGCAGACTGATGGGTCGATAGCTGCTCGGGAGATTACTGGGTTTTCCCGGTTTACGAATACCTATTACTATTGCTTCCTTCCATTCGTCGGGGAAGGAGCAACCTAACAGGAGGGCATTGAAAATCAATACTAATAGGTTTATGAGTTGGTCGGGGAGGCACTTGAGTGCTTTGTTGGATATGGAGTCGGGGCCTGGGGACTTGCGGGTCTTCAGGTTTTGGATAATGGAACGGACTTCCTCTCCGGTGGTGGGAGTGAGCGGCTCGCTTTCGGGAGCCTTCGCGGATATCCTAGCCGCCGCCATTTCCACTTCCGAGTGGAATTCGGCGTGTTCGGGATGACTGGGATTGTTAGTACATTGTCCCTCAAGACTGTCAGCCAAGCATTCGGCCTTATCGATGTCGTCAAAAGCGACCGGACGGTTTAAACGTATCAATGGAGGTGTAGCTGCACACTGGTCTCCTCTCAGGGATTTCGCCAGTTTCCAGAAAGCCAGGTGACTCGGCGAAATCTCTGAGAGTTTGTTGTCCCAGGCGGACTGACGGTTGAGGCTGAGTTTTTCTCTAACCTCTCTTTGAAGTCGCCGGAGTGTTCTCCGGTTATCGTCTGTCGGGTATGCGTCATGGGCCCTAGTGGCGGCACGTTTACGTCTAAGTAGGTCGCGCAGGTCGTCCGGTAGTCTCCCACGACCGCGGTCGTCGGGGACTTCCTTGGAGCAACGCTCGAGTGAGTCTGTTATATGTTTCGTAAGGTGGGTAACAGCGAACTTGGCACTATCCACGGAGTCTATCTTGTCAGGAATTTGAACTAGGTGGTCTGAGTTTAGGGACTGGAGTTTCCCGCCTAATTTACTCCAGTCGATTATCGTTTTCGTGGGAGGGGTCGTGGAGGTAGATTGCCCTAACTGAATTAGAACCGGACGGTGGTCCGAGTCTAATTCGTGCAGGACTTCTATAGAATGTAACTGGAGAGCTACATTTTTGAAAATGTATATATCTAACACATCTGCTCTGTTTGGATCCCCGTTAGGCGGGTATCTGGTGGGCTCGTTAGGGGCTATCACCTCAAAAGCGAGGTTTGGAAGGCCGTTGAGGCCTTGGAGTATTGTGCCGTTCCGGTTGGTTCGGCGAGAGTTCCATTGGCCATGTTTGGAGTTGAAGTCTCCGGCCAGTATTACAGAGTCGCCTAGTGCGAGAAGGGTGCGGACGTCTCTTTCGAGTACCCGTTTGGTCGGACTGAGGTATACTGATGCTAGTATGATCGACTGATGGCCGGTCATACCCACCTGACAGACTGAAGCCTCCATGTTAGTGAGCTTTGGGGAATCAAGGGGGGAGCATAGGAGGGCTCTTTTGTAGTAAATGAGCGTGCCGCCTTTTTTGGATGACAGACGGTCATTTCTAATCAAACAGTAGTTCGCAATATTGGGATTGCGAAATTGGGGTTTTAAGAAGGATTCTTGTATTAGAAGAATATCTATGTCGTGTGCAACTACGAAATCGCGGACTTCGTCCATGTGTCTGATAAGCCCGTCTGCGTTGTACGTGACGAGCTTGAGGGAGTGGGGCTTAGCCCTACCCAGTGAGGGTTTAAGCTTAAAGCCTAGAGATGGCCTGCACCAAACTAGAGTGTTCGAGCAAGGCCATTAATCTGTTTTGAGGATTACTCCTCAGCTTGTTTGCCAAAATTGACAGCTCCGTAGTGTCAATTTTGGTCACTATATCGCAGACGAGTTTCATGTCGTCAATGAAACTCGTTGCTGGAGGGGCGGCTGTCGCTTTAGGAGCGGCAGCTCTTATAGTGGAGCTCACGATGGCGGCAGCGGGTTTCGCTACCGTCTCTTGAGCCGGTTTTGCTGGCACAGCCGGCTCGGACGCCGGTTTCCTGTGCCAGGGGTTTGAAGTGGGGAGAGGCGCGGGGACGAACCTCTCAGCTGGTTTGGGGGCGGTACGGTCCGCCTTTTTACGGGTGGCCCTTCTGCCCCCTCGTTTTGCCCTAAGCGGGACTTTCGGGCAGCCGCGATAGCTCGCGGGGTGCCCTTGGGTCCTGCAGAGGACACAGCTGGGAGGTTCCTCGGACGGAACCGCTCTGGGGCAGTCGGCAGTGCCGTGATCGCCCAGGCACTTAACGCACCTAGGTCGTGCGGTGCAGTTGCGCTGCGAGTGGCCGTAAAGCTGGCAGCGATGGCACTGCCCCATTACCCCACGCGTACGCGGCGTTTCTATACGCAGACCCGACAGTCTGCATATTGTTTGGACGTTGAAGACACGTTTGCCTTCAGGACTGAGGTCGAGGACCGCGAGGCAAAGTTCATAAGGAACTTTGGTTCTGTGATGGTACATGCGGTGTACCTGTCTTACGGGAAGGCCCTGGCTGAGGAGATCCTTCTTAATAAGGTCACAATCTATTTCGACGGGGAGCCCGCGGATGACGACGCGAAGTTCGCGCTCGTCTTCTAGGGCGTATGTGTGGTAGCCGATCTTTTCGGCATCCAGGAGTGTCGTGAGGCGACGGTGGTCCGTTGAAGACGGACATTGGACCATTATGCCCTGGCTTGTGGACCGGGCAGATATAAAAGGAATGGACGAGCTGTCCATGCGCGGGATTAAGCGATTCCACGCGTCTTTTTCCCTAACAAATAGGGGCGGCACCTTCTCCTTCCTCTCCGTCATTGGCGAGTCCTGTATGGAGTCGGTCTGTTTTGTCGTTTTGGCCTGTGAGGCAGGCTGGGGTTTGGGGATGGGGCGCGGGGCAGGTGCACCTGCGTCGTTGGTGGCCCTTTTGGGCGGGACGGTCTTAGGAGCCTTCAGCTTTCGCTTCTGGCTCTTTGATAGGACGGCGGTGAAGCCGTCGTCCTCGTCTGAGGCGGATGACGTTGAGGGGGACGGGGACTGCGAAGCATCGGATGCTTCGGCTTCCTCACCGGACTCGGATTCCGAGTCAGTCTGTTCCTCCACTTCCATGTCAGGAGACACGGAGCGGGAACGATCTTTGGCCTTCTCCGCAGAGGGGGGAGAAGGTGCTGCCGGGCTGCCACTCTGGCCCTGAGGGGGCGGGAGGGCCTTGGTGAGCTCTACCAAAATGGCGGGGTGGTGCGCCTGAAGGAACGCGAAAATCGCGTCCAGTATCGGTTGCCCCGTGGGGCGCAGGGTGGGGGCCATATTGGCCCGCTAGTGTGGGGGTGGCCTCCCTGCCGGAGGGCAGGGAGGTGTGTACCTAAGAAAAAATCTAGATCTTAGTCTCTCTCCCTTCGGGGGAAAGAGGTGAGTACCTAAATTAAAAATTAGTGTACTTACGCACGGACGGAACCACCTACGGCAAGTGTTATGCGTGAAGCACCACACTACCTAATCGAAGCACAGTAACACTAACACAATCCACTTGCACAGGAACGAACAACACTGACAGTCCAGAGTCCTTGGGCACTTTCACAATCTAACGCGGCAGGGGCGTGAGTCAGGCGGGGGGAGCGGCAACCGGATTGCGCTCGACCGAGACATCCGCACGCTACGGCGGCGATCGATGGAATGGAGAAATTTTTTTTTTTTTTTTTTTTTTTTTTTTTTTTTTTTTTTTTTTTTTTTTTTTTTTTTGAAGCATGTATTTATACATTCCGTCATTGAAGGATTGTGCGATAGAGATGAATATATAAGCAGAGGGAGACAGATGGTGTCCGAGGGGGTGAGGTATGGTTGGGGGAGGGGGGAAGCTAAGGCTCTACGCCAGCGCCCGCTTTCCGCCGACAGATATGGTTGGCGGCGTTTTTTTTTTTTTTTTTTTTTTTAGCCTTATCGTATATTTTTCGAAGCAACCTCTTATGAAATTATCACGTAGGGTGTCCGCGGGGGTGAGGTACGGTGGGGGAGGGGGGGAAGCTCTCAAGCTCTCCGTTTCCGCCGACGGTTCGGGTTGGCGACCTTTTTTTTTTTTTTTTTTTTTTTTTTTTTTTTTTTTTTTTTTTTTTTTTTTTTTTTTTTTTTTTTTTTCGCCGTCACCCTTTCCGGAAGGGTGTCCGAGGGGGTGAGGTGTAAGGAGGGGGAGGGGGTAGCTAGCCTAGCCCCTCTCGGCGCGGCCCCCTATTGCGCCCAAGATTGAAACTATCAATTTTTTTTTTTTTTTTTTTCTTCAATTTTTTTTTTTTTTCTTTCTCTTCTTTCTTCATCATATTATGCATGCAAATACACATACACATATCTTAAACAACCTAACAACCTTTCTTATTTTAGCTACATAAATAAATAAATAAATAAATAATGAATTCATTTTCATTTTATTAATCAATATGTATATATCACCTACATATACGTATTGTTAGCTATTCCAATGATTGTATATTTGTCTATAACTACACCCAAAATAATAGACGAGACTGTGGAAAAGCCGGCAGGCGGCCATGCTTGCGCTTGCTAATTAAATTGTAATGTATGTATGTAGAGTTGAATAAAATGAATAATACAAAGCTGGACGGACGTATTACACTATTACTACTTATTATCAAGAGATAAAATGAACATTACATGATCGATTTATGAAATATATGCGGCCCTGAAAAGGGCCTTTTGTTTTCAAATTCAAATAATATGCTAATAATAATTTTTATTATTATTATTATTATATATTATTTAAGCTCGTTCGCCTCTGATTCTCCGTGCCAGTTGTATATCCTTCGGCATGATCGTTACACGCTTAGCGTGTATGGCGCACAGATTGGTGTCTTCGAAGAGCCCCACTAGATATGCCTCGCTCGCCTCCTGCAGTGCCATCACCGCGGAGCTCTGGAAGCGGAGGTCGGTCTTGAAGTCTTGAGCGATCTCGCGCACTAGACGCTGGAAAGGAAGCTTGCGAATCAACAGTTCGGTACTCTTCTGGTAGCGGCGGATCTCGCGAAGGGCCACCGTGCCGGGTCTGTAACGATGCGGCTTCTTAACACCGCCGGTGGCCGGTGCGCTCTTCCGCGCGGCCTTAGTGGCGAGCTGCTTGCGCGGCGCCTTGCCGCCGGTCGACTTTCTGGCGGTCTGTTTCGTACGAGCCATATTATAATATTGTTTAATTTATTTGGATTTATATTGTATTAAAGGAAGCGATTAGCGACGCAATCGACAACGCTTGAAGGACGACGCACGCGACTACGCTGATGCGGCTCAGCGTATAGACTAAAAATTTTAACGCACGACGGCCGTCTTTATATATGTACAGTTATATTTATTTATGCGGTACGGTGCTGACGACTGGAAACGGGGAAGGAAGGGCGGCGGGACGGAGGGAGACCGTCTAAAACTTAACAATAACATCCATCCGAGGCAAACAAACAAACTGATATATTTTATTGATTAAACTAACAATTATAACGCATCGACACGTATAGGACATTAGCGATCGCGAGTAACGCATATATATTATTTCTATTTCATAAATATTATTATAGGGAGAAAGAAGGTGTGGTGTGGTGCATAAATGTACAAAAGAGGCAGACAGATTCTGTACGGAACGCAGATGATGAATGAAATTTGATCTGTCGACTAATTAAAAGGAAACCACTATCTATACTATACGCTTTACGCTTCAACTATGATATGAAAAAGAAAGGGTACATCATGCATGTATGTATGAATAATTTTGTGGCCCTGAAAAGGGCCTTTTATGTTGAACGCCATCGTAGACAACAAACAGGTTTGACTTGACCGACGGCCGACTACGGAGTAGTTGCTCGTGGGGACTCACTTGGAGCTTGTGTATTTGGTTACCGCCTTGGTGCCCTCGCTGACGGCGTGCTTCGCTAATTCGCCGGGCAACAGTAACCTCACTGAAGTCTGCACCTCTCTCGATGTGATAGTTGACCTCTTGTTGTAGTGAGCGAGACGAGACGCCTCGGCCGCGATCCGCTCGAAGATGTCGTTCACGAACGAGTTCATGATCGACATGGCCTTACTCGAGATACCGGTGTCGGGATGGACCTGCTTGAGCACCTTGTAAATATAGATGGCATAGCTCTCCTTCCTCTTGTGCTTCTTCTTCTTTTTGTCCGATTTAGATATATTCTTTTGGGCTTTGCCCGATTTCTTGGCGGCCTTTCCGCTTGTCTTGGGTGGCATAGTTTGAAGTTTAACACGCAGCGACGGATTAAAGTATAGTGCAAACAAGGGGACAGCGACCGCACCGACTGGGACGTGCGACTCGAATGGTTCATCGAATTTTCATTTCTCCTGATTTGATTACGCGCGCCGCCCGCTTACGTGCCCGCCGAGACGAGCTGACAAGCGCGCATCCGACCAATAATCGAACGTCGTGTAGCGGGTCCGGGGAGGGCGGGGACTGACGCGACTTAAGCGACACGGACGTAAGTAAGTAATTAGAGGTACGGCATAATTGTTATATATAAAAAATATACATGTATGCAAAAAAAAATAATAATAAAATAAATAAATAAATAAAGAAATAAATAAATACAAATTTAATCAATTAATTAATAACATGTCATGTAAGAAATGTAAACTCACTCGTAACTTTGCATAATGTCCTACCTATATTTAATTAAATATTAAACGTAACCACCTATATCACATATTTATATATGTAATATTTGTCTTTATGCGTCTGTGTACACAATACAATGTGCGTGTGTGTGTTTGTTTGCTTGTTTTTTCTGAGACAAACGCGTTAAAGAGAAGAGAGAGAGAGAGAAAAAAAAAAAAAAAAATAACCCTAACCTAACCAACAGACATACTTTGTGCCATTTCCAGCGCGACCTATAAAGAAAGTCTGTCTGTTACGCCTTCACGGCTTATATACTACTGTGGCTCAAAGGAAAAATAATCGATCGATCAAATTTCGTAGAACCCACCACCGGGATGGTAGTTAATTAATTTAAATGCTAGTTCTAGGCTCGAGCGGAGTCGCGGCTATCGCAATATAATATATTTATATTGCATACAATATGTATATGGTGGAACAATTTTGTGGCCCTGAAAAGGGCCTTTTAAAAATATATACATATAAGTATATATTTTTCGTTATTAATTAATTAATAATCCAGTCCGGTGACGGCTTGCGATTATCTATGCCTTCTTCTCTGTTTTCTTGGGCAAAAGCACAGCTTGTATGTTCGGCAGTACGCCGCCCTGTGCTATCGTTACACCTGACAGCAATTTGTTCAATTCCTCGTCGTTGCGGATGGCGAGCTGAAGGTGTCTCGGTATGATCCTGGTCTTCTTGTTGTCACGTGCCGCGTTGCCGGCCAACTCTAGCACTTCGGCCGCTAGGTACTCCATCACGGCCGCGAGGTAAACGGGCGCACCGGCACCGACGCGCTCCGCGTAATTTCCCTTCCTCAGCAGTCTGTGGATACGCCCGACGGGGAACTGGAGACCGGCACGATTAGAACGTGACTTCGCCTTTCCCTTCACTTTACCACCCTTGCCGCGGCCCGACATTATTTATTATTGTATTAAGTATTAAGTGCGGAGGAAATAAATGCAAAATAATACTATCGCTCGAAATCAGCGACACGTCCGAGCGCGACCTACGAGACGAACAGTAGTAGTGTTATGGACTTAAAAATTTTTCGTGTCGAGTTTATATATGGAGAGGCAAGATGGATTGGTTGGTAGGTTTAACCGCGACGAGATAAAGCTCACGCGTCGGACGGTCGGCAGGGAGAGAGGAGGGAGTGTGGTATTGGTAGTTTCGTAAGTTTGTTTGTCTGTTAGTTAGTTATTACGAGAAAAATAATAGTAAGTAGGTAGACTGTAGAGTAGAGACAGAGAGAGTCGGGAGTCGGGATCGGGTTCGGGCAACGGAGTATGTGAATTAATTAATTAATTAATTAATTAACGTCATTAAATTGATTAATGTAATGTTAGTTATTTACCGTCGTCATATCGTCATATTTATTATGTTATGTCAATAAAATATGGATGGTAACGGCAAACAGCTTTGAATTGAGTTTTAGAAGTTTTCGTATTCCGTTACCGACTTTCAAATTTGTATGTTCCCTAAGTAAGTAAGAGTGAAACTTTGACTATTTAATTAAATTAGACTTAGATATGTAGGTACATAGGTATACATCGAAGATAGGTACGTGTCTATATAATAAGATATCGGAAATGTGTGTTAGCCCTGAAAAGGGCTTTTGTCTTGATAAAAAAAAAACGGTGTTTTTTTTTCCCCTTCCGCCGACTCGCGCCCGCTGCGATCGTGAGTGCCGCGCTCGCTCGCTCGCCTGCATCACCACCGGTTTCAGTCTCCGTCGTGTCATCGTCCGCTTGCTTTTTTATTTTGTGCTAGCTCGTTCGATGATAGCGCACTATATATGCCGATACAAAACAGAACACAACACGAGAGACTATACGAACACTACACACGTAACGAACGTCGGAACGATCGAGTGGTCGTCTTCCGTTACTTCTCAGCTTACTTTTTAGCGGCGGCGGCGGCCTTCTTCGCGGCCGCCGGTTTCGACTTCGGTGTGGCGGCGGCCGCGGCGGTGGCGGCCTTCTTCGGCTTGGGCGCTTTCGGCTTCTTCGTAGGTGGCTTGGCAGTCTTTTTGGCCTTCGAGGCGGCACCCTTCGCCCTCGCGGGCGAAGCGGACGCCGCTGCGGCGGCGGCCTTCTTGGCGACGGGCTTCTTCCTCTTCGCGGCGGCGGCCTTCTTGTCCCTCGCGGTCGCAGCGGACGATTTCGACTTGGTAGGTGACGGTGCGGCCGCCGCTTTCTTACCGCCCTTGGCGCCACCGCTCGCCGCGGATATCGAGGTTGAGGAGGCCGCCTTTTTCGACCTGCCGGTCGCGGCCGAAGCGGCGGTCACCTTTCCGCCGGCCGGCTTCTTCGACGCGGACGATTTCGACTCCAACTTGAAGGAACCGGATGCCCCCTTGCCTTTAGTCTGGATCAGGGCGCCGGACTCCACGGCGCTCTTCAGATACTTTCTTATGAACGGCGCCATCTTCTCCGCGTCAACCTTATACTGCGCCGCTATGTACTTCTTGATCGCCTGAAGCGACGAGCCGCTCCGCTCCTTTAGCTCCTTGATAGCGCTGTTCACCATCTCTGATGTCTTCGGATGGGTGGGCTTGGCCTTCGGCTTCTTGGCGGCGGCGCCGCCTGCGCCCGCGGAGGCCTTCGGTTTCTTAGCGGGTGTCGTCGGCGCTGGCACTTCGGATGCGACAGCCGTGTCGGACATATTTACTTGATATTTCTTTTCTTTTAATTTATATACACAATATATACGACAGAAGGTCCGATTCGAAGTGGAATTACAATATTATAATATTTTTTAAACAAAGCTCAAGCGAACAGAGGTCGCTGTTGGTAGTAAGGGTCCGGGCAATACCGTAAGGAGAACCGCGATGTCGCTAGACATTTTCCCGTACGAACGCAGATAACTTTTCACTAGCTTGCATCAGATTCAATCGAAATTATACATTCCGTTTCAAATTAAACAATATTCCTGGCGCACGTGTGTCTTCCTTTTGAACTTATCCGTCTACTGAAACAGTTTTGTCGTGAATTCCGCCGACCGTGGGGAAGCTTTCGATGATTAATTTCTATACACCGCCACTCGTGCACCCCGGGTCCGGATTAAATCTTGTTTTTCTTTATAAAACGAGTATTTTATTGATATATATTTCTATAAATTAAAAGCGGATATTCCGCTATATCGATTCGATACAATTTGCCGTTCCTACGCCGTGTATATTTATAGTTTAGACCGTTTGAAGTAGAGCTTCGTAAAACACCACACTGCCACACGACGTTTGCAAGAGAGTCTCCTCTCGAAGTCGTCATGATCAATTCGTACGAGTCGATAACGATTACGATAATATAATATATGGCTTTTGTTTTTTTTGGATAATTATATTTTTCTAAATCATCAGTTTCGTATAATCTTAGCAAAATCATTCATTGCACCTAACAACGCGCGATGATCTATCTTGAGGGGGGCGGCGGCGGCGGCGGCGGCGGCGTTGGCGTTGTATATTATGGTGGTATTTATTTTTAAGGTATATTTTCTTTAAAAAAAAAAATAAAGAAAAACCATAATCATTGTACTATTAACATCTCTAAATATCCGGTTACTTACAGTTTGCATACAGCGAGTTGACACTCGTATAAGTTTACTACTAATTTAAATTTTTCAGGCACCTACTCATACGCGTAATCGTATATATAATTCATTTTCACAATTTAATTTAAATAACTTAGTAATTCAGATATATAATAAACCAGTAAGCTCGCGAAAGTGATCGTGACACACTGGTGACATATTATGTACAATTGCGATTGTCGCGAAGGTCCTCACTCAGGTTCGTAATGTAATTTGAATGATGGCTAATATTTAAAAAAAAAAAAAAAAAAACTAGTTTTGGTAGAGCATTTGATAAATTTGCGGCCCTGAAAAGGGCCTTTTTTTAAATTAAAAAAATATATATATTATGTATAATATATATACGTAATAATGTAAATTTATAACATACATTATTACGTTACGTCATTTAATTAACCGCCAAACCCGTAGAGGGTGCGGCCTTGACGTTTCAACGCGTACACCACATCCATCGCGGTGACCGTCTTCCTTTTGGCGTGTTCGGTATAAGTGACAGCGTCACGGATGACGTTCTCGAGGAACACCTTCAGCACGCCGCGCGTCTCTTCGTATATCAGACCCGATATACGTTTCACGCCACCTCTTCTTGCCAGACGACGGATAGCCGGCTTCGTGATACCCTGGATGTTGTCACGGAGCACCTTCCTGTGGCGCTTCGCGCCTCCTTTTCCCAATCCCTTTCCACCTTTTCCTCGACCGGTCATGTTAGTTTATTGATAAATATAGAGAGAGACGAAAACACTGCTGCGCTCGACCAGCGATGACTGCGGTAGAACGGCTGCAACTACTGGCGAAAACTTTTTGAAGCATGTATTTATACATTCCGTCATTGAAGGATTGTGCGATAGAGATGAATATATAAGCAGAGGGAGACAGATGGTGTCCGAGGGGGTGAGGTATGGTTGGGGGAGGGGGGAAGCTAAGGCTCTACGCCAGCGCCCGCTTTCCGCCGACAGATATGGTTGGCGGCGTTTTTTTTTTTTTTTTTTTTTTTAGCCTTATCGTATATTTTTCGAAGCAACCTCTTATGAAATTATCACGTAGGGTGTCCGCGGGGGTGAGGTACGGTGGGGGAGGGGGGGAAGCTCTCAAGCTCTCCGTTTCCGCCGACGGTTCGGGTTGGCGACCTTTTTTTTTTTTTTTTTTTTTTTTTTTTTTTTTTTTTTTTTTTTTTTTTTTTTTTTTTTTTTTTCGCCGTCACCCTTTCCGGAAGGGTGTCCGAGGGGGTGAGGTGTAAGGAGGGGGAGGGGGTAGCTAGCCTAGCCCCTCTCGGCGCGGCCCCCTATTGCGCCCAAGATTGAAACTATCAATTTTTTTTTTTTTTTTTTTCTTCAATTTTTTTTTTTTTTCTTTCTCTTCTTTCTTCATCATATTATGCATGCAAATACACATACACATATCTTAAACAACCTAACAACCTTTCTTATTTTAGCTACATAAATAAATAAATAAATAAATAATGAATTCATTTTCATTTTATTAATCAATATGTATATATCACCTACATATACGTATTGTTAGCTATTCCAATGATTGTATATTTGTCTATAACTACACCCAAAATAATAGACGAGACTGTGGAAAAGCCGGCAGGCGGCCATGCTTGCGCTTGCTAATTAAATTGTAATGTATGTATGTAGAGTTGAATAAAATGAATAATACAAAGCTGGACGGACGTATTACACTATTACTACTTATTATCAAGAGATAAAATGAACATTACATGATCGATTTATGAAATATATGCGGCCCTGAAAAGGGCCTTTTGTTTTCAAATTCAAATAATATGCTAATAATAATTTTTATTATTATTATTATTATATATTATTTAAGCTCGTTCGCCTCTGATTCTCCGTGCCAGTTGTATATCCTTCGGCATGATCGTTACACGCTTAGCGTGTATGGCGCACAGATTGGTGTCTTCGAAGAGCCCCACTAGATATGCCTCGCTCGCCTCCTGCAGTGCCATCACCGCGGAGCTCTGGAAGCGGAGGTCGGTCTTGAAGTCTTGAGCGATCTCGCGCACTAGACGCTGGAAAGGAAGCTTGCGAATCAACAGTTCGGTACTCTTCTGGTAGCGGCGGATCTCGCGAAGGGCCACCGTGCCGGGTCTGTAACGATGCGGCTTCTTAACACCGCCGGTGGCCGGTGCGCTCTTCCGCGCGGCCTTAGTGGCGAGCTGCTTGCGCGGCGCCTTGCCGCCGGTCGACTTTCTGGCGGTCTGTTTCGTACGAGCCATATTATAATATTGTTTAATTTATTTGGATTTATATTGTATTAAAGGAAGCGATTAGCGACGCAATCGACAACGCTTGAAGGACGACGCACGCGACTACGCTGATGCGGCTCAGCGTATAGACTAAAAATTTTAACGCACGACGGCCGTCTTTATATATGTACAGTTATATTTATTTATGCGGTACGGTGCTGACGACTGGAAACGGGGAAGGAAGGGCGGCGGGACGGAGGGAGACCGTCTAAAACTTAACAATAACATCCATCCGAGGCAAACAAACAAACTGATATATTTTATTGATTAAACTAACAATTATAACGCATCGACACGTATAGGACATTAGCGATCGCGAGTAACGCATATATATTATTTCTATTTCATAAATATTATTATAGGGAGAAAGAAGGTGTGGTGTGGTGCATAAATGTACAAAAGAGGCAGACAGATTCTGTACGGAACGCAGATGATGAATGAAATTTGATCTGTCGACTAATTAAAAGGAAACCACTATCTATACTATACGCTTTACGCTTCAACTATGATATGAAAAAGAAAGGGTACATCATGCATGTATGTATGAATAATTTTGTGGCCCTGAAAAGGGCCTTTTATGTTGAACGCCATCGTAGACAACAAACAGGTTTGACTTGACCGACGGCCGACTACGGAGTAGTTGCTCGTGGGGACTCACTTGGAGCTTGTGTATTTGGTTACCGCCTTGGTGCCCTCGCTGACGGCGTGCTTCGCTAATTCGCCGGGCAACAGTAACCTCACTGAAGTCTGCACCTCTCTCGATGTGATAGTTGACCTCTTGTTGTAGTGAGCGAGACGAGACGCCTCGGCCGCGATCCGCTCGAAGATGTCGTTCACGAACGAGTTCATGATCGACATGGCCTTACTCGAGATACCGGTGTCGGGATGGACCTGCTTGAGCACCTTGTAAATATAGATGGCATAGCTCTCCTTCCTCTTGTGCTTCTTCTTCTTTTTGTCCGATTTAGATATATTCTTTTGGGCTTTGCCCGATTTCTTGGCGGCCTTTCCGCTTGTCTTGGGTGGCATAGTTTGAAGTTTAACACGCAGCGACGGATTAAAGTATAGTGCAAACAAGGGGACAGCGACCGCACCGACTGGGACGTGCGACTCGAATGGTTCATCGAATTTTCATTTCTCCTGATTTGATTACGCGCGCCGCCCGCTTACGTGCCCGCCGAGACGAGCTGACAAGCGCGCATCCGACCAATAATCGAACGTCGTGTAGCGGGTCCGGGGAGGGCGGGGACTGACGCGACTTAAGCGACACGGACGTAAGTAAGTAATTAGAGGTACGGCATAATTGTTATATATAAAAAATATACATGTATGCAAAAAAAAATAATAATAAAATAAATAAATAAATAAAGAAATAAATAAATACAAATTTAATCAATTAATTAATAACATGTCATGTAAGAAATGTAAACTCACTCGTAACTTTGCATAATGTCCTACCTATATTTAATTAAATATTAAACGTAACCACCTATATCACATATTTATATATGTAATATTTGTCTTTATGCGTCTGTGTACACAATACAATGTGCGTGTGTGTGTTTGTTTGCTTGTTTTTTCTGAGACAAACGCGTTAAAGAGAAGAGAGAGAGAGAGAAAAAAAAAAAAAAAAATAACCCTAACCTAACCAACAGACATACTTTGTGCCATTTCCAGCGCGACCTATAAAGAAAGTCTGTCTGTTACGCCTTCACGGCTTATATACTACTGTGGCTCAAAGGAAAAATAATCGATCGATCAAATTTCGTAGAACCCACCACCGGGATGGTAGTTAATTAATTTAAATGCTAGTTCTAGGCTCGAGCGGAGTCGCGGCTATCGCAATATAATATATTTATATTGCATACAATATGTATATGGTGGAACAATTTTGTGGCCCTGAAAAGGGCCTTTTAAAAATATATACATATAAGTATATATTTTTCGTTATTAATTAATTAATAATCCAGTCCGGTGACGGCTTGCGATTATCTATGCCTTCTTCTCTGTTTTCTTGGGCAAAAGCACAGCTTGTATGTTCGGCAGTACGCCGCCCTGTGCTATCGTTACACCTGACAGCAATTTGTTCAATTCCTCGTCGTTGCGGATGGCGAGCTGAAGGTGTCTCGGTATGATCCTGGTCTTCTTGTTGTCACGTGCCGCGTTGCCGGCCAACTCTAGCACTTCGGCCGCTAGGTACTCCATCACGGCCGCGAGGTAAACGGGCGCACCGGCACCGACGCGCTCCGCGTAATTTCCCTTCCTCAGCAGTCTGTGGATACGCCCGACGGGGAACTGGAGACCGGCACGATTAGAACGTGACTTCGCCTTTCCCTTCACTTTACCACCCTTGCCGCGGCCCGACATTATTTATTATTGTATTAAGTATTAAGTGCGGAGGAAATAAATGCAAAATAATACTATCGCTCGAAATCAGCGACACGTCCGAGCGCGACCTACGAGACGAACAGTAGTAGTGTTATGGACTTAAAAATTTTTCGTGTCGAGTTTATATATGGAGAGGCAAGATGGATTGGTTGGTAGGTTTAACCGCGACGAGATAAAGCTCACGCGTCGGACGGTCGGCAGGGAGAGAGGAGGGAGTGTGGTATTGGTAGTTTCGTAAGTTTGTTTGTCTGTTAGTTAGTTATTACGAGAAAAATAATAGTAAGTAGGTAGACTGTAGAGTAGAGACAGAGAGAGTCGGGAGTCGGGATCGGGTTCGGGCAACGGAGTATGTGAATTAATTAATTAATTAATTAATTAACGTCATTAAATTGATTAATGTAATGTTAGTTATTTACCGTCGTCATATCGTCATATTTATTATGTTATGTCAATAAAATATGGATGGTAACGGCAAACAGCTTTGAATTGAGTTTTAGAAGTTTTCGTATTCCGTTACCGACTTTCAAATTTGTATGTTCCCTAAGTAAGTAAGAGTGAAACTTTGACTATTTAATTAAATTAGACTTAGATATGTAGGTACATAGGTATACATCGAAGATAGGTACGTGTCTATATAATAAGATATCGGAAATGTGTGTTAGCCCTGAAAAGGGCTTTTGTCTTGATAAAAAAAAAAACGGTGTTTTTTTTTCCCCTTCCGCCGACTCGCGCCCGCTGCGATCGTGAGTGCCGCGCTCGCTCGCTCGCCTGCATCACCACCGGTTTCAGTCTCCGTCGTGTCATCGTCCGCTTGCTTTTTTATTTTGTGCTAGCTCGTTCGATGATAGCGCACTATATATGCCGATACAAAACAGAACACAACACGAGAGACTATACGAACACTACACACGTAACGAACGTCGGAACGATCGAGTGGTCGTCTTCCGTTACTTCTCAGCTTACTTTTTAGCGGCGGCGGCGGCCTTCTTCGCGGCCGCCGGTTTCGACTTCGGTGTGGCGGCGGCCGCGGCGGTGGCGGCCTTCTTCGGCTTGGGCGCTTTCGGCTTCTTCGTAGGTGGCTTGGCAGTCTTTTTGGCCTTCGAGGCGGCACCCTTCGCCCTCGCGGGCGAAGCGGACGCCGCTGCGGCGGCGGCCTTCTTGGCGACGGGCTTCTTCCTCTTCGCGGCGGCGGCCTTCTTGTCCCTCGCGGTCGCAGCGGACGATTTCGACTTGGTAGGTGACGGTGCGGCCGCCGCTTTCTTACCGCCCTTGGCGCCACCGCTCGCCGCGGATATCGAGGTTGAGGAGGCCGCCTTTTTCGACCTGCCGGTCGCGGCCGAAGCGGCGGTCACCTTTCCGCCGGCCGGCTTCTTCGACGCGGACGATTTCGACTCCAACTTGAAGGAACCGGATGCCCCCTTGCCTTTAGTCTGGATCAGGGCGCCGGACTCCACGGCGCTCTTCAGATACTTTCTTATGAACGGCGCCATCTTCTCCGCGTCAACCTTATACTGCGCCGCTATGTACTTCTTGATCGCCTGAAGCGACGAGCCGCTCCGCTCCTTTAGCTCCTTGATAGCGCTGTTCACCATCTCTGATGTCTTCGGATGGGTGGGCTTGGCCTTCGGCTTCTTGGCGGCGGCGCCGCCTGCGCCCGCGGAGGCCTTCGGTTTCTTAGCGGGTGTCGTCGGCGCTGGCACTTCGGATGCGACAGCCGTGTCGGACATATTTACTTGATATTTCTTTTCTTTTAATTTATATACACAATATATACGACAGAAGGTCCGATTCGAAGTGGAATTACAATATTATAATATTTTTTAAACAAAGCTCAAGCGAACAGAGGTCGCTGTTGGTAGTAAGGGTCCGGGCAATACCGTAAGGAGAACCGCGATGTCGCTAGACATTTTCCCGTACGAACGCAGATAACTTTTCACTAGCTTGCATCAGATTCAATCGAAATTATACATTCCGTTTCAAATTAAACAATATTCCTGGCGCACGTGTGTCTTCCTTTTGAACTTATCCGTCTACTGAAACAGTTTTGTCGTGAATTCCGCCGACCGTGGGGAAGCTTTCGATGATTAATTTCTATACACCGCCACTCGTGCACCCCGGGTCCGGATTAAATCTTGTTTTTTCTTTATAAAACGAGTATTTTATTGATATATATTTCTATAAATTAAAAGCGGATATTCCGCTATATCGATTCGATACAATTTGCCGTTCCTACGCCGTGTATATTTATAGTTTAGACCGTTTGAAGTAGAGCTTCGTAAAACACCACACTGCCACACGACGTTTGCAAGAGAGTCTCCTCTCGAAGTCGTCATGATCAATTCGTACGAGTCGATAACGATTACGATAATATAATATATGGCTTTTGTTTTTTTTGGATAATTATATTTTTCTAAATCATCAGTTTCGTATAATCTTAGCAAAATCATTCATTGCACCTAACAACGCGCGATGATCTATCTTGAGGGGGGCGGCGGCGGCGGCGGCGGCGGCGTTGGCGTTGTATATTATGGTGGTATTTATTTTTAAGGTATATTTTCTTTAAAAAAAAAAATAAAGAAAAACCATAATCATTGTACTATTAACATCTCTAAATATCCGGTTACTTACAGTTTGCATACAGCGAGTTGACACTCGTATAAGTTTACTACTAATTTAAATTTTTCAGGCACCTACTCATACGCGTAATCGTATATATAATTCATTTTCACAATTTAATTTAAATAACTTAGTAATTCAGATATATAATAAACCAGTAAGCTCGCGAAAGTGATCGTGACACACTGGTGACATATTATGTACAATTGCGATTGTCGCGAAGGTCCTCACTCAGGTTCGTAATGTAATTTGAATGATGGCTAATATTTAAAAAAAAAAAAAAAAAAACTAGTTTTGGTAGAGCATTTGATAAATTTGCGGCCCTGAAAAGGGCCTTTTTTTAAATTAAAAAAATATATATATTATGTATAATATATATACGTAATAATGTAAATTTATAACATACATTATTACGTTACGTCATTTAATTAACCGCCAAACCCGTAGAGGGTGCGGCCTTGACGTTTCAACGCGTACACCACATCCATCGCGGTGACCGTCTTCCTTTTGGCGTGTTCGGTATAAGTGACAGCGTCACGGATGACGTTCTCGAGGAACACCTTCAGCACGCCGCGCGTCTCTTCGTATATCAGACCCGATATACGTTTCACGCCACCTCTTCTTGCCAGACGACGGATAGCCGGCTTCGTGATACCCTGGATGTTGTCACGGAGCACCTTCCTGTGGCGCTTCGCGCCTCCTTTTCCCAATCCCTTTCCACCTTTTCCTCGACCGGTCATGTTAGTTTATTGATAAATATAGAGAGAGACGAAAACACTGCTGCGCTCGACCAGCGATGACTGCGGTAGAACGGCTGCAACTACTGGCGAAAACTTTTTGAAGCATGTATTTATACATTCCGTCATTGAAGGATTGTGCGATAGAGATGAATATATAAGCAGAGGGAGACAGATGGTGTCCGAGGGGGTGAGGTATGGTTGGGGGAGGGGGGAAGCTAAGGCTCTACGCCAGCGCCGCTTTCCGCCGACAGATATGGTTGGCGGCGTTTTTTTTTTTTTTTTTTTTTTTTAGCCTTATCGTATATTTTTCGAAGCAACCTCTTATGAAATTATCACGTAGGGTGTCCGCGGGGGTGAGGTACGGTGGGGGAGGGGGGGAAGCTCTCAAGCTCTCCGTTTCCGCCGACGGTTCGGGTTGGCGACCTTTTTTTTTTTTTTTTTTTTTTTTTTTTTTTTTTTTTTTTTTTTTTTTTTTTTTTTTTTTTCGCCGTCACCCTTTCCGGAAGGGTGTCCGAGGGGGTGAGGTGTAAGGAGGGGGAGGGGGTAGCTAGCCTAGCCCCTCTCGGCGCGGCCCCCTATTGCGCCCAAGATTGAAACTATCATTTTTTTTTTTTTTTTTTTTCTTCAATTTTTTTTTTTTTTCTTTCTCTTCTTTCTTCATCATATTATGCATGCAAATACACATACACATATCTTAAACAACCTAACAACCTTTCTTATTTTAGCTACATAAATAAATAAATAAATAAATAATGAATTCATTTTCATTTTATTAATCAATATGTATATATCACCTACATATACGTATTGTTAGCTATTCCAATGATTGTATATTTGTCTATAACTACACC
>JARGCU010000058.1:0-30463 GCA_029227775.1 Morpho helenor
TCGACCCTGCCTTCCTGGCCGAGCACGTTAGCCAGGCGCTGAAAAGCGATCGTCTGGGCATCGCGCAGCCTGAAAAGCAGACTATCGTCGTGGACTACTCCGCGCCAAACGTGGCAAAAGAGATGCACGTCGGCCATCTGCGTTCCACCATCATTGGCGATGCTGCCGTTCGTACGCTGGAGCTGATGGGCCATAAAGTTATCCGCGCTAACCACGTTGGCGACTGGGGCACCCAGTTCGGTATGTTGATTGCGTATCTGGAAAAGCAGCAGCAGGAAAACGCGGGTGAAATGGCGCTGGCCGACCTCGAAGGTTTCTACCGCGAAGCGAAAAAACACTACGACGAAGACGAAGCCTTCGCCGAGCGCGCGCGTAGCTACGTCGTGAAGCTGCAAGGCGGTGACGAATACTTCCGTAAAATGTGGCGCCAGCTGGTCGACATCACCATGACCCAGAACCAGCTGACCTACGATCGCCTGAACGTCACCCTGACCCGTGATGACGTGATGGGTGAAAGCCTCTACAACCCAATGCTACCGGGTATCGTAGCGGACCTGAAAGCTAAAGGTCTGGCGGTTGAGAGCGAAGGCGCAACCGTGGTGTTCCTGGATGAGTTCAAGAACAAAGAAGGTGAGCCTATGGGCGTCATCATCCAGAAAAAGGATGGCGGCTACCTGTACACCACCACCGATATCGCCTGTGCGAAATATCGTTACGAAACCCTGCATGCCGACCGCGTGCTGTACTACATCGACTCCCGCCAGCACCAGCACCTGATGCAGGCGTGGACCATCGTGCGTAAAGCGGTTACGTGCCAGATTCCGTGCCGCTGGAGCACCACATGTTCGGTATGATGCTGGGCAAAGACGGCAAGCCGTTCAAAACCCGTGCTGGCGGTACCGTGAAGCTGGCGGATCTGCTGGACGAAGCGCTGGAGCGCGCACGCCGCCTGGTCGCAGAGAAGAACCCGGAAATGCCAGCAGACGAGCTGGAAAAACTGGCCAACGTCGTCGGTATCGGCGCGGTAAAATATGCGGATCTCTCCAAAAACCGCACCACCGACTACGTGTTCGACTGGGACAACATGCTGGCCTTCGAAGGCAACACCGCGCCGTATATGCAGTATGCCTATACCCGCGTACTGTCTGTGTTCCGTAAAGCGGAGCTGGAAGAAAGCGCTATCATCAACGCCGAAGTGACCATCACCGAAGACCGTGAAGCACAGCTGGCCGCTCGTCTGCTGCAGTTCGAAGAGGACGCTGAACGTCGTCGCTCGCGACGGTACGCCGCACGTGATGTGTGCCTACCTGTACGATCTTGCGGGTCTGTTCTCCAGCTTCTACGAGCATTGCCCTATCCTCTCCGCCGAGAATGAAAGCGTACGTAACAGTCGCCTCAAGCTGGCGCTGCTGACGGCGAAAACCCTGAAGCTGGGTCTGGATACCCTGGGTATCGAAACCGTCGAACGTATGTAATTACTTCGAGTGATATAAAAAAGCCCGCGCATGTCGCGGGCTTTTTTTATTCTCCCGAATGCACCCCGTGTAGGCCTGATAAGCGAAGCGTCATCAGGCGGCCAGCGCACCTTGCCGGATGGCGGCGTAAACGCCTTATCCGGCCTACGCTCGCTGCAATTTGTTACAAATCACAAGGATTGACACATTTTTCCAGAGAGATGGTACATTTTTTATCTGTCATGACGGTGACCGCTCCGTATTATTAGGCGGCTTAAACACTGGGTACCGTAATGACTTTTAGAGACTATGAAGCGGAGCGAAAGCTCTTCCTGCGCCGCGCGCTCGTGGCCTTTGGCCTGGTGGTCGTCTGCTTTGGCATACTGATTTTCAATCTCTACCATCTGCAGGTTGAGGAACATAGCTACTACACCACGCGTTCTGATGCTAACGACATCAAGATGCTGCCGGTTGCGCCAACGCGCGGCATTATCTACGACCGCAACGGTATTCCGCTGGTAAAGAACGTCACCTGGTACGATATCTCCGTCACCCCCTACAAAATCGACGATATGGACGCGCTGCTGCGTGAACTGTCACCCATCGTTGACCTGACCCCTGACGACATTGACCAGTTCCATAAAGCGCTCAAATCCAGCAGCCGCTATCGCCCGGTGGTCTTAAAAAACGCCCTCTCCGACGTTGAAATTGCCCGTTTTTCCGTTAACCAGTTTCGCTTCAGCGGCGTGACGATAGATAGTTATGAAGACCGCCAGTACCCGTACGGCGCTGAACTGGCGCACGTGCTGGGCTATGTGTCGAAAATCAACGATACCGATCTCAAAACGCTGGATAAAGAAGGCATTGCGGAAAACTATGCTGCTGACCATAACATCGGCAAGCAGGGTATCGAGCGTTACTACGAAAACGAGCTGCACGGCAAAACCGGCTACCAGGAAGTGGAAGTCGATAACCATGGACGCATCGTTCGTCTGTTGAAGGACGTGCCGCCGGTCGCCGGTAAAGATATCCACCTGACGCTGGACCTGCACCTGCAGGAGTACATCGAAAGCCTGCTGGTCGGCCAACGCGCAGCGGTGCTGGTCGAAGACCCGCACGATGGCTCAGTGCTGGCGATGGTCTCCAATCCCAGCTATGACCCAAACCCGTTTGTGAAAGGCATAAGCTACAAAGATTACAACTCGCTGCTACAGGATAAAGACCTGCCGCTGATTAACCGCGTCACCCAAGGCCTCTACCCGCCGGCTTCGACGGTGAAGCCGTATATGGCGATGTCGGCGCTGCTCGACGGCGTGATCACCCCGCAAACCAGCTTCTTCGGCGCGCCAACCTGGACGCTGCCCGGTACTCAACGCCACTACCCGCGACTGGAAAAAATCCGGCCACGGCATGCTGGACGTCACCAAAGCGATTGAAGAGTCCGCCGACACCTTCTTCTATCAGGTGGCATACATGATGGGGATTGACCGCATCCATAATATGCTCAGCCAGTTTGGCTACGGCAAGCCGACCGGGATCGATCTGGATGAAGAGTACACCGGCCTACTGCCGAGCCGCAGCTGGAAAGAGAAAGTGCATAAGAAAGCCTGGTACCAGGGTGACACGATTTCCGTCGGCATCGGTCAGGGCTACTGGATTGCCACCCCGATTCAGATGGTGAAAGCGATGGTAGCCCTGCTCAACAATGGCCGCGTGATCCCGCCGCACTTGCTGAAAGATGAAGAGTCCGGCAAGACGATTATTCCGTATCAGCAGCCAGCCGATGAACCGCAGATTGCCAGCGCCGCCTCGCCGTACTGGAATCTGGTACGTCAGGCGATGTTCGGCATGGCCCAATGCGCCCAAACGGTACCGGCTACAAGTTCTTCCATACTGCGCCTTACGGTATTGCCGCAAAAAGCGGGACTTCACAGGTGTTCAGTTTGAAAGAGAACCAGACCTATAACGCGAAGATGATCCCAACGCGCCTGCGCGACCATATCTTCTATACCGCCTTTGCGCCGTATAAAAATCCGAAGGTGGCCGTTGCGCTGGTGCTGGAAAACGGGGGAAGTGATGGTGTGGTCGCGGCTCCGGTTATGCGCCAAATCCTCGACCATTTATTTGTCCCTCAGGACGGCCCACCGCTGCCGCCGTCCCAGGGTTAAGTTGACGTGAACGTCGGGTGCGTTACTTAGCGCCCGGCGGATACCGCTTCGACGACAACGGTGATTCATCGCTTTTGAACAGTGGGCTGTTACCCCAACACTCTTCATAACGATGGCCGACCAGGTCTTCTACCACCGCGCGCACTTCCGGCGTGATATCTTCCAGTCTGCCGCCCGCCTTAATACGCGCGACTTCCTGAAGCACTACTTTGTGAGTTTCGCGGTCCAGCTTCATCTGTTTACTGAAGACTATCGCCATCAGCGCCAGCAGCGCCACGCCGCCGCAGAATACCACCGCAATCGCGTTCACTGCGCTTTCCGGCTGCACGTGTGCTTTCGACTGGAAGCCGTAGTAGCTCAGAATAGCCCCCATTACAAACACAATAATCGAGCGCAGAATCTTGCCGGAGAAAGTCATCGCCCCGGCGTAAATCCCCTCGCGGCGACGGCCGGTATAAACTTCATCCACGTCGGCCAGGAAGGTGTAAACCGTCCACGGAATGTAGTACACGCCGCCGGTACCCAGACCGAAAATAATCGTTATCCCAAACATCAGAATGGTCGCCAGATGCACTGGCAGATGGAAGAACCACAGTGAGGTATAGAGGAAGACGGCGAAAATCACGATGCAGAGCGCAATAATGTACGGCTTGCTGAAGCCTTTTTTCACGCACAGACCGATAAACAGCGCGGTGGAGATCAGCTGCAGGATAGAGTTCAGGCTGTTCAGCCCTGCCACCATCGCCGGGTCGTGCTGCAGTACGAAAATAACAAAGTAGGTAAAGATAGACGCGAACAGCCACTCGGCGCCAAAACCGCACAGATACATGCCGAGATGCTTACGGAACACGCGCAGGTAGAAGGTAGAGCGCATGTCTTTCGCCAGCGACACCAGCGTTTGCAGCAGGGTCGATTTGGCCTGAGCTTCCGGTTCTTCTTCACGCGGACGCTCCCAGCTGTTGTACCACAGGCAGGCTACCGCCGCGATGAGGGATCGCGCCGTAGGTCAGGCCGGTCAGGAAGAACGGCGTAGCGGAGTCTTTACCGTAGATGAGGATAAACTGCCCTGGAATAAATGCGGCGAGGAAGTTGGCCAGCTTGCCGAAAAATGGCTTTATAGCCGGTCAGCTTCGATCGCAGGGCGAAATCATCGGTCATTTCGGTGGCCAGCGTTTCGTATGGCACCATCACCGAGGTGTAGATAATCTCAAACATCACGTAGGTGGCGAGGTAGTACCAGAAGCTCAGCCCTTCCACCCACAGCAGCGGGTAGAACATCATTAATGGGATGCCGATAAGCAGGAAGAAACGGCGGCGGCCAAAGCGTTTGCCCAGCGCGGTTTTACCAAAATTATCGGTGAGATACCCCATCAGCGGGTTACTGATGGCGTCAATGACGCTGGCTACGGAGAAAATGAACGCTGCCTCAATCAGCGTCAGACCACAAAATGTGGTATAGAAGTACAGAAGCCACGCGCCGCTGATCGCCAGCGCGCCGCTCCCCAGGAGGTTTCCGCCTCCGTATGCCAGTTGATGGCGCAGATTGACAGGTCTTCCCTGCAGCCCGTGGGGGGCTGAAGCCGCATTTCTTGCCATAAAAATAAACCTCGTGTTTTATAATTTTGAAACACTGTTTTTATATTCTTATGATGAATGATGAAATGTGAGCTATATCACCAATGTCATTACGGCTATTAGCCATACGCAAGGAATGGGATCTGGTTAAAATTTTTTTATAACCAAAAGTAAAAAATAACAACTTTGTTTGATTGAAAGGGCAATAAAAAACCCGGCCATCTGCATAGCCGGGTTTTCAAAGCGCTAAAGGTTAGAAGAACTTACGCAGATATTCCGTCAGGCACAAAATCGCCATTGCCTGGCCGTACGGCATAGAGGTCAACGGGATTTCACGATAGAAATCGAGGTTTGAGCCCATCCCGGTGCCGAAGGACGTTTGCAGCAGTTCCCCTTCCGGCGAAACGTGCTTCACGATGCCTTAATGGCTTTCTCCGCGACGACGGCATATTCCTGACCAACATAGCGTTTACGTACCGCTTTCAAAATACCGTAGGCAAAACCGGCGGTCGCCGAGGCTTCCAGGTAAGAATTCGGGTCATCCAGCAGCGTATGCCACAGGCCGCTGTCGTCCTGACATTTCGTCAGCGCGGCAATCTGCGCATTCAGCACCTGCACCAGATAACGACGCACCGCGTTGTTCTCCCGGCAGATCCACCAGCTCAAGGAAGTCTGGAATCACGATGGTCAGCCAGCTATTACCGCGCGCCCAGCGGGCGTTGGCAAAAGTTATGGTTCCCTTCGTAGTTCCAGCCGTGGAACCACAGCCCAGTTTCTCGATCCATCAGGTTCTGCACGTGCAGCAGGAACTGATATACCGCTTCTTCAACGTAGTCCGGACGATTCAGCAGCTTGCCAATTTTTGCCAGCGGCAGAACGGTCATCATCAGGGTGTCATCCCACATCTGCTGATGGTTTTCTTCCGCGAGCGTAATATGCTGCATGCCGCCGTGATCGGTGCGCGGCATCTCGTTCATTGCCCACTCAGCCCAGGTTTCCAGCCATGGCAGATACGCCGGATTACGCGTTTCTTCATAGCGATAGGCGAGCGTCAGGAACGGCGCCATGGTGTTGACGTTTTTAGTGGTCGCGCCTTCGGCAAAGCGGTCGGCAAACCAGCTATCGATGATGTCGCGCATGGCGACATCGCCGGTCTGCTGATAGTACTGATAGATGCCATACAGCCCCACTCCGTGCGTCCATTCCCAGCCTGCCCAGCCTTTGGTATCGATGACGCGACCATCGTCCAGGCGCAGCAGAAATTGACCTGTCTCATCCTTGATATTCACCAGATTGTTCGTCACCGTCTGAATCAAGGCTTTCAGCTCTTCCCGGGAGATAAAACGCTCCGGTTGACGTAATAATGGGCTATGTTTGACGGGCCAAACTTTCATATTTCTAACCTCTGTTGTAAGTCGAATTCAATGTTGCCGCCTGCTTCAGTGAAGGTGCAGCAGGTTTATTGCGATTCAGATAACCAATATTGTTGTTGCCCCACAGGCACTCATACGGCATACCGGCCAGCATCTCTACGGTGGCACGAGCCTGCGGCGCGACGCTCTCTGGTACTACATGGCCTGCTTCACGCATTTTTGCCGTTTCTTCGCGCAGCACGCCGTGAGTGGTCAGATTCAGTTTAAAGCGCAGAGAAACCAGGAAGCCCAGCGCCAGCACGATGATGGTACCCATGCTGAGGATCATCAGAATGGTATGGCTCACCTCAGCAGGCTGTGTTTTCTGCCCAGAAACAAAGCCAGAAAGCTGCATGATGATCCCCACCAGCATCACCGCACCCGCCTGAGAAGCCTTGCGCGTGAGGGTCATGATGCCCGCGAAGATACCTTCACGGCGCTGGCCGGTGACCACTTCATCCACATCGGCAATATAGGTGTAGGTGTTCCACGGCACGTAGTTGATGCCACCACGGCCCAGACCCGCAATGGCGGAAATCAGCAGCAGCAGCGAATAGATATCGCTCAGTCCGGCATAGTAAAGCGCAGCGTAAGAGAAGGAACCCAGGCCAAACAGAACCACCACCATGCGGTAAGACGGCGCCGGTCCGAAGCGAATGCACAGCGGGATCATGGCAATAACCGCGATGAACTGGAAGATAGCCATGGTGCCCAGCAGGTTAGAGGCCACTGAAGCTTCCTGCATCAGCACAAACACCACGTAGTAGGTAAAGACGGCGTTAAACACGTCCTGGGCGATATAGCCACCAAGATACATACCCAGATGCTGGCGGAAAATCTTAATGCGCAGCGTCGAGGAGAGTTCGATGAACAGACGGCTCATGCTCTGCCCGAAGGTCAAGTGCTTTTTCTCAGCTTCAGCCTGCAGCGCCGCCGCGGTCCACTCTTCACGCGGGCGTTCCCAGGTAAAGAACCAGACGAAGGTCAGCATCAGCGCGCACAGCACGGAGAACACCAGGCTTGCGTAGAAGAAGGAAACCGCGTTGTCCTTACCAAGTGAGTCAGCAGGATGCCCGGCAGGAAGGAGGCCAGAATCGCTGACATCTGTGCCATACCGATACGCGCGCCGGAGAATTTGGTCTTCTGTTTGAAATCGTCGGTCATTTCCGGCACCAGCGTTTCATACGGCACCAGAATCATGGTGTAGACCACATCAAAGATGAGATAGGTCACCAGGTAGTACCAGAAGCTCATCTCCCCTATCCACATAAAGGAGTAGCTGAACACGCAAGGAATGCCGAGCAGAATAAAGAACTTACGGCGACCAAAGCGTTTACCGAACCAGGTCGAACCAAAGTTATCGGTTAAGAAGCCCATTAGCGGGCTGACCACTGCATCCAGAACCCTGGCGGTAGCAAAAATAAAGGTGGCTTCAATGGGAGATAACCCACAGAAGGTGGTGTAGAAGTAGAGGAGCCATGCGGCGGTCAGCGCAGTGGTACCTGCACCGAGAAAATCGCCCGAACCGTAGGCGAAGTAATTCACCAGTCCTATTTTTCGCGTTCTATTCATTGCCGTCAATCCTGTGCCTTTTATTATTGGAACTCCTTCGGCGCGCTAGAGCTTCACCAAAGGAGTACTGACACGGCTACAGTAAAAGTATGCGTAAAGGGATACCTTCCTATTTCTGCCAGCACAGGCGTGGGATTGGCAAAAATGCAAAGAGTCGTGGCATATGCGTCACTGATTTATAAAACAACGTTTCTTTACGATCAAAAGGAAGGACCAGAAATGCGACATCGCCACCGGATTGCGGTGGCGATTGGTGAAATGTGCGGCAGTTAGCGGTAGTTGACGATAATTTGTATGCTTTGAACCTTCAAAGCTGGAATTAACCGCCCTCCACCGGGAACTTCCCAGATGAAGCGAAACGGTTCCGCCGCGGATACCTGGCTGAATGCCATGGTAGTACCGCTCTGGGCATCAAGTTCAGTGCAGCGGGTTAGCGAACAAAGCCGGGTGCGCAATCCCGCAGGCGTTGGGCCATTAAGCTCATAGCGCCAGGCCACCAACGTTGTTGCCCCCTGAACAGGCTGCGACGAGATCAAGGGGGCTGACGAGGCAGCAACGCCGCGATGGTTAAGCGTAATGCCCATACGGCTCGCCTGCCAGGCTCCCTCACCCGCCGCCTGCGCCATCAGCGGCAAGCAAAGTAATAGCAGTAATCTGCGCATTACTTACCTCCAATGGTTGCCGTCATGCGGATATTACGGTTGTCGGAAAGCTCCATATTTGACAGCACCACCAGCTGCGGCAGGCTACGACGCAGGAATCGTGACAGCAGTGGACGCAGCGCATGGTTCACCAGCAGCACCGGCGGCGCACCGAGCATCTCCTGACGCGACAGCGCCTCCTGGGTTTGCGCCAGCAGACGGTCCGCCAGACCCGGCTCCAGACCACCACCGCCCTGCAGCGCCTGCAGCAACAGACGCTCCAGCGGCGTATCCAGACCTATTACCTGCACTTCGTCGTTCCCCGGGAACCAGCGTTGGGTAATCGCCCGGCCCAGCGCCACGCGCACCACCGACGTTAACTCGCCCGGATCGGTCTGAATCGGCGCATGCTCCGCCAGCGTTTCCAGAATGGTGCGCATATCGCGAATCGGTACCTTCTCATCAAGCAGATTTTGCAGCACCTTATGCAGCGTGGTCAGCGTCACGACGCCCGGCACCAGGTCTTCCGTCAGCTTAGGCATATCCTGCGACACGCGATCCAGCAGCTGTTGCGCTTCCTGGCGACCGAACAGTTCTGAAGAGTGCTGGCTAATTAAATGGTTAAGATGCGTAGCCACCACGGTACTGGCTTCTACCACCGTGAAGCCCTGGATTTGCGCCTGCTCTTTCAGCGCGCTTTCAATCCAGATAGCGGCCAGTCCGAAGGCGGGGTCGGTGGTGACTTCACCCGGTAGCGTCCCGGCTGCGGTCCGGGGTTAATTGCCAACCAGCGTCCCGGATAGGCTTCGCCGCTGCCAATTTCTACCCCTTTAAGCAAAATGCGGTAACGCGCGGGAGCCAGATCCATGTTGTCGCGGATATGCACCACCGGCGGTAAAAAGCCCATCTCCTGGGCGAATTTCTTACGAATACTGCGGATACGCCCCAGCAGCTCGCCGTCCTGCTGGAAATCTACCATCGGAATCAAGCGATAGCCCACCTCCATACCGAGGGTATCTTCAAGCTGTACATCGCCCCAGGTCGCTTCTACCGCCTGAGTACTGGCTTCCTGAGGTTTAGCTTGTTGCTGCGGCTCCGGCGCTTTCATTTCACGACCGCGGATCCACCAGGCCAGACCTAACAGCGCGGCGGTGAACAGCAAGAACACCAGGTTCGGCATGCCCGGAACCAGGCCCAACAGACCCAGTACCCCGGCGCTCAACAGCATGACGCGCGGGTTGCTGAACAGCTGGCCAACCATCTGCTCGCCCACGTCCTGCTCGGTACTCACGCGCGTCACGATAACACCCGCCGCGGTGGAGATAACCAGCGCGGGGATCTGTGCAACCAGACCGTCACCAATGGTCAGCAGCGTATACGATTCCGCCGCTTTACCGAGATCCAGCCCGTGCTGCAATACGCCAACCAGCAGGCCACCGATGACGTTGATGACCATGATCAGAATACCGGCGATGGCATCACCGCGAACGAACTTACTCGCACCGTCCATCGAACCGTAGAAGTCCGCTTCCTGAGTGACTTCAGAACGTCGTTTCTTCGCTTCATCTTCCCCGATGATCCCGGCGTTCAAGTCGGCATCGATAGCCATCTGTTTACCCGGCATCCCGTCCAGCACGAAGCGCGCGCCAACTTCCGCGATACGCCCGGCACCCTTGGTGATAACCATAAAGTTGATGATAACGAGGATGATAAACACCACGATACCGATGGCGAAGTTACCGCCGACCAGGAAGTGGCCGAAGGCTTCAACCACCTTCCCCGCCGCCGCCGCGCCGGTATGCCCTTCCATCAGAATGATACGAGTCGAGGCCACGTTCAGCGCCAGGCGCAGCAAGGTGGTAAACAGCAGAATGGTCGGGAACGCAGCAAACTCCAGGGTGCGCTGGGTGAACATCGCCACCAGCAGCACCATAATCGACAGCGCAATGTTAAAGGTAAACAGCAGGTCGAGGACGAAGGCCGGCAGCGGCAGCACCATCATCGACAGGATGAGCAAAATCAGCACCGGCCCGGCGAGCACCTGCCACTGGGTGGATTTCAGGTTGCTGGGAAGACGCAGCATTGCGACAAGATTAGCCATCAGAGTCCTTCTCGTTCAAAAAATCCAGTGCCTCTGGCACCGGTAAGTTATCCGGTTTTTTCGGCGGCTGACCGCCCGCGAGCCGCCAGCGTTTAAGCTGCCAGACCCAGGCCAGCACTTCCGCCACCGCCGCATAAAGCTGGCCGGGGATCTGCTGACCGATATCCGCATGACGATACAGCGCACGTGCCAGCGGCGGGGCTTCCAGCATCGGAATGCGGTTCTCTTCCCCAATTTCACGAATGCGCAGCGCCACCAGCCCCGCGCCTTTGGCAACCACTTTCGGCGCACTCATTTTGTTTTCGTCGTACTGTAACGCCACAGAATAGTGGGTCGGGTTATTGACGATAACATCTGCTTTTGGGACATCCGCCATCATGCGGCGACGCGCTGCGGCACGCTGCATCTGGCGAATACGCCCTTTCACGTGCGGGTCACCTTCGCTCTGTTTGAATTCGTCACGAATATCCTGACGTGACATGCGCAACTTTTTCAGGTGGCTGTGGATCTGCCAGAAGACGTCGAAACCGACCATTGGGATGATGCCAAGCGCGACTAGCAGCGCGCAAAGGCCAACCATATTCAGCGCGTTGCCCATGGCAGACAGCGGTGACTCACTCACCAGACGCATCATCTGCGGCCAGTGCAGCCACATAAAGAAGCCCGCAACGGTGCCCATCAGCGCCGCTTTCATAATGGCTTTTGTCAGCTCCGCCGCCGTTTGTGCGGAAAACATGCGTTTAATGCCCGGCAGCGGGTTAAGTTTGTCGAGCTTGAGCGCGAGGGATTTA
Organism: Morpho helenor; assembly: GCA_029227775.1. Lineage (NCBI taxonomy): Eukaryota > Metazoa > Arthropoda > Insecta > Lepidoptera > Nymphalidae > Morpho > Morpho helenor. The sequence goes on from JARGCU010000058.1 coordinate 11,715, forward strand.
GTACTGAACACCAGGCCACCGAGCATCATCGGGGCCACCAACGCCACCGTCACCACGCCGACAATCAGCGGCAGCAGCGCCAGCATGGCCTCTTTGAGCAGCATGATTATCTGCCCGAGGATCAGATTAGGATCGTTCACGATACTGTGATCAAAACGCAGCCCGCCGGAAAGCAGGTTCGCCAGCCGACGCGCAAGGGACTCCCCGCCCAACCAGAGCACACAAACGCCCACCAGCAGCATCAGCACGGATGTCAGCTCGCGGGAACGCGGGATTTGCCCCTCTTCACGCGCTTTTTCAAGTCGTTGGGGTGTGGGGTCTTCTGTTTTGTCGTCGTCGCTTTCTTCTGCCACGGCTGCACTCTCACAATTACGGTCGCGAGTATTATCTCGATGCGCGAGTTTGCCAATACGGGGAATAACGGAATGAAAGTAGAGGAATTCGGGCGTTTATGGATTTTGTAGGCCGGATGAGCGCGGCGCCATACGGCAATCTGCACAAATTAGGCCGGATAACGGCATCAACGCCTTATCCGGCCTGCATGATTAGCGCAAGAACACAACCCGATAACGCCCTGAACCAACCTCAGCGCGATACCCTTCGGCCACCGGCGTAAAGTCGAGACCGTCCGCCTCCAGCAGCGTATGCGCCCTGTCCAGCACCAGCGTCGAGCGGGTATTCGCAGGGATCTCAACCTCGAGGGTTATCGTCTGACTTTCCTGCGCCCCTTCCTGCGTCCAGTGCACGCTGATATCGCCATATACCGAGGCATAGCGCGCTTTCAGCCAGGCCAGATTACCGCCCGGAATCGGGTACAGCACCGAGCGTTTAAAGCCCGGAGCATCTTCTTGCGTATTGATTCCCGCCGCCGCCCGGTACAGCCATTCGCCGATGGCACCATAGGCATAGTGGTTAAACGAGTTCATGTCCGGGCTCCACATGGTACCGTCCGGCTTCACGCCGTCCCAATGCTCCCAGATGGTGGTCGCCCCGGCTTTCACCTGATACAGCCAGGACGGGAAATCGTCTTTCATCAGCAGTTTCCACGCGGCGTCGGCCTGACCGTTCTCACTGAGCGCATGGCAGAAGTATGGCGTGCCGACGAACCCGGTCACCAGGTGACCATCCTGCTCTTCCAACAGCGTCAGCAGGGTTTGCACCGTGCGTTCACGGTAGGCCTCCGGGACCAGTTGGAAGTAGAGCGCCAGAATGTGCGCGGTTTGCGTTCTCGCCGCTAGCCTGCCGTTCAGGGTAAAGAACTCGCGGTGGAAGCTGTCAACAATCGACGCATGCAGTTCCTCGTAGCGTTCCGCGTCCTCCACGTGACCGAGCACTTTCGCCGACTTTGCCAACAGCTGCGTTGACAGCGCGTAGTAGGCCATGCAGGTCAGTTCGTTCGGCGTCGCGCCAAAATAGCTGCCTTCGCGGGCATCCAGCGCCACCCAGTCGCCAAACTGCAGCTTCCACGACCACATATTCTCGACCGCGTTCGCCCGCATAAACTCGACCCACGCCTTCATGCTGCCGTACTGGCGTGCCAGCGTTTGGGTATCGCCATACATTAGATATAGCGTCCACGGATTAATCACCGCCGCATCGGCCCACGCAGCGGACGAATGGGTGCGACCATGTGACAGGAAGCGGTCGTTATCGCATTTACCGGTCAGGATATCGGGGATCACGTGCGGTACCCCGCCTTCAGCCGTCTGATCATGCGCAAGATCCGCCAACCACTTAGCAAAGAAGGTATCCGTCTGCATCAGATAGCTGGCGGTACGACAGAAAATCTGCGCATCCCCCGTCCAGCCAAGGCGTTCGTCACGCTGCGGGCAATCCGTTGGAATATCGACAAAGTTTCCCTTCAGCCCCCAGAGAATATTGTGATGCAGCTGATTAAGCTCTGCATTTGAGGTTTCAATGGAGCCGGTTGGAGCCATCGCTGAATGCAGAACCACCGCCACAAAATCATCAAGTTTCGGCGTTCCCGGCCAGCGTTCAATCATCACATAACGGAAGCCCTGAAAGGTAAAGTGCGGATGATATCGCTCCTCTTCCCCTCCGCGCAGGGTATAGTCAATCCGCTGTTTTGCCGTTCTCAGGTTCGCCAGATAGACGTTCCCCTCCGCGTCCAATACCTCAAAATGGCGTAGCGATACGTTATCGCCCTCGGCCCCTCGCACCTTAAATTCGACCCAACCGCTGAGGTTCTGGCCAAAATCAAGCACCGTTTCCCCCTTCGGCGTAGTGAAGAGTGACCACGGCGCGAGCCGCTCTATTTCCCTTACCGGGCAAGCGGTCTGGGGCTGCAGCACCGCACGGTCCGCGGCAAGTACGCTCACCGCGCGCCAGCCCCGAGCATCAAAGCCAGGTTCACACCAACCGCGTTGTTCGCGGCGCGCATCGTAGATTTCGCCGTCGTAAATTTCGGAGAACAGAATCGCCGAGTCGCTTGCCTGCCAGTCAGCGCCGCTGGCGATCACCTGCTGGCTCCCGTCACGCAGCGTCACCACAAGGTGACAAATAAAACCGGTCTGCTCGCCGTAGTAATTACGGTAGCGGTTAAAGCTCATATCGCCTTTATACCAACCGGCACCCACCATCGCACCAATGGTATTGTCCCCACGGCGCAGACGCTCAGTGACGTCCCAGGTCGGTACAGAAGATGATGGTGATAGCTGGTCCAGCCCGGCGCGAGCTCATCGCCCCCCACCTTTTCACCGTTGATCCACAATTGATACAGCCCCAGCGCGCTGGCATGAACCACCGCACAGACAATGTCGTTGGCCTGCGGCAAACTAAAATCATGGCGCAGCAGCGTCCCTTTTGAGACGTCCTTCTCCTGCGGCGTTTCCGCGGAGATAAAATCGCCCTGCCACGCTGCGGCAGACAGCCCGGAGATAAATGAAGCTTCCGGGCTCCAGTCGCTTGCCTGTCCGTGATTATCGGTAATCTTCACCCGCACGTAGTAGCGGGTTGAAGGGGCGCATTCGATATCCGGCAGGATGATGTTATTAGAGCGGTCGTCATGAATGTCGCCGCTGTCATACAGCAGTTCATCAAACTGCATCGACGTTGCCAGCTGCAACCGCCAGCTGCGCTGAACAACATTGCGCAGAGCGCTACTGATAGTCCAGCCGAACACCGGGAGCGTTTCGCAACCCCGCCAGCGTGGTTTCATAATTGAGCGTTACTTTTTCTACGGCCAACATAGTGATTTCCTCAATGACTTAATTTTTCAGGCTTTTACCTGCATAGTGTCGCGTGAAGAAACGTCGCTCCCGGGCGTGGCGACCATTTCCGTTTCTGCATTGAATTCATTGCGCTGCCTGCCGTGAAAGCAGAGCCAGCCGATGATCATTCCGGCCACGACAACTGCCGTTAGCAGGCAATAGAGAACTATCGGTCCGGCGCTCAGCAGCACCGGCGTCACAAAGGCCAGCAGGCCACAGGTCAAACGCGCCACGCCAACAATCACCCCTTGGGCGGTGGCGCGCAGCATGGTCGGGAACGACTCCTGGGCCCACACTTTCATAATCCCTTCAAAGGCAAAGCCGGTGCCGATATTGGTAAACAGCAAGCAGCAGAACCAGGAGAGAGGAGAAAAATTAAGCAGTACAGGCACGAAGTAACCTCCGGACATCATCACCGCGCCGAAGATGAAAAAGGGAATGCGTTTATCAGTATCCACAATGCGCATAAACAGCAGACCCGATGCCACGCTCACGGGCAGGATAAGCAGCCCCCACAGCGAGTTTGTACTGACCGAAATACCGACAACGTTGACGGCAACAAAGGTGCCAAACTGCCCGCCGGTGTTAGCCGCCAGATTGGTGAAGGTGTAAAAGACGCACAGCGAGAGAAACGGCCACAGATATTTAGCATCAAGCAGGTCGCGCCAGCCGCTTTTCTGGGCGCGAACGGTCGCCACGCCCCGCCGCTGTTCATCACGTGCGGCAAGCCACAGCGGCGATTCGGGAATTGACCAGCGCAGAATCAGCAATACCGCTGCCACCAGACCGACGTGCATATACATGATTTGCGCGCCAATCTGCCCCCAGTCCCCCACCACCGCCGAGATCCCCATCGTCGCGCCGATACCCACCAGCCAGAGTAGATTCGACAGGCCGATAATCTTGCCGCGATTGTCGTCAGAGGCGGCTTCCGATATCGTCGCCAGCGAAACCGGTAAATCGGCTCCCGTCGCCAAACCCACCAGCAGGGTGCCAAGCAGCAGGAAATGGAAGCTCAGTCCAAAGGCTAACGCCAGCGTACCGAGAACGATCATCGCCATGGTGATAATAAAGACATTACGCCGCCCGATACGGTCACCAAGACGGCCACCGCAGAACGCTCCAGCGGCAATACAGAGGGTTAATAAGCCGGATAAAATGCCAATTTCCAGCGCAGTAATGCCAATGGTTTTTTGATAAATAACCAACGCGGTACCATTAGAAACAATGGCCGCCGAGTCTATATACGATGCCATTCCTGACACCACCCCAATATACCAGGGGCCGGGCGTTTTATTTTTTGCCATGACGAATCCCTTAATGCTGAGCGCGAAAGGAGAAGCGTGCAAAATCCCCTCTCACTACGATTGTTGAGATAAAATTGCAGTCGTTTTATTGTCGTTATTAGCCGAAAATCAGATCCGCGTTAACACGCGAGAATGTAGTTCCCGTTCATGAGTCGGAGAATAATTAAAATATCGTCGGTATGATTCGGTTAATCTGATTCCATTCATAAAACCGCAGCGGGCGGCTATTTCGCTCACCGTTTTATCAGTAGTCCGTAACAGCTCCTGAGCTTTAAGAACCCGAAACAGCATCTGGAATCTTACCGGGGTATAGCCGGTAATGCGTTTAATAAAGCGAAACATCGTGCGTCGCGCGACGCCGCTTTCATCGCTAAGTGCCCCCCAGTCGAGCTGCCGAAGGCTGTTAGATTTTAGCGTCCTGATAAGACTCGCCTGTCCTCTCTCTTCCGCGTTAAGCACCTCCGTCTGGCGTCCGCACTGACAAAGCGTGTTGACAACGTTGAGGAATGCCGCTTCACACTGCGAAAAATAGAGCGCGTCGTAGTCGTTCTCGTTACGAGAAACAATCTGGTCGCTCCAGGCCTCGATGTTGGCCAGCGCCCTCGAGGTCAGGGTGCGGTCGTTGCGTGACTGCAGCTGCGTTTTCACGCATTGCAGCAGAGTGTCGATATGCTGTAAAAAATGAAAGTTATGATTTCTGCGGATTAATATATTAATCACCGAGAGATGATTAGTGGAAACGTAGCTGTGCGTATCATTTTTTGTAACGATAAAGAAATCACCCTTACAAATAAAGTGGACAATATCATTAACAATATGAAACCCGCTGCCATCACGAACAATAACCAGCTCATCAAATTCATGCCCATGCACACCTTCCATTAGCTGATTATTCATCGTAAAAAGGCAAAACGCATGTTGATCAGAGTGAAAAAAATCACTATCTCGTAATATCCGCATGAGCACTCCCGATTTTATTTGGGAAATAACATTCCGACCTTAACTAATAGCAAGGATTAAAAAATAAATATTGTTGCAGGTCTCATTGATAACTATTTAAGCGTAATAATTATGACAAGTCTATATATCGGAGTGGCACTCAGGCGTAAGCCAGCGTGACGCTGGTTTCATTTTCGGGAAATGCAGATAGGGGTGAAGCGGGATTTCCCGGCGTCGCATTCGCTCGGCCGGGCTACAGTGGCTTAGAAGCCGAGGCTGTCCAGCAGATCGTCTACCTGATCCTGGCTGGCAACTACGCCGGCTTTGGAGGTGTCGACCTGTGGTCCGTTAAGGAGGCTGTCGTTTTCACGCTTCTGGCGTGCGCCCTGTTCCGGGATGTTCTCCAGCAGAACCATCAGCAGTTGACGTTCGATCTCCTGAATCACATCCATCATGCGCTTGATAACCTGACCCGTCAGGTCCTGGAAATCCTGCGCCATCATGATGTCGAGCAGCTGCGCGTTGGTAAAGCTGGTATGACCCGGCACATCGCCAAGGTATTTGCGCGTATCGGTCACCAGTTCGCGAGCATCGGCAAGCTCAATCGGGTTTTCAAACCATTCATCCCAACGCTTGGTCAATGCTTTTGCGCCCTTCTCCATTTCATCCTGATGCGGCTGCGATGCCTCAACGCTGTTAAGCGCGCGTTCAGCCGCCTGCGCAGTCATCTGTACCACGTAATCGAGACGATCGCGGGCATCGGGAATCGCCTCCGCCGCTTCCGCAATCGCCTGGTCCAGACCCAGCTCGCGCAAACTGTCGCGCAGCATACGGGTCAGATTGCCAATACGGCTGATAATATCCGCGGCAGAGTGTTCATCGCCGGGCTTGATGGAAGATTGCATCATGTTCGTCACCTTACATGCCCAGTTTCTCGAAGATTTTGTTCAGCTTCTCTTCCAGCGTCGCGGCGGTAAACGGTTTCACCACGTAGCCACTGGCCCCTGCCTGCGCGGCAGCAATGATGTTTTCTTTTTTCGCTTCAGCCGTTACCATCAGCACCGGCATGGCCGCCATTGCACCGTCGGCACGAATGGTTTTCAGCAGCTCGAGGCCATCCATGTTCGGCATGTTCCAGTCAGAAATCACGAAGCCAAACCCGCCCGCCTGCAGCTTATTCAGCGCATCCACGCCGTCTTCCGCTTCTTCAACGTTGTTAAATCCCAGCTCTTTTAACAGGTTGCGTACGATGCGACGCATGGTGGAAAAGTCATCCACAACCAAAAACTTAAGCTCTTTATCCGCCATAAAATAATTCTCCTGATCAAATACGTATTGCCTGTCCGGCACTGATTTTTGCCAGCATCTGCTGGCTTACCTGGCTAAGATCGACCACTTCGCTGACGCCACCGGTATTGATGGCCTCACGCGGCATGCCGAACACCACACAACTGGCTTCATTCTGCGCAATGGTCCAGGCGCCCGCCTGAAACATGGCATGCATCCCGGCCGCACCGTCGTTGCCCATGCCGGTGAGGATGACCCCCACGGCGTTACGCCCCGCGTGCTTCGCAACCGAATGAAACAGCACATCAACCGACGGGCGATGGCGATTAACCGGCGGCCCGTCGTGAATTTTGATTTGATAGTTGGCCCCGCTACGCGCGAGCTCCATATGTTTATCGCCCGGCGCAATGTAGGCATGGCCCGGCAGGACGCGCTCGCCGTCCTCGGCTTCTTTTACCGTTATCTGGCACAGCTTGTTCAAACGCTCGGCGAACGAGCGGGTAAAACCCGGCGGCATGTGCTGGGTTATCAGCAACGCGGGGCTTGAAAGCGGCAGCGGCTGCAGCACATGACGAATCGCCTCGGTACCCCCCCGTAGAGGCACCAATGGCAATCAATTTTTCAGAGCTCAGCAGCGGACCGGCTTTAAGCGTCACCGGGGCTGGCAGCGGCTTATGGGCGCTAATACGCGCTCGCGAAGCGGCACGCACCTTCTCGGCAATGGTTTCGCTGTAAGCCAGCATTCCTTCGCGAATACCAAGCTGCGGCTTGGTGACAAAATCCACCGCCCCCAGCTCCAGCGCGCGTAGCGTGACTTCCGAACCTTTCCCGGTCAGCGAAGAGACCATCACCACCGGCATCGGGCGCAGACGCATCAGTTTTTCGAGGAAATCGAGGCCATCCATGCGCGGCATTTCCACGTCCAGCGTTAATACATCAGGATTAAATTTTTTTATCAGGTCACGAGCCACCAGCGGGTCGGGCGCGGTGGCGACCATCTCCATGTCGTCATGCTCGTTGATAATTTCCGTCATGATTTGCCGCATCAGCGCGGAATCATCGACGGAGAGGACCCTTATTTTTTTCATGTTCTTCCCTTACTTAACGCATAGACCGTTTGTCCACGCAGGCTGAACTCACGGGCAAGATGGCTAAAGTTTTCCGAATGTCCGGCAAACAGCAGCCCGTCCGGTTTCAGCAGCGGGACAAAGCGTTTAAGGATCTCCTGCTGCGTGGTCTTATCGAAATAGATCATCACGTTGCGACAGAAGATCGCATCAAACGGCCCGGGTATGTTGTAGTGAGCATTCAGCAAATTCAGCGTGGAAAAGTCCACGTAGTTCGCCAGCTCAGAACGCACACGTACCAGGCCAGAATGTGGCCCGGTTCCGCGCATGAAATAGCGCTGCAGCTGCTGCTGGGAGAGCGTTTTCAGCTCGTCCATGCGGTAAATACCGCTCTGCGCTTTCTCCAGCACTTCGGTATCGATATCGCTGGCAAACACCTTCCAGCGGCCCGGCGCGGTTCCGAGCGTATCGGCAAGGGTGATGGCGATGGAGTAAGGTTCCTCGCCCGTCGATGCCGCTGCGCTCCACACCCGATACTCCCCCTGCCGATGCGCCGCATGCTCGGCAAGCGTCGGAAAATGGTGCGCCTCACGGAAAAATGCCGTCAGGTTCGTGGTGAGCGAGTTAATAAATGCCTGCCACTCGGGGCTGTCGCCGTTGGCCTCCAGCAGGCTGAGATAGTGACCAAAGTCATCAAGGTTCAGCGTGCGTAAACGCCGCACCAGGCGGTTATAAACCATGTCACGCTTATGATCGGCCAGCACGATCCCGGCGCGCTGGTAGATCAGTTGACAGATCCGACGGAATTGTCCGTCGGTGAGCGTCAGGCGCTGTGTCAGTTGGCTCAGTAGTTGCGATTGCCCATTTGGCAGAGATACAGTCATAGCGCCTTCTTACATCACATCATTCACGAAACTGCGGGTACCGCAGCCAGCTCTACGCTTTCGCGCGGCGCCGCTGCTTTGATTTCTTCCAGCGAAAATACCGATACGACGTTGGTCAGGCGATCGGCCTGATCGGCCAACTGCTGCGTGGCCGCCGCGCCCTCTTCCACCAGCGAGGCGTTCTGCTGGGTGACCTGGTCCATCTGCGTTACCGCCTGCGCCACCTGTTCAATTCCGCGACGCTGCTCGTCAGAAGCGGAGGCGATTTCACCCATGATGTCGTTTACGCGGGTGACGGACTGCACAATCTCGGTCATGGTATTCGCGGAGGTTTCCACCAGTGCGGAACCTTCCTGCACGCGGGCAACCGACTCTTCAATTAACCCTTTGATCTCTTTTGCTGCCTGTGCGCTACGGCTTGCCAGGTTGCGCACCTCACCGGCCACAACGGCGAACCCACGCCCTTGTTCACCGGCACGCGCGGCTTCCACCGCCGCGTTCAGCGCCAGAATGTTGGTCTGGAAGGCAATACCGTCAATCACACTGATAATGTCGCTAATCTTGCGCGAACTGGTGGCGATATTCTGCATTGTCCGAGCCACATGGGAGGCTTGCTCACCGCCGCGCTTCGCCGTATCCGCCGCACCGTGAGCCAGATTTGAAGCCTGGCGGGCGTTATCGGCGTTTTGGCTCACCGTTGCCGTCAACTGCTCCATACTGGCGGCAGTCTCCGCCAGCGATGCCGCCTGCTGTTCGGTGCGTGAGGAGAGATCGTTATTCCCTGCGGCGATTTCCGAAATGCCGGTATGCATCGCATAGCTGCCTTCGCGCACCTGGCCGACGGTGTCACGCAGCGATTGCTGCATGGTTTTTAGACCGGCAAAGATGGCGCTGATTTCGTTCTTACCGTAGACGGCAATCGGACGCGCCAGGTTGCCGTGGGCAATATTGTCAAAATGGCTGCTGATGATATCCATTGGCTTGACCACCATATGGCGCACCCACCACAGCGCACCGACGGTGATGAGCACAGAGATAATCACCATGCCAATAAAGGTAATGGTCGAACGCTGATAATCGCTTTGGCTTTCGCGTTCAGCGGAAGCCACGTAGGTCTCGATATTTTTGCGCCAGCTTTCGTAGTCGTTATCAAACTGGTCCTGCGATTTCTGCACCGGTGCCGCAACAAACTCAGACAGCTGGTTGTTCTCAAGCCATGCCGTCTGGTGCGCTAACATTTCATGCCAGGCGGTGAAGGTTGTCGCCGTCTGAGCCTGGAGTTCTTTATCGTGCTCACTCATCAGCGGCAGCGCCATAAAGCCCTGGAATAGCGCATCGGCCTGCGACAGATTCTGTTTCACGTCATCAACGATGCCACGCACTTCATCCGGCGGATAGCTCAGCGCCGTCAGCGTGCCGGCTTTGTTCAGCATCGTGCTGGCCTGCAGCATCGCAGCGCGCGATTCCGTTAGGGTATTCAACTGCTGGCTGCTCTGGTCTATCTGATCAATGTTTTGCTGCCCATCGCGAAAAGCCCAGAAAGAGAGTCCGTTACTGCCAATCTGCAAAATGCCGCAGAGAATCAAAATCAGAAACAACGTGGTAGAGATTCGAATACGATAAAGCATCACCACACTCCTAAAGGCGGCAAAGACCGCAGATAAAATTAAAATGTTTCCCAGTTAGTATCGGTACTGCGTTCGGGACTCGACGCGAGGCGTTTTGCCACTGTCGGTGCCTGAGCCGCTTTTGTTGCATGCTGTGCGGACGCTACGTTAAGACGGAAAGTCGCAACGGCTTGGTTCAGACGTTCGGCCTGATCTTCCAGCGCGGCGGCGGCGGTTGCCGACTCTTCCACCAGCGCGGCGTTTTGTTGGGTGACGCTGTCCATTTCTGCGACGGCTATCGCCACCTGGTCGATACCGCGACTCTGTTCATCTGAAGCAGAGGCGATTTCGCCCATAATGTCGGTCACGCGGGTGACGGCATTCACAATATCGGTCATGGTCTCGCCTGCGCTTTCTACCAGCACAGAACCGGTATCGACCCTGGAGACAGAATCTTCAATTAAGGCTTTGATCTCTTTTGCCGCCTGCGCGCTGCGGCTTGCCAGATTACGCACTTCACCGGCGACGACGGCAAAGCCGCGGCCCTGTTCACCCGCGCGCGCCGCTTCGACGGCGGCATTCAGCGCCAGAATATTGGTCTGGAAGGCAATACCGTCGATAACGCCGGTAATATCGGAGATTTTCTGCGAACTGGCGGCAATTTCGTGCATGGTGTTCACCACGCCGTTGACCACGTTGCCGCCGCGCTGGGCGGTCTCAGAAGCGCTTTGCGCCAGATGCGAGGCCTGACGGGCGTTTTCGGCGTTCTGCTTCACGGTCGCCGTCAACTGTTCCATGCTGGCAGCCGTCTCTTCGAGGGAAGCAGACTGCTGCTCGGTTCGCGCCGACAGGTCGTTGTTCCCGGCGGCAATTTCACTGGTGCCGTGATAAATCGCCTCGGCACCTTCCCGCACATGCGTTACGGTATCGATAAGTGAGGCTTGCATATGACTGACGGTTCCCGCCAGTTCGGTGATTTCGTTGCGTCCGCGCAGCGTCAGACTTTGGGTCAGATCGCCCGCCGCAATATGGCGGATATGGCCCATGACCGATGCCAGCGGTTTAAGCAGAATGGCGCGAATACCAAACCACGCGCCCACCATCACGATAACCAGAACCACCGCCAGTACCAGCAGTTGCCAGCGGGCAATCTGGTAATCGCGGCTACTGGTGGTAAATGCGTGCTGATAGAGGCCTTCGCTTTGGGTCGCATACTGAGTCATCGCGTCACCCAACGCGTTTTGCATTCCCTGCGTTGGCTGAGCGAAGTAGGCATCCATATTGCCGTTTTCCAGGAACCCCACCAGCTCCTGTAAGGCAGCATAGTAGTTCTGGTAGGTTTTCGTGACCTGCTGGCTGGTATCACTCATCGCGGGAAGCGCGGGCGTTTCGCTGAAACGCGCGAAATGACCTGCCGCCTGCTCAAGGGTGGTACGCGCATTTTTCAGCAGTTCGGTTTTTGCGCTGCTCTGCTGATTGGCGGTATCCATCATCATCCTGGCCGAAGAACGGCTCAGGTTGATACGGGTTTGCAATAACAGATCCCACGACTTCGTGAGCTCTGCCTGTTGGGTTCGAAGCGTATTAGATAATGCAAAGCTTTGTTGGTTCTGGTGCAACGAGGAGAACAAAAAGCCCCCGGAGACCAACTGCAAAAGTGCGAAGACGACCAGCACCAACATCAGCAGCGTGACAACGCGGATACGGTTTAACATACAGCACCTTCTCTATGACTTGTTACGGCTGTTATCGGCATCCCAAAAAGAAACTTAAGTGCCGGGCGAGTAAAAATCTGAGGGTTGATGCGGTGCTGACGCGAGTCACTGAATAACAACGTTTTTTATAAATCATAAAAAAAAGTTGTAAATCACCTCACTTTCATACAATTTATGTGGTGAATGATTAATGACATTACATAACTAAAAAAGCATTTTTCATCGCAAGACACTTTTGTAATCTGACGGGGTATTTTTTCGTGGCAAACGCAAATAAACTCACGGTTTTTATCGTGATTTTCATGCTGGCAGGCATTCTGACTGGCGCAATGATCCATTCCTACGCATCCGCAACCACCATTCAAGTCTGGTCCAGTAACATCACGCTGCTTACCGATATCTTCTTACGCTTAATCAAAATGGTCATCGCACCGTTAGTCTTCAGTACCCTGACGGTTGGGATCATGAAGCTCGGCGAGACCTCAACGATTGGTCGCGTCGGCGGTAAAGCGATGGTCTGGTTTATCAGCTCTTCGGTGCTGTCTATTCTGGTGGGCCTGTTTATTGTGACGCTGCAGCACCCTGGCAGCGGTCTGAATCTGGCCATTCCCAAAGACACCGTTGATACCGGCCTCGCCGTCAGCGGTATGAGCCTGAAAGGTTTCCTTTCCCACACAATCCCAACCAGTATCGTTGGTGCGATGGCGGATAACGAAATCCTGCAGATTGTGGTGTTCTCGATGTTCTTCGGTATTGGCGGCGCGTCGCTGGGACAGAAGTTCAACGCACCGTTGGTTGCCGCGCTGGACGTGGTTTCCCATATCATGCTGAAGGTCACCGGATACGTGATGTACGTTGCGCCGCTGGCTATTTTCGCCGCTATCTCTTCGGTGATTGCGACGGAAGGTTTGGGGATCCTGCTGAACTACGCCTCGTTCATCGGCGGTTACTATGTGGCTATTCTGTTGACCTGCTGCGTGCTGGTTGCGCTGGGCTACATGGTGCTTAAGAAAGACGTTTTCCGTCTGCTCGGCATGCTGAAAGACCCGGTACTGGTGGCGTTTACTACCAGCAGCTCTGAAGCGGCCTACCCGAAAACGCTGGAACAGCTGACCAAGTTCGGCTGCTCGCGCAATATCGTGTCGTTCGTACTGCCGATTGGTTATTCATTTAACCTGGTCGGGTCGATGGTGTACTGCTCATTTGCTTCGATGTTTATCGCCCAGGCGTACAACATCCACCTGAGCTTCTCTGAGATTGCCGTGCTGATGCTGACGCTGATGCTGGCTTCCAAAGGCATCGCCGGGGTACCGCGCTCCGCGTTGGTCGTGCTGGCAGCCACCATCCCGAGCTTTAATATTCCGGTGGCGGGTATCCTGCTACTGATGGGTATCGACCACTTCCTCGATATGGGTCGCTCGGCGATTAACGTGCTGGGTAACGGCGTGGCGACGGCGATGCTGTCGCAGAACGAAGGTCAGCTCGAAGAGGTTGAGCCTGAGGTTGTGCAGCAGAATATGTAAGATTTGAGCCGCTCCCGGCGGCGCTTCGCTTGGAAATGCACTCAAACAAAAGCCAGACCCCAGGGTCTGGCTAAATCCAACAAAAACCTTTCACAGCCGCCCTGAAGTTGACTCCCCTTCCCCCGACGACCCAAAAGCAAATACTCAAGCGCAATGAAAAAGCCCGCCTCACTGGCCAGAGACGGGATAAAACAGGGTTTAGATAAAGATACGCATACCGACCGCAGCAAGATGATCGGAAACGTTATAACTGTCATCCGTATTGCCGCTGGCTTTCTCATAGCCGTATTCAATATAAGTGACGGCATTTTTGCCTAACCAGTAATCGGTACCTAACGTCGTGGACTGGAAGTGCTGGCCGTCCATCGCGTCACCGCCTTCGGTCCAGTCAAAGTTAGCGTATACGCTCCACTCCGGCGTAATTTTAAACTGGGACGCATATTCCAGACCGAGAATCGTTTCCTGGTCATCAGTGGCATTGCTCGTACCGCTTCTTGCCGCATTAACGTCATCAACTTTGTTGATGTAATAGGTAGCCTGCGCGGCGTTATACCAGGTGAAACCGTCGAAGTTCGCGGTGTATTTGGCGTTCATCCCCATGGAGTAAGTATTACCGTCATAGGATGGGCCGGTAACATAGGTAACCGGTACGGTGCCGCCTGTCGTACCGTAATCTTCGTTGATCGTTTCCGTTCCCTGATTCACCGTATAGTTGTTATATGCCGCCGCGCCAGAAATAGAGAAGCCGTTATCAAAGCGATATTGCGCCGCCAGCGCACCACCGCCATGTACGGTAGCAGAACCATCATGATAGGCATCATGCATATCCGGGCCATCGCCGTAGCCGCTGCCAAATCCAATGCTATCCACATCATCATTTCCTTGGCCCATTACGCCAACGGTAAATGCTTTGGTGTTGTAATAGTAAATAGCTGCCGAGTTAACAATATCGGTCGACATCCCGGCAGTGTCATGTTTTGCCTTACCGCCATAAGCGTAAGTCGTATCAATACCCAAACCCCAGTCGGTTGGCGCGTATTGTTTACCGAAGGTAATCACGCCGTATTCATCGTTTCCTAAACCGGCATAGGCCTGGCGGGTATAAACATCGTTACCCTGATCGTCAGTCGCGGAATCCAGACCGTGCATACCAGTTTCATAATAACCGGCGGCATAATAGCCTTTATCATTAATTTTCTGACGCAGCGCGACGCCCAGACGTGAATCGTTGTTCTGGATATTATGTTCTACGCTATGCGCGGAGTCGTCTTTGGCATACAGGCGAATGGAACCCATAATAGAAATTGCCGTGTCATCGCCCTGATAAACCATCTCACCTTTAGTTTGCGTCGCCGTATAGGCTGGCGAGGCGAAGTCGCCGCTGGCAGCCAGCGCATATGCCGGAGCGCCTACCGCTGCGGTAATGGCCAGAGCGATAATAGAGGGTTTAATCATTACTGTTTTTACGCGCATAGAAATCCCTTAATCAATATTTAAGATTATGTTTTTTGATAACGTTAAATTTATAAGTGGGAAAGAAAGCGTTCTCTCCACGAGGGAAATATTAATTGCAGAAAGATTCTATTTACTACGCGGAATAATAAAAAATAAGACAATGATCACTAAGAATTATTTCCTTTCCAGCAATCACATAATGATTATATTTTTACAGTTTGATGAATTTAGAATTCAATTTATGAATAAGCCAATTCAAATATAGATATAATTATTGCTAATTATAAATGATAAACCATTTATTAATAATTACAGTACATTAAAAAACAACATCGACTACCAATATCATTAATTACATTAACATTATTTTTTCATAGCGCGCTAACCTATCGTCAACCTAGGTTGATTTCATTTACACCCAATGAATTTTCGATATACCCCAATCGCAGAAATTGAAATTATTGATATACTAATTCTATTGATTTGATTGAATTATTCACTTTGAGAATATTTATATTTTATCGAGGTGCATAAATCATAAATAAAATAAAGTGGGTGTTATCAGGAATTGAGAACCAGGTAGGTATTAGAATCACAAATTTTAAATATTCAACTTCAGCGGAAAAACAGGGTTCATCGTTTTATGACGATGAACCCTATGGCCATTATGCTGCGTGGCTTGCCGCGCTATCCAGCAATGCCATCTCTTCGCTATTGAGCAGCTTCTCAATATTCACCAGAATCAGCATACGGTCGCCCAATGCGCCAAGCCCGGTCAGATATTCGGTAGAAAGCGTTACGGCAAACTCCGGCGCCGGGCGAATCTGCTCGGCAGCCAGAGAAAGAACATCGGACACGCCGTCCACAACGATACCCACAACACGTTGGCCGAGATTCAGCACGATAACCACCGTATTGTCATTGTACTCGACATCTTCCTGGCTGAACTTCACGCGTAGGTCAACAATCGGCACAATCACGCCACGGAGATTGGTCACGCCTTTAATAAAGGCCGGGGTGTTCGCAATGCGCGTCACCTGATCGTAGCCACGGATCTCCTGCACCTTCAGAATATCGATGCCGTACTCTTCATTGCCCAGCGTAAATACCAGGAATTCTTGCCCAGTCGGTTCACCCGCCAGCTTTGTTACATTCGTCATACCGGTCATGTTGTTCCCTTATTTCTGCGTATCAGGCGGCGGTGCTCGCCAGACGTTTTTTTCTACGGTTGAGCCCCTGCAAGGCAGAGACATCGACAATCAGCGCGACGCTGCCGTCGCCAAGAATGGTGGCCGCGGAAATACCCGGCACTTTGCGATAGTTGCTTTCGAGGTTTTTCACCACCACCTGATGCTGACCAATCAGTTGATCCACCAGCAGCGCATAGCGACGTCCCGCGCTTTGCAGGATAACCACAATGCCCTGCGTCGCTTCGGTTTTCGCCCCTTGAACCTCAAACGCTTTCCACAGTTCCACCAGCGGCAGATATTCACCGCGGACTTCCAGCACGCGCTCGCCGCCTGCCAGCGGATGCAGATCTTCTTCGCGTGGTTGCAGCGACTCCATCACCGCGTTAAGCGGTAGGATAAAGACCTCTTCGCTGACTTTGACCGACATACCATCCAGTATCGCCAGCGTCAGCGGCAGCAAGATGCGGATGGTGGTACCGGAACCTTGCTTCGACTGGATCTCAACGTGACCGCCCATCTCCTGGATGTTACGTTTCACCACGTCCATTCCCACGCCGCGCCCGGAGACGTCAGTCACCTGCTCTGCCGTTGAGAAGCCCGGCGCAAAAATCAGCATCCCAACCTCTTCATCGGTCATGCTTTCATTTACCGCCATGCCCTGCGACATCGCCTTCGCCAGAATACGCTCGCGGTTCAGCCCCGCGCCGTCGTCGGTAACTTCGATACAGATGTTACCGCCCTGGTGTTCCGCGGACAGAATCAGGTTGCCCACGGCCGATTTCCCGGCGGCGAGACGCGTTTCCGGCAGTTCAATCCCGTGGTCCAGACTGTTACGCACCAGGTGCGTTAACGGGTCGATAATGCGTTCAATCAGGCTTTTATCGAGTTCGGTTGAGCTGCCCATCAGCGTCAGTTCAACCTGTTTGCCAAGCTTACCCGCCAGGTCGCGAACCAAGCGCGGGAAGCGGCTAAAGACATACTCCATCGGCATCATACGAATCGACATCACCGATTCCTGGAGGTCACGCGCGTTACGCTGCAACTGCCCCATGCTGGTAATCAGATCGCCGTGCGATACCGGATCAAGCGCGTTTGAGCGCTGCGCCAGCATGGATTGGGTGATAACCAGTTCGCCAACCAGGTTAATCAACTGGTCAACTTTTTCTACCGCGACGCGAATGCTGGTCGATTCGCTGCTACGGGCGGCCGGTTTTTCGCGTTCTGCGCGCGGCGCAGCCGGGCTTGACGCCGCCGCCGTCGCGACTACAGCGGCAACCGGTTCAGCGACCACCTCTTCCACCACGTCAGGTTCGGCTTGCGCTTTCTCCTCGGCCGCGGGCGCGTTAGTGAAGTCAATCTGATCGGCTTCGATGACAAAGCACAACACGGCGACGATATCATCTTCGTCCACGCCGCCCTCTATCACGGCGGTTAAACTATCGGCCGTTTTGCTGACCTGGCTTAATGTCGCCAGGTTGTTCAGCTCTTCTTCCAGCATATCCGGCTCGCCCGCCTTCAGGCGTGAGAGCGTAATCTGTTTTTTCCCGGCAACAGACGATGCATCCGCGTTAGCCGATACCTCCGCCTGCTGGGTTGCGTTGTCTACCACGCTTAAGCGCGCACCACCCGCCACGGGAGGGACACTTTCACCTTTCGCTTCCAGCGCCAATTGGCGCAGCGCATTGCAGATATATTCGAAGCTGGCAGCGTCCGGTTCGGTGGAGCTTTTATAGGCGTCGAGCTGTTCCTGCATAATATCTTTGGTTTCCAAAAACAGGTTGATAATATCGGTGCTGAGCTGCATTTCCCCGCGACGAGCCTCGTCCAGCAGGTTTTCCATCAGGTGCGTGGTTTCCTGCAACACGGTGAAGCCAAAGGTTCCCGCGCCGCCTTTAATCGAGTGCGCAGCGCGGAAAATAGCATTCAGCTGTTCAGCATCAGGGTCGTCCACCACCAGGTTCAGCAGATGCTGTTCCATATCGGCCAGAAGTTCATCGGCCTCATCAAAAAATGTCTGATAAAAATCGCTGATATCCATGCTCACGCTATCACCTCGAGTCGGGTTGTGGCGGCGTAGTCCCTGCCGCTGCTGAAGAGGTATTCGGCGACTGGATTACGCTTAAAGGTTCATTCTGGCTCTCGGCATTCTCATGGAGAATGGCCTGCTCAGCCTGGTTATTCAGCACCAGCAGGCTGATACGACGGTTAATCGCATCGTTGCCACCGTGCTCTGATAAGCGCATCGAGTTAGACATCCCGATAACGCGCAAAACTTTGCCATCATCCAGCCCGCCGGCGACCAGCTCGCGGCGCGAGGCGTTGGCGCGGTCGGCCGACAGTTCCCAGTTGCTGTACCCTCGTTCACCAGAAGCGTAGGGGTAATCATCCGTGTGCCCAGACAGGCTGACTTTGTTCGGTATTTCATTCAGTACCGGGGCTATCGCGCGCAAAATATCGCGCATATACGGTTCCACTTCGGCGCTGCCTGTTTTAAACATTGGTCGGTTCTGGCTGTCGATAATCTGAATACGCAGCCCCTCCTGAA
>JARGCU010000059.1:0-23480 GCA_029227775.1 Morpho helenor
GAATATCAGCAGGAGCTTCATGGTGTCTCCATCACGTGCATCTCAAACAACCATCTTTATGCTCATTTTAAATCAATAAAGCTTGACAAAAACTCCAAAAAAACAAACATCAGCTGCTGCATATGAAGGCTTTTGTAGAAACTCTTTTTGGATTCGGACTCCTCATGAATGCCTTACTCTTCATTCCCCAACTTTTGAAAATTTTGAAACTCAAAGACTCTTCTACCCTATCCTTTATCACATTTTTTGGATTCACGCTCATGCAATACTTGACCATTGCCCATGGTTATTTTAACCATGATACTTTGCTCATGTGGGGGCACTTGTCCGAGTGTTTTATTTTGTGGATTGGTAACCATCCTCATCCCTCTATACAACCGTAAATCTTAACAGAAAATGATGGGCCCACATGCCAAAAGAACCGTTCAGTGGTCGCCAGTAGCCGAAGCATACATCCACAATATCCCCGATCAATCTCTCACGCTTCATTTCGTCACCTCCCATAATTGCGTCTCCCAAACCCATGAAGGATTTGCAGAATTCGTACATACGCTCAATAGCCTTCCCTTTAAAAAAAAAATCAAAAAACTGCATATCCTCGACACAACTTATTTAAATCGCTATTTCTACCCAGAATTCTGGATCCTTAAAAATCCAACAGTTGACTCGTTATGGACCATCAATAATCGGGAAATTGTGGAAACCCTCACGGTCCCCTATCAACTCGAATCATGGGCAGAACATATCCACTCCGATCAGTTTGAAAAATGGTTACATATTCTTAAAACGGACCTCTATACCCCTCAGTCAGACCCCTATTCACCTTTAGCCCTCTTCCAAAAAACATTTCATCAAGAATGTGAAAAAGAAGAGCAAAAACGTCGTGCCCCCATTGAGGCCATCACGACCTATTTTCTTGAAGAATGCGCACACCTTTGCTCACATCTCAGAAGCACGATTATTGCCTATCCCATGGCTTTCAGCAAAATCATCCTCCAAACCATTAACCGCTATAATATCGATCTCCTACACCTACGTTACGAGCTCTCCAATGCGCTTAAACGCGAAATCGGACAAGAAAATACGGCCGATTATATCGACCAAAATATGATTTCACTCTTGAATAATCAATTGGCAGTCAATTTTTATGTCTTTGATAAATACGGCCATTATATCCATAAAAACAAACGCTTATTCATGTTGGTAGGCGACGCTCAAACAGCTTTCATTGACCCTAAGTCTTGGGAAACCTCAAAAAAAATTATGGATGGCAAACGAGCCATCAGCGTGGAAGAAGAATATGAGGGTACTTTTTATATATCCACTAAAATTCCCATCGTCTGGAATAATCATTGCCAAGGTATCATGGGCATATCCATCGACATCACAGAAACAAAAAAAGCACAACGCTTGGCTCTCCAAAACGAAGCACAACAACATAAATTACTAGAATTAGAGGACACCAATCGTTTTATCGCCTCTATGGCCCATGATATCCAATCCCCCTTAACCAGCCTGCAATCATTTACCCAAAACTGCCCCCATTTAACCCCGCAAGAACACACTTTTCTCAAATCAATTGGCGATAGTATCGGTAACATTGCCAGCGACTTGCTGATTCAACATCGCAATTATAAAAATAAAGAAGCCGATGAACAACCACAACCACTCTTGGCTTCATTGGCCCTGGAAGAAATATTCGGCCTTAAAAAATACCAATTTAAAAATAGCCACCCTCATATTCAACTCTTTTGCCATATTCAACCCGATGCACGCACTGCGTTTATTCATTGTGATCCCAGCAATTTTTCACGCATGATTTCCAATTTGATGAACAATTCGGCCGATGCCCTCGAACATTATAAAGAAAACTTTGAAGGTAAAATTCACGTTGAACTCCTGGTAGATCAAAACCGTATCATTATCCGCATCCATGACAATGGACGCGGCATGAGTGATATGCTGGTTGAACAAATTGTATCGGGTACAGACATTGGCTCCGGGAGAGCCCATGGACATGGATTGGGCCTGAAACAAGTGCGTTATACCTTAAGTCAATATGACGGCCTCTGGGAGATTCAATCCACCTCTATCGCAGGCACCACTATTGCCTTAAAATTCGCCATAAAGACGACACCCGCTTGGTTTACAACACTGCTTGATTTGCGCGACGTCCATACCATTATTTGTCTCGACGATGACCCTTCCATGTTCGAACGTTGGAAGCAAATTTTTGCAACCGCCCCTCATCCCTTCAATATGCATTGCTTCGCCCAAAATCAACAAGCCATAGACTTCATCCTTCAACTCCCACAAAAAGATGGCGTCCTTTTTTTGGCAGACTTGGAATTGAGAGACCAAGAATCCAATGGATTATGGACTATTCTCCACACGCAAATGCAACAGCATGCCATTATTGTCACCAATGTTTACAGCAATAAGACCATTTACGATCTCATTCAATCCACCAGCATAAAAGTGATCTTAAAACCATTTTTGCAACAAATAGCGTTATTATTTTAAACACGTATTTTTAAGACAAATGCATGTCCGACCTTTCTCCTCCCTACAACGCAAAGGTAAGATCCGGGAGAAGTATGAATGCAAGCTTGCCAAATGATTGAAAAAATTTTTAAATTCTTCCATGAACGAGCGTTTGATGACGCATTGTATTTTATTTCATCTGTCAGATGACGTTCTATTTAAACATGCTCCACTTTTTTCAAGCTCAATTTTAGGAAAACAAGCATATGAAACACAAATCAATATACGAATTCGGCAAAAAAACAGACGGTGATGCCTCCATGCGCAATCTCCTCGGTGGGAAAGGCGCCAACTTGGCTGAAATGTCCAAAATTGGTTTACCGGTCCCTCCAGGCTTTACCATTACCACAGAAATGTGCCTCGAGTATTATCAAAATGGGCAAAAATTAAGCGATGAACTTCGTCAATCCATCAAGCAAGCTGTCCAAAAAATCGAAAATCAATTGGGACGACATTTCGGGAAAGCCGATAATCCACTGTTATTTGCTGTACGTTCAGGCGCACGCGACTCCATGCCAGGCATGATGGATACCATTCTCAATTTGGGACTCAATCCCATCAGTGTTGAAGGGCTTGCGCTTCAAACCAACAACCCACGCTTTGCATACGATTGCTATCGCCGTTTTATTCACATGTACGGAGATGTGGTTATGGGCGCCCATGCAGATTCAGAAGATGAACATGATCCTTTTGATAGCATCCTTCAAGACCTAAAAAAATCAAAAAATATCAATTATGACAACGAATTAGACGCAGAAGCACTCAAAACACTTGTCCAAGATTACAAGGCTTTTATTATCAAAAAGACCGGGAAGCAATTTCCAGATGACGTCTATGAACAATTAGAAGGGGCTATTGGTGCTGTCTTTGGTTCATGGCACAACGAACGCGCCATTCTTTATCGTCGTAAATACAACATTCCTTCTGAGTGGGGCACGGCCGTCAATGTCCAGTCGATGGTCTTCGGGAATTCTGGAGATGATAGTGCGACAGGTGTAGCCTTCACCCGAAATCCAGCCAATGGAAAAAATGTTTTTTATGGTGAATATCTCATCAACGCACAAGGCGAAGACGTCGTTGCAGGCGTTCGGACACCACATCCGATTGCGCAACTTGCACAAGAAATGCCTGGAGCTTATAAAGAACTTTTAGGCGTATGTAAACTTCTCGAAGATCATTTCAAAGACATGCAAGATTTCGAATTTACCGTCGAAAACAAGCGCTTGTTTATGCTGCAAACGCGGAATGGAAAACGCACCGGAATGGCAGCCATTAAAATTGCCATTGACATGGTCAACGAAGGATTAATTGATCAAAAAACGGCCCTTTTACGGATTCCTTGCGAATCGATCTCGACACTGCTCGTACCTATTTTCGATCGAACCAACACGCAAATCTCAAAACCTATAGCCACGGGACTACCCGCTGGGCCAGGAGCTGCTTCAGGTAAGATTGTTTTTAATGCAGAACAAGCTGAAGCCGCACACGCTCAAGGTGAAAAAGTAGTCCTTTGTCGTGTTGAAACTTCACCTGAGGATTTGCGCGGCATGCTTGCTTCTGAAGGTATTTTAACAAGCCGAGGAGGCGTCAGTTCACACGCAGCACTTGTCGCTCGTCAAATGGGCAAAGTATGCGTATGCGGTGCAGGTGATCTTCAAATTGATTATCGCAGTCGCACCCTGAGCGTAGGGTCCATAATCTTAAAAGAAGGTGACGCCATTTCTATTGATGGTTCAACCGGTGAAATTTTTCAAGGCGCTGTCCCCACGCAACCTTCAGAAGTCATGCAAGTCCTCGAAGGAAAAATGCCTGCAGAAAAAAGTGTCACATACAAGCTCTTCAACACCATCATGCAATGGAGCGATGACGTCAGACAACTCGGCATTCGTGCCAACGCGGACAGCCCTCAACAAGCAACTATGGCTCTCCATCTCGGCGCAGAAGGCATTGGACTTTGCCGCACAGAACATATGTTTTTTGAAGGGCAACGCATTGATTTTATGCGCGAAATGATCTTAGCCGATAACCTCGCTGATCGGAAAAAAGCACTCGACAAACTCCTTTTGCTCCAAAAAAGTGACTTCAAAGGCATGTTCAAAGCCATGAAAGGCCACCCTGTGACCATTCGTTTACTGGACCCACCTTTGCATGAATTCGTCCCTCATGATGAAACAACTCAAAAAGCTCTTGCTCAAAAAATGGGCATGAGTTTTGAAAAAATGCATCAAAGAGTCGAATCCTTAGCCGAACAAAATCCTATGTTGGGCCATCGTGGGTGCAGATTAGGCATCGCTTATCCCGAAATCACAGAAATGCAAGCACGTGCCATTTTTGAAGCCGCAGCCGAATTAACTTTGGAAGGACAATCGGTGTGCGTTGAAGTCATGGTCCCACTCGTAGGTTTTATCAAAGAATTAGAAAATCAAAGCGATCTGATCCATGCAACCGCTCAAAAAGTCATTCAATCTAAAAATGTAAAAATTGATTACCTCGTTGGCACCATGATTGAAATCCCACGAGCAGCCATGTGTTCGGATGCTATCGCACAAAAAGCCGATTTCTTTAGCTTTGGAACCAATGACCTCACCCAGATGGGACTCGGCATCAGTCGCGATGATATGGGCCATTTCTACAAACCCTATGTGGATTTAGAGATATTCACACGCAACCCGTTTGCAAGTATCGATGTCGAAGGGATCGGACAACTCGTCCGTATTTCCGTCGAAAAAGGTCGACAAGTAAAACCAAAACTTAAATTAGGCATATGCGGTGAACATGGTGGAGACCCTTATTCAATCCAATTTTTCCATCAAGTTGGCCTCGATTATGTCAGCTGTTCCCCCACTCGCATCCCCATCGTCAGACTCGCTTGTGCTCAAGCCGCACTCAACCATAAACGTTAAAACTCAGCCTCAAGCCCAGATGGAAATTCGGATCCTTTCCATCTGGGTTAATTCGTTGTTATTTTAATCAATCACGCTTCACCATTTTTTTTATTCATGAACTGGATTATCGACGGCTATAATGTTATGTATGCGCTCAAAATCTGGTCCAATGTGCATCCACTTGAGATCCAACGCGCTCATTTTATTGATTGGATATATCACTTCCATAAACGCATTCATTCGCCTATCACTCTCGTTTTTGACGGAGATTCTCATCCAGGCAAGGGGCCTAAAAATCCTCATACAAACGATATTTTTAAAATAGTCTACAGCTCAAAACCATGGAATGCTGATGGCTTAATCTTAACTTTCATGCGTAATACACCCTCCCATCAACGTTCACAAATCCAACTCGTCAGCCGCGATAAGCCATTGATTCAAAGTGCATTGGCTTTTGGTATCACCATCTCATCGCCCCATAATTTCCTTCAACAATACCAAGCCTATAACACCTATCACCATGAAAATTCTTGTAGAAATAATTCTCATCAACCACTCCCCAACCTTGCTTTTCAACACTTCTTCGATAAATATTCATTAACTTAAATTTTTATCAATTCCATCATTGACTCATCCCTGTTTTATCCTCATTTCTTTTCTTGTTCAGCGGGGTAGTAGTTCAGTTGGTTAGAACGCCTGCCTGTCACGCAGGAGGTCGCGAGTTCGAGTCTCGTCTATCCCGCCAGTTCATCTGTGTAGCCTCCTGCTATTTCCAGCCTTCAATTCTAGCATCACGTGTTATTTCACCACTTCAATGATGGTAAGACCTGATACGTTGATCGTATCCCTGAATTTTTATACATTTTCATTATATGTGAAAATTGTATTCCCAAACGTTCCAGCATCCGTTATCCACTATCCTAAACTTCTATTCATCTCAAAATTATGCAAACAATCACACTTTCATTTTCCACTTGGATGGTCGGAACTCTCTTGGCTTATGCGATCGGATCCATCCCCTTCGCCGTCATAATTTCACGCTGCTATGGCGTCTCTATTACACAAGTCGGGAGCAAAAATCCTGGAGCCACAAATGTCTTCCGCGTACTGGGCCCCCTCCCTGGCTGTACCGTCTTCTTCTTAGATGCCCTCAAGGGCTGCTGCACAACTGCGTGCGCCCATGCTCTTTTTCCCTCCCATCTCTATTTCGCTTATTGGATATTACTTGCCACATGTGTGGGCCATACAGCCTCTTTTTGGCTCAAATTCCGTGGAGGAAAGGGCGTTGCAACCGTCATCGGTGGACTACTCCCTCTCGTCCCTAAATCTTTGTGCTTGGGGTTAATCATCTGGTTTATCACGTTTAAATCCTCACGCTATGTCTCCTTGGCATCTGCCCTATGCATGTTGAGTTTACCCGCCTCAGCCGCATACTTCTATCCTGCCCAATATATCTTCCCCCTCGCATGTCTCACAACACTTGTGCTTATCCGTCATATCCCTAATCTGAAACGCCTCGCCCATAAAACAGAAAATCGCTTCTAATTCTCCCCCATGAGCTTATGCGTCAAAAAATACGGAGGATCGCTCCTCTTGTCCCCTCAAGATCTCCCTCAAATCGCAGATCATATTTTAGCCGCATATGCAAAAAATCAACGCATCATCGCCGTCGTATCTGCCTATAAAGGCCGTACACAGCAACTCCTTGAATACGCTCAAAAATCTTACAATCCTCAACACCCCTATGACTTCCACGAAATAATCGCTCAAGGTGAAATTGAAGTTGCACAGGACCTTTATCGACTCCTCAAACAGAAACATGCCCCAGTCATCCTGAAAGCCCGCAAAAACTTGGGTATCTCCATGCTTCCAAACACGCATATAACGGTCGATGTCCCTTCATTTTTACACCCCATTCAGCAAAATAAAATTATCATTGTTCCCGGCTTCCAAGCCACAATCTCCCCCTATCACACGATCACCTTAGCCCCAGGAGGTTCCGATCTCACCGCAATCATCCTCGCACATCACCTCCAGGCCGATCAATGTCAAATCATCAAACATCTCCCCGGTATTTTAACCTATCCCCACCCCCATCCCTCTCAACCGACTCAAACTTTAGATCATCTCTCTTATATGCAGGCTTTCTTATTCTCCTACTTCGGTATGCCTGCTATTCAAGCACAAGCCGCAGCATTTGCACTCCACTATCAACGCCCTTATGTTATTTGCACACTCGATCCTCAAAAACCTCAAACACGTATTAACAACCAACCCACAGAATTTCTTAACCCCTTCTTCTGTTTTCAAGAATTATACGCCTATCCTTGCATACTTAAACTCTTAAACGCATGGATGGAAATCCCCTTCAACTTCCCTTTTCAATGGCCCCATTTCGATTTGAGTCACCAATCCTCCTTCATCACAATCCCTAAAAATTATCTCTCCTATTACCCCCAAATTGCCCAGCAATTGAAAAATGTGAAACCTGAAAAATATTTGCAAATAACGGTATTCCCAGCCCAAACACCTTTACCTAAACACCCCTTCCAAGAATCCTACCAGCCCACACATCGCACTATCTTTGTCCCTAAAAAACAAGCAACGTCATATCTCCAATGTTTGAAAAATTTTATAGCCACTCACTGGAATTCACGTCAAATCCAGTTTGGTGCTGAAAGGGGGAGTCGAACCCCCATGCCTCGCGGCACATGAACCTGAATCATGCGTGTCTGCCTATTCCACCATTTCAGCCGCAATAATTGTAAAGATCTGTATTAATCTTGGTGGAGTTGATCGGGTTCGAACCGACGACCCCCACAATGCCATTGTGGTGCTCTTCCAACTGAGCTACAACCCCACATTAAAACAGATATACCATTAGAAGTATTTTCGCCAAAAAATCAAGCCAACTTTATTGTAAAAATATATCTTATCTTTTTATTCTGAATCACTCATTTTGATTCAAATATGCCATCTTCAAATTCATATATATTGTTTCTCATACCTCATGGTACATGTATTGCTGTTCCACAAAGTAAAAACAAAACATCAATGCATATTCATCACACACAAAAAATGTTTAAGCCATTCATCTTCTTGAGCTTATATATTAGTCACACTTGGTGTATCCTTGCACAACATAACGCTTACACCACACACAATCAAAAATCATGCATCCTATTAACTTGCTCTCAAGCCTTCGAATTACATCCACTATTGCATATCTTCACTACGCAATTCCAATCCCCACAAAATCACCCCCTTCCCGAATTTATCGCCATGCAAAACGAACTGCAATTATGCAATTTCTATTACTTCAAAATCCATCAAATCCATATTTTTATAGCTGTAACAGGTAAAGGTATCTTGGACAGCACGTTGTACACAGAAAGACTGCTCGTACAACTCAAAAAACAACACTTTAATGTTATTCAAGCCATCCATTTTGGCATATGCGGGGCCATTGATACAGCATTTCCTATCGGCACAGTATGTATTGCTTGCAAATCTAAACACATTGATGAAGGCTATTTCTATAATCTTAATTCACGAGGTGCCCCACAAGTCAGACATCTCAAACATCTCCAATCTAAATGTTCATATGCTACCCATCAATCCATGTTTGTTTATGAAGCCAACAACTCCAAACATGTCCCCCAAAAAATCGACTTAAATCAAAAACCATATAAATCTTTATTCAAAGAATTTGATCAATTTAAAAAATCTGATCCTATGGGCAAAACAAAAATTCCATTAATAATCACCAAAAATATCGCTTGTTCTTCAAGTTTTATCGATAGCACGGAGAGAATTTGCACTATATCACGCAAATCCAAAGCCCCCATCATCGATATGGAGTCTTCAGGGTTTTACCACGTATGCTCTAACCAACATGTCCCCTGCTTTATTATGAAAAGCGTCAGCGATTATGCCGGTCAAGATTCCAATACCTCTCAACATGTCTCTAGCGAAATCGCAACCTCTGTATCGAATAATCAAATCGACTTTAAAGGACGTGAATCCGCTGCTAACAATTGCGCAACGCTCTTGAATCGGTGGATTGACTGGAAATTTCACCAAAATTGATAACCATGGCATATCTAATACGCCTGTAAAATAATTTCTATATTTTTACATTGAATACTTCTTAATTGTCTCTACCCTTAATTCTAAATTTTGAATATTTATGGCGAGAGAACACGTAATCATTGAATGTACAGAGGCCAAAAAAGAAGGCTTACCCGTTTCCCGATACATGACCAACCGTAATAAAAAATTACAAACAGATAAGGTCGAAAAACGTAAATATAACAAGTTTCTTAAACGACATACTTTACATCGCGAAATTAAAGACAAATAAGCCTTTTTCAATTACATGCCTTGCCGAACGTTTGTGTCCAAGGCTTTTATTTTTTCATTCAAAAAATTTAAGTCAAGTAACAACCAAGACAGCGAATCTACGCCCATCTTAAATCAATGATTAATCTTCAGCCATGCCTTCGTTCGTACAACGCTCAATGCATGCACCTAATTGCTGTAACTTTTGCTCAAAATGCTCATAGCCACGATCTAAATGATAAATGCGATGCACTTGAGTCTCGCCAGTCGCCACCAATCCGGCTAAACAAAGCGCTGCACTAGCTCGAAGATCAGAGGCCATCACCGACGCACCTGTTAATCGACTTCGACCTTGAATGATCGCCGTAGGTCCTTCCAAAATAATCGATGCACCTAATCGTTGTAACTCCGCAATATGCATGAATCGTTGTGGATAAATCCTCTCTGTTAAAACATTAATCCCTTTAATTTGTGTCGCCAATACACACATCTGTGCTTGCAAATCTGTGGGGAACCCAGGATAAGGCAATGTCGTTAATTCAAACGGCTTAAGACGATCCAACGATGGAAATACATGAATATCCTTCCCTATACATTCAATCTCCCCTCCTATCGACTCCAACATATGAATTAAAGCCCCCAAATAATGCCCATTTAAACCACGCATACGCACATCGCCATCACTCAATAACGCCGCAATTAAAAAAGTCCCCGCCTCAATACGATCGCACATCACCCGATAATCAAAACCATGTAAACGCCTCTCACCATAAACCTTTAAAGTTGGGCTCCCAATGCCTTCAATCCGTACACCCATTTGTATCAATAAATGACACAAATCAACAATTTCTGGTTCACATGCCGCACTTTCTATCCAAGTCGTACCAGGCGTCTTAGCCGCTAACATCAATAAATTCGCAGTCCCCGTAACCGTACTCCCATAACGTCCCCCCATAAATATATGGCCATCACGCCTGCACGCCCCATCTACATACACACACCCCCCATCAAGCCTTACGCGACACCCCATCTTCTCAAAACCTTTTAAATGAAGATCTATGGGACGATTCCCAATTACACACCCCCCCGGTAATGACATTTTGACTTCACCGCATCGTCCCACTAACGCACCTAACAAACATACGGAAGCACGCATTTGCCTCACCCATTCGTAGGGCACATCAGGCTTAATATCCCCTGCGCAAATCTTTATACTATCCCCATCTGTGAAATCAACACTTACCCCCATCTCACGCAACATCTCTACAAAAAAACGAACATCCCGAAGATCGGGAACATTGCGCAATATGCACCGCTCTTCAGTCAAAAGGGCAGCAGCAAGCATTAATAAACACGCGTTTTTCGCACCAGAAATTGTCACCTCTCCCTTTAAACGCCTTCCCCCTTCCATCCGTATGTAATCCACTGCCGCTGCTCTCCTTCCTGCCTTAGTTTACGCCACCATCCTTGACGCGAATCTGAATAAATTAATTCACGCGTGACCCGTTTTTTTCTGCCCCAAGCCTCCGACCATGTCCACCCTTCCGTGAACCACCGGATCTTCCATTGCTCCGCCCATCACGCCCACGACGCTCTCCATCACGTCCACGACGATTCTTATCCGATAACACACGATCACGCACATTTTCACTTTGCTTATCAGTAGCCTGCTCTGTGCACCTCTTCCCCTTGCCACAAACCCAATTCCATAATCGACGCCATAATCGGCAAATACAACACGCTTTTCCCCCTTGATCATCATCATTACAGCTGCTCTTGCATCCATCTTTACACGAACCTTCGCTTCCACGCTTGCGTTCATTGCGTGTGCTGTCCTCTCTGTGGCCGCCTACTCGCCGTGCATGATCATTATCTCGCTTCCCTCGTGATTGGAATGCTCGATCTGTTCCATGCCCATTGCGCTGCCTCTGAGGCCGTATGTTTTCCTCCAGTGAGACATATCCATTTAATTCTTCAATCGAAATCTCACCACTCGTAGGCGCAGAAAACTCGGCTTGTGTGCTTGCCCCCCCTTGACTATGCCGACCTGAACGCTTCCAACGTCCCCTTAAATTGGAAATATGCCCCACATTCCTTTCGGAATCTCGATCAATCACCTCCTGCGTACCCCTTATCTTTTCTGACTTATTTTCTTCAGACATTTTTACCTTTCTTATATTTGTTTTGCCTTGAATAGAAATAATTTTCTATTCCTCTGAGGATATGATTGCGTGATCGACTGAAATCATCTTCTCTATAAAACAATATCACCCCTTTTATACATCCCACATATCTTTCAGCATATGCCTCTCTCGCCCACAAAAAAAATTTCATTTTCCGATTTGTGTATCGAATACAAGAGAAACATCCCTTTATAATTCAATGAATTTATTCAAAAATCAACATAAATTATTTCAAATTCTTCCATAATAATTTTTTAAAAAATATTGACCCCGATCATTTTTTTAATGAAACTATCATCTTATGAAAAGATCTAAAACATTGATTGCCTTACTTCTTAGTCTTGCGCTACAAACAGGACACAGCCCAGCTGATACTACCGATGACGCTCAAATGCCTACACATCCTACAGCCGCGCCTCAAGTCACATCCGAGCAAACACAAAACCCCGAAGAAAAACCTCAAAGTGTTTCAAAGAAAATTTTCACAGAACAAGAGAAGTTACAACACCTCCAATATTACGGACGCGTGATTGTCATGCAATCCGGAGCTCAACTCTTAGTGGCCGATGATAAAGCCAAAATAGACGCATTCATACAAGGCATCCAAGCCGCTCTCAACGACAAACCAATGCCATCAAATTTTTCACAGTTGGTTGCAGAAACACCTTTGTGCTTAGAACAAATGAGTCAAGAAAATGCTGAGTTATTTAAAATAAAACGTGCCGCAGTCAGTGCAAAAAATCAAAAAGAAGGATCAGATTTTATGGACAAATTAATCGAATCGAATAAAAAAATTCAAAAGACAAAAAGTGGTCTAGCTTATGAAATCACTCAAGTAGCCAACACCAATGAACAACCCTCTGAATTGGATAATGTAGAAATTCGATATACAGGCAAATTCATCGATGGCAATATTTTTGACAGTTGCAAAGATACACCTGTTACCTTTCCACTCAATGGTATTATTCCAGGACTGAAGGAAGGTATCATGCTCTTAAGTAAAGGGGCTAAAGGGACTTTTTATATCCCAGCTGAGTTAGGATATGGCGATATGGATATTCCAGGGATTCCTGCCGGTTCAACGCTTATATTTGATATAGAACTAGTCAATATCATCTCTAAGAACAAAGATGCTGTAGAAAATAAAACTGATATTCCCCTAGATTCAGAAACAGAAGCCGCAGAAAATACTTATAAAAATAAAAAATAATCATCGAACTGGCTTCAAATTGATCTATCATCGGGAGAAGAGAATAAATCTTCTCCCGTATTTTTTTTATACAAACATAATATTCAAATAATTTCATTCTATGCGTCTGAAATATACAGCTTACCTTTATTATGGTAATACTGACAATGCTCCTAACTTGAGATATTGGGGCAATTTTCAAACACAAGCAATGTTTTGGTGTATCATATTACCTCATAAAAAAATAGCCTTTTTTTCAGCCATCGAATATGAACGCGCGCGCATTGAAAGTCAATTTAATGAAATTCATTTGCTCTCTCAGCACATGCAAAACGCTTTAAAAAAACAACCCAAATTCCCCTCATAAATTGCTCAGTTGGTTGCAATACTGCGAACAACAATATCAAATCAAACAGTGGATTATTCCACCCAACTTCCCCACGGATAAATACCTCGCACTGCAATCGTTAAACATTACCGTTGACACAGAGTTATTGGCCAACATACGTATTTTAAAAACTCCACAAGAAATTGCCTTTATTCAAGAATCGTGCATCGTAGCAAGTCAAGCACTTGCATTGGTCCAAAATTGCTTAAAATGTAGTCACATTCAACTCGACAATACACTGACTTTTAAAGAAAAAATTTTATATTCCGAAGACTTGAAAAATGCCATTTTAGCTCAATCTTGGGAAAATAATGCCTGCGCAGAACACACCATAGTCAGCTGTGGGGTCCATTCAGCACAACCTCACCATGAAGGGAATGGTCCCATTTATGCGCATCAACTCATCGTCGTTGATGTCTTCCCCTACCATAAAAAACATGGATATTTCGGTGATATGAGTCGAACCTTTATCAAAGGCACCCCCAACCCCCAACAAACAAATTTAATTAAAATTGTACGTGATTGCCAACAATATATCGTATCTTTACTGCGCCCAAGTGTTCAATTGGCCTATCTCCAACAACAAGCTCAACAATTTTTTCAAACACACGGTTTCCCACCTCAAAATGGCATCCATGGTCCAGAAGGGTTTATCCACAGCCTCGGACATGGATTAGGACTCGCCATACACGAATCCCCTTCTTTTTCTCACCCCACCATGTGCCTCGAAGCCAATATGGTTCTCACGATTGAACCAGGATTGTATTTCCAAAATATAGGAGGCGTACGCATCGAAGATGTCTACCAAATCACCAACACCGGATGCATATGCTTATCTCACTTCAACTATGACTGGTCTCTTTAACACGTGATATTTCTAGATACGTCATCGCCAGAAAACCTATGTTGGAATATGATTGATTTAGAGATTGCAAACGCTCTTCAAGCAAACCAATTCCCTTGAAATCCTCAAAAACCACTTCTTCATTATAAAATGAAGCATTTTCAAAATCTAAAATGCGAGAACTTAAAGACATTAAATTAAATTGTCTCAAATGTCCCGCTTGACAAGCATTGTTGAGCAACCCTATAACTTCCTTTTTACCTATTTTTGTAATTAAATCATCACCTGTCAAACCACTATTCAATGCTTCCTCAAACAAACGTGCCATTTTTACATGATGTAAAATATGCACCCCTTTATGCTTGTTTTTCCAACTTTGAATTATACAAATCTTAATATTCAGAAATAAATCTCTTAATGCCTTTAAAAGGGTATTGCCTCTATCTGAACAAAGAAATGCAGTACCTTTAATAATACAATTTGCCAAACGTACAAGTATTGTTATTGGACTAACACCTAAATCAGGTGCATTTTTCCAAGCCTCACTTAATCTTGCCACCAAAGATTTGTTATCCTCAAGGTTACATTCTGATTTGATAATGTTTAAATTCTCTTTAGCACCCTTCCAGCCATCCATTAAAGTTGGAATTTCACGCTCAATCGATTCATATAAAATGTCCACAAGTGGTTTTTTTTCAGCATATACAACAGTTGAAATATCTGTTGCATTTGCATTACCCGTTACATTCACAATACTTTTATGCATGCTGCATATAGAAGCAATAAATATACCAATAATGTATCTTGGTATTTAGTGAGAGACAAGCCTTCGACGATCAAGCAACATCGTGTACGCGAGAGGCCTGCTTCCCTTTAGTGAAACGGGGCTTCAATCGTGGTTTAAGCGATTTTCTATTCCCATGGGAAAATCTTTTTCGTCCAAAATTCCCCTGTTTTTTGCCCTTGCCGCCCCCATAAGTCTGCCCATAGGTGGGTGCTTTAGGTAAACGAGGAGAAGGAATCGCTCCAGGATTCGCCTGCGCTTCAATCTTGACTTTGAGCAAACGCTCAATGTTGCACAAAGGCTTCCATTCGGTCGCAGGATCGCAAAAAGAAATTGCAATCCCCTTCGATCCCGCACGGCCAGTACGTCCAATCCGATGAACGTAATTATCCGCTTCATCCGGCAAATCGTAATTCACAACGTGCGTCACTTGTGACACGTCGATCCCACGTGCCGCAACATCTGTCGCCACCAAGACACGAATGTTCCCTTCCTTAAACTGAGCTAAAGCACGCTTGCGTTCACGTTGAGACTTATCTCCATGAATCGTTGCAGAAGCAACTTGCTCATATTTTAAATGCTTGCCCAAACGTTCAGCACCATGCTTCGTCCGCGTGAAAATAAGAACTTTATCCATCCCCTCTTCCGCCAACAATACCTTCAACAAATCGGATTTGTCATCACGTGACACGTGAAATAATTTTTGATCAATACGATCCACCGTCGTCGCCGGTGGATCAATCTCAACACGAATAGGATCTCTTAAAAAAGGACCCGCTAAACTCTCAATATGCTTCGGCCAAGTCGCCGAAAACAGTAACGATTGCCTTTGTGCAGAAATTTTCGATAAAATTTTCTGAATGTCCGGTAAAAAGCCCATGTCCAACATCCGATCCGCTTCATCCAATACAGCCCAACCCACATTATCCAAAATAATATGTTTCTGCTGCATTAAATCCAATAAACGACCAGGTGTTGCCACTAATATATCAACCCCACTCTTCATCGCCTGAATCTGTGGACGTTCATTCACCCCGCCAAAAATAACCGCACTCACTAAAGGCGTTTTCACCGTATATGCACGTACATGTTCGTGAATCTGAGAGGCCAATTCACGCGTCGGACTTAAAATCAATGCCTTCGTGCGTTTCGACGCAACAGGCGCTAAATTCTCTAACAAATGATGCAATATCGGAAGCGTAAATGCAGCAGTCTTACCCGTCCCCGTTTGCGCAATCCCCAACACATCGCGTCCACTCAATACAAATGGAATTGAACGCTCTTGAATAGGCGTAGTCGTCGTATAACCAAGTTTCTTGATATTTCTTAATAAATCTTGGTGTAAATGCAGTTCTTCAAATGAAATCATTATATTATTTATCCAATAAGGTCTAGGAAATATCCCCGTACCCCGAGGACAAAGACTGAAACTTGAACACTCTGTTTGCGCCTGTCAAGATCCTTTCAATTGTTTCCATAAAATTACAGTGCGCCGTATGACCGTTGATCCAAAAAATCTTGTAAAATCAGCGTGGCTGCTAATGAATCAATCACTCCAGATCCACCCTTATATCCCCTTTTTTGCGAAATAGGATGTTGCTTCGCCTTCATCCCTGTGTTGCGTCGTGCTGCATCACTCGATAAATATTCATCCATCCAGTCAACTTCACATTCTATGCGCTCTTGCAGATGTTTAACCCATTCACGTACTTCCATCGCACGCCGCCCTTCCTTGCCTTCACCATCCAAAGGCAACCCCACAACAAATCCTTCCGCCCCTTTATCTCCATATATTTTGCCCAACGCATTCCATACTTCATCCCACGCCTTAAATTGCGTTAAAGGGGATAAAGGAACCGCAAATCCCCATTCAAGACTCCCCCAACTTAACCCTATGCGTCGTGTCCCATAATCAACCCCAATATAAACTCCACTTTCCCGCCTAACCATCATATCAAATCCCTAAATATTCCCCAAACCTTGCTTTTTCAACCAAGCCACTAAATGCTCTAAACCTTCCTCTTGCGTCACACGGGGCCAATATTGTAAATCCATCTTCGCCGCAGAAATATCAAAATAATGATCCTTCCCTAATTCAACCGCCATAAAACGTGTCATCGGAGGCTCTCCCCTTAAACGCAATAACCCATATACGCCCTCACATATCGCCCCTAAACTATATCCCGTCATAAAAGACATCGAACGCCGCACCAAAGGATACCCTAATCGCCTTAACAACCCATTCATCCAATCCCATAATCGCACAGGATCATCTTGTGAAATAAAATAAGCACGACCACCCCCAACTTCGCGATCTAAAGCTTTTAAGGCTAAAATATGTGCGTCAATGACATTGTCAATATAAGTGATATCCACCCAATTATCACCATTCCCAACTCGCCATAATCGTCCACGTTGCGCACGCTCCAATAACCGTGGAATCAAATGATGATCCCCTGGACCCCAAATTAAATGAGGCCTCAAAGCTATGCTTCTAAAAATATCACTGTGGGCACGCAAAACAAGTATTTCTGCCTCTGCTTTTGTCCGCGCATAAGCACACCCCCCTTTTCGTAAATAAGGCAAACCTTGCTCACTCGCCTTCGCCAACGCCGTGCCGTTGAAAACAACACTCGGGGTGCTCGTGTAAATAAAACGCTTCACGCCCGCAGCACGAGAGGCTTTCAACAACATAGATGTCCCTTCCACATTGCTCTTGTAATAGTCTTCAAATCTGCCCCAAATACCCGTCTTGGATGCCACATGAAAAACAACTTCACATCCCTGCACCGCACGTCCAATGGGGTCACCATCCTCAAGCGATCCTAAAACAACTTCTATCCCCTCTAAATCATCCCCATCCAAAGGACGACGACATAAACATCGAATGCGTTGACACCCTTCCGCCTTTAATCGTTCAACCAATCGCTTCCCTACAAATCCAGATGCGCCCGTCACCAATATTTGCCTATCCACAGTGCCTTCCCTCCCTTTTATGTTCACGTCACCCTTATACCTAAAATATAATCATGCAAAAACATCAATTTTATAATCGCGATTTCAACCACAATGCCATTTTGACTCGCGTTTTTTTTAACCTAAGCCCATGATCAATGTTCATATTTTTGACCAATGCTTCACCTGTACACCCAATCACCTTTGCAACCACCCGCTTCACGTATTTCAATGCTTGAATGGTGCGGTATTTGTTGCCTGGGCATATGCCTTCCCGCAGCCTTTTATCACACTTTGTGCCCCCCCCATCCTTCCCCTATACTTATCATTATGCTCATATTCGGTGCCCAACTTTTACCCTGCATATGCATGGTTATATTGTGCTCCGTCAAAAGAGAATGGAAACAACCTTTCGCCCTCCACACGCACCCTAAAAAATATCTCTTGCACAACATAACCCTCTATTACCTCGGTTCATTGCTGATTACTTACATCGTTTCCACGGTTTGGCATGCCTTCCTTCTTTACCTCCAGCGTCGAGGGTATAACTTCACGCTCCATCCCCAGTCAATGCTCACCTTCCTTCAAACTCATCATCTCTCATACACAGCAGCTAGCCTCCTTGGACTTGGGCTCGCCTTGCTCACACCCATCTACGAAGAATGGTTATTCCGTGGCCTCTTGCTCCAAAAATTATCAGAAATATATGGTGCACGTACTGCCATTTATCTCAGTTCTGGGATTTTTGCCTTGCTCCATTTTAACCTTCAAACCCTCCTCCCACTTTTAACATTCGGAGTGCTCCTTGCTCAATTGTCTCAAAAAACAAATACAATTTGGACATCTATCGCCGTCCATGGAGCTTTTAATTTAACCACCTACCTCATCACTTTGAAAACACTATGAAGATGTATCCCTATGCAATCTGTTGATTTTACATACCCGATCGAAGTTGATTCGCTCCAAAAATGGCTGCAAATCGCACAACAATTAGCCTGGTCACTGCCTCAGCAAGCCTTCTTGGCTTTCCATGGTGAAGTCGGGTCCGGTAAAACTGCCTTCATTAAAGGCCTAGGCCTTGCTTGGAATATCCGTAACGTCACCAGCCCTTCTTTTAACCTCATCCATACTCATTATGGCACGCGTCAATTCATCCATATTGACCTCTATCGACTCCCCACCGCCACAGAAATCCCCTTCGAAGATACCCTCGTTCCACCCTTCTGCGTCGCCGTAGAATGGCCCGAAAAACTACTCAACCCGATCCCTTTTCAAACTGATGTTTTTTGCTCAATTATCGCTCCAGGCGTGCATCGTGTACACTGCCAATTCGCCTCATAAATAAAGGATATTCCGTTAACATCCATCCAGTTTCGTCAAAAATTTGGACCTTCAAACCACATGCATCGGCGTGCTCGTCTGTTTTTAAAATATTGCAAATCACGCCGAGGATCCCTCGATCCTCCACGTGCCAGAATCCATAAGCCTTATCTTGTTTTAACCCGCAGGCGTATCGCCCCTCATCAGAAAATGCCTCTAAATCCATGCTCTCTTTTAAAAATTTTTCTCTTAAAAATCGATTTAACACCGCACTCGCACAAGGCATCTCATTGCATAAATAAATTCTACGCCGTACCACTTGCCGGTGCTTGGACCAACCTATAAAAATAGTGAATAACATGGACATAATGCCACAGGCTAAAACAATCTCCAAAAGAGAAAATCCTCTCCGATTTAAGCTGATGGCATTTGAGTTAATCATGCAAACTCACTAAGAACGATAAATCTCAGACTCCAAACGCACTCCTTTTCTTAAATAAGTCGGCGTATCCCAATAGACATCTTCTCCTTCGTCCTCAAATTCCAATAAAACCTGTTGTTCTCCTTGCTCAGTCTGTAATTTTCCTCGATAACGGGCACACTGATCAACCCCATCTCTCATCGCCGCACACCCCATTAAAAAACATGCCATACGTTGACCTTTACCTTGCATCACCTCGTGCACCACCAAAGCTTCCCCGTCATCCCCATAAACGCGCTTGATCGCATAAACTAATTCTTGCACTTTATGTAAAGGAACCTCTTCTCCTGCACGGATCTCACATACATAACGACCAGCCATATTCACCCCATCGTACCCCTCCATAAAAGGCCCTTCCAATAAACGATGAACCGTCACTTCCACATCTTCATCTCCTTGTGCCTCTAAAATAGACCAATAAAAACCACCAGACTTAGTCCCAAAATGACGCATCAAGACCGATAAATCACATCCCGTATCCCCACCGCCAGTTAAACGTGCCCAAGCTTCTAAAAATTGCCGCACATAACAACCTTCTGCCCTTAAAACCTCGGGGGCCGTCCAATCTTGAGGACAAAATCGCATTAAAGTATCTTTCCGCAAAGCCATCACCATGTCCGCTTTCGACTCAAGCTGCTTGAACATCCGTTGCGCACGTATCCCTTTTTTTTGCCCTTCAAAATCAAATGGTAACGAACATAAAACCCCTACAAATGAACCTTGTTCAATCGTCGCTTGCACCAGCTTTAAAACACTACCTACCCCTACCCCGCCTCCTAAACCACACACGATCGTCACCGATTTAGCCCCCTCCAAAAATGTACGAATTGGATCCATTTCTCCTTCTAAAATTTCTAATACCCGTTCATCATCCCCACAAGACCCTAGCCCATGAAAAACATCACGCCCTAAACAATAACACTTATCACCACGTTTTTCAAAAAATTCTAATTGGGTTAAATCACTGTCTACAATCAATGATTCATAGCCTTGCATTTCCCCCATGGACTTGAAAATACGACAGCCCGCACCACCCAATATAATTAATTTTAACCCTTCACAATTCCCCATAGCTTTCCCTCATACGTCCGCTGTATCTCATCAAAATTTCCCCAATAACTACACATTAAATAGGCTTCAAATCTAATTTCAAACCATTTATAAATGTAAATTATTTTCATTTATCGCTTAAGTTGCCTTCTTAACAACCGATGTACACAGTATCGGACTGTAATAAACGAAAGGTCGCTCAAAACCTTCAATCTGAGCTCCTCGAACAAGGATAATTGTTCAATAAAAAAAATATTCAAGGAGGAATACTCAAATGGCATCTATCGTCGTTAATTCAAATATCATGGCCCTCAAGAGTGCCAAACAATTAAAAGATAATAATAAAATATTATCGGATGTAACCCAACAACTTTCCAGCGGTAAACGTATCAATGATCCCGCAGATGATGCTGGTGGTTTAGCGGTATCTATGAAGTTGGAAGCCTCCATTCACCGAAACAGTGCCGCACAAAATAATATCGAAAATGCACGTTCTTATTTGCAAACCCAAGATGGTGCACTTTCTACAGTCGGTAATATCCTCGACCGTATTTCGGAACTGAAAATGTATGCCCAAGATATCACTAAAAACGATAGCGATAAAGCTAATTATAACGTCGAATTTAAACAACTACAAACACAGTTAACCAACTTGCTTGCAGAAAAATTTAATGGTGTAGCCTTATTTGAAGCAGCAGCAGAAGGCGAAGCAGCGGCAGGGAAAGCGGTCACAACGAATGAGGATGGTTCTCAATCTGTCACTATCACGAACTGTGATCTTGCAGCTACATTGACAAACACAACAGCCGCAGAAACTTTAACAGCTCTGGACCTTGCAAACATTACAACCAATATCCAAGGTGTTGCCACATTGCGTGCTACAAATGGAGCAATTGATAAACGCTTATCTTTCGCAGGCGACATGCTCTCTATCAATAAAATTAATCTCGAATCTGCAAACAGCCGCATCATCGATACGGACTTCGCAGAATCCTCATCTCAACTCGCAAAAATGCAAATCCTTACACAATCCAGTGCATCCATGCTCACTCAAGCTAATGCATCCCCTCAAGTCGCATTGAGCTTGATTCGATAACCAAGAAAATTGTAACACAAAGTACAGGGCACTTATTTAAGTGCCTTGTGCTTTTTATAACGCCCTCATTCCCCCTCTAAACAACGTGCTTTGATCCTATATACACGCCCTTCATCCCATTTCCCATGGCTCTCTCTCTGAATATACACAGCGTAATGATAGCCCCCCTCTTTCCCCACATATTTACCCATCCCATACCCATTGACTTTTAAAGTATCTGATCGTAAATTTAAATACGGGAGTACAGGAACCAATAAATCTCTTTGCGCTAAACCTTTTAATTGGTCTGAATATTCATCTATGCATCTTTGCAAATAACCGCATTCAAATGTTTTCCCTCCCGTGATAAATTCAGTCAAAGTTTTAAAAGGCCCATGAGACTTGACCATTGCCTCTACCCCCTTCCCTATCTCGTCACTTAGGCGCTCTTCACTTAAACTCCTCCGTCGCCACCCATGCCGTAATAATCGGGCCCAATGTGTACTTGAACAAATGTGAATGTTCACTCCGTATTCTGTACTATCTTGCACATCTTCATAAAAATTGTTTAACACTTGCTCGTTCCAAGATTCAATTTCAGCCTTCATACCCTCCCCCCAATAACGCCCTTCACCCAATCGATAACAGGCACTGTTGGCATACTTAATATCTGGCATAAAAGGCTCAATGTCTAAAAAATTTACGCCGTTATGCACGCCTCCTCCTTCAAACAAAACACTTTTCCTCAAATGATTTTTCGCCTCCACCCAACCTAATCCCCTTTCAATCGCCCATGATCCATCTGACGGATTGAGTTGATGATCTTCTTCTGGAAGCGCCCAAATAGGTCTCGTCGTTGCGGCCATGCCCACACTGGTAATACGGGGAACACGAATTTGATGCCGCGCTAACCCAATATCTCCTTTCTCGCCCCCAAAAATATAATGCCAATTAAAACCTTCTCCGCCCAAATCTGTCTCAACATCCCCCAGTCGCATCAACTCAAAATGCAACGATTGTAACACATTGTTTTCCCTGAAATTCTCCACACTTCTTAATTTTAACTCTAAAACAGTTGCCCCCAACCATCTGTATTTCATGCGTGTCCCTGGCCTTAAATTTAGCCTATCTGAACTCCCTTGCACACCCGCCCAATGAAAGAGCCCGCTCCCCTCGATCCAATCTAAATTTTTTGCAATACCCAAATATTCTTGAGCGACCATTTGGCCATTCATATCCCTCTTGACTTCAAAAATTTTCCGCTCACCTGCTTTAAATTTCGTTTCAAATTGAATGCTCAAATCATACTCCCCTTCAAATGTAATCTCCCCAACCCCACATACTAAATCAACTCGTGCTACCTCTATTCCAGGATGATTTAAAACGACTTCCAATAAATACTTATGCTTATCTAGACACCAATCGTATGGATTCCATAAAC
>JARGCU010000060.1:0-108346 GCA_029227775.1 Morpho helenor
AACCCTGTGAATGGTGAGACGTTATCTCTACATACACTCAATATGTGGTTGAAAGGTACGGTAGATCCTTTTTCTGAATTTTTTCATGATCAACTCGATGTTGCTGAAAATAGTGTCGTTATTCGTAAAATCTTCGACACGTTAAAAGCTGCCTTAATGGAAGAGAAAAAGATGGAGCTTGCATTAAAGGTTTGTGAAACGCTTCTCACTCTTGATCCTGAAGACCCTTATGAAATTCGCGATCGGGGGTTAATACTCGCGCATTTAGACTGCAACCATGTGGCACTCAGTGACCTCAATTATTTTATTGAGCATTGCCCTGAAGACCCTGTATCTGAAATGATTAAGATCCAAATTTATTCGTTGGATAACCATCCGGTTGTATTACATTAATTAGCATACAAGCTTCTTGGCTATTCATAAACATGATTGAGTGTCATTATTTATCAGTAGCTTGGGCTTGTAACTAAAATATCACCTTATTGTGAGTAATTTTTTATTGATGATGCTAATGATAATTGTTATCGTTAGTGTTATTTAATAGAGATTGCAACATGAAAAAAAAAATATCACCTGCTAGCAATATCCTTTTCTGCATTACTTCCTTTTGCAACATCAGCAACAACATACCCAATAACGGTTACAGATACCGATGGCCAAAAAATAACGTTGAAACAGAACCGAAGCGAGTTGTATTGCAAGATGGGCGCGATATTTTAACGTTAGCTTTACTTGATAGAAGTAACCCGTTTGAAAGAGTCGTCGCTTGGAACAACAACCTAAAAAAATCAGACCCACAAAACAGTTGCTTTACTTGAACAAAAGTGGAAATCAAATATAAATGCGATCCCTGATATGGGCTTCAATGATAAAGGTGAAGTTAATAACTGAACAGGTGATGCACAGAAACCCGATGTTTTGATTGCTCAGTTAAGAGCAAAACCTGCTTTAGAAGGCTCTGGAGTAGTTAGTCGATTAAAAGATGCCCAACATACCAATTATTTATATTGATACTTTCTTAGAGCCTGTCAGAATACGAAGAAAGTGTTGATCTCCTTGGTGTTATTTTAAACAAAGAAATGAAGCGAAGGAATACACTGATTTTTATCAACAGCACCTAAACAGCATTCAAAGTAAAACACAGTCAATTAAGCATAAGCCACGTGTGTTTGTAGAAGCAAAGGCTGGAGCTAATGGAGATAGCTGCTGCTTTACACATAACAATGCAGGTTGGGGTGAATGGTACAGGCTGTTGGTGCGATAATATTGGTAGCCGCTTCCTACCGGGGGCTTCAGGTGTTGTCTCATTAGAGCAAGTCATTAGTACCAGCCCTGATGTTTATATTGTGACGGGTTCTCATTGGGTTAATAAAATAGCATCGCGGCACCGTTTGGTTATGGGGTATCTGACAAAGCAGTGCAAGAAGGATTTAATCGCCTGAAGAACCGTATCGGTTTTAACCAAATTAGTGCGGTAGAAAACAACCGATTGTATGGCGTATATCATAACTTCTATAACCATCCATATAACATCGTTGGTTTAGAGTATTTAGCGACGTTTATCTACCCAGAGCAATTCTCTGAATTGAAACCAGGTGATACATACAAAGAGATAATACAAAAATATACGACACTTCCAAGTTCAGAAGC
Source organism: Morpho helenor (assembly GCA_029227775.1). NCBI lineage: Eukaryota > Metazoa > Arthropoda > Insecta > Lepidoptera > Nymphalidae > Morpho > Morpho helenor. The sequence goes on from JARGCU010000060.1 coordinate 1,651, forward strand.
TATTTGGGGTGCGGAAAGCAATCAAATAACATCAATTGAGCCTTAAGCCCTTAGTATTTTAAGGGCTTTTATTCGTTCTATCAATATACTCGTAGCCTCAATAATCGGCTATAAACGATTTTTATTGGGTTTAGTGACTACTTTAAACAACATTTACTATTCGGGATAAACCTCTCAATGCGACAGTGTGAATGATGGGGGAAACGCTTGTACAACAGTCGCTTAATAAGGTTAACTTATATTTTTTTGCTTGCTCGGAAATCGCTGTAAATAGTACACAGTTTTGAGTCATCATCCACATAGTTCAATGTCGTTAATATTATGAGCTATCAGTAAATCATCAAGTTGAGTTCATCAAATGAGTTACCATGATGTTTAGTCACAATAAAATGTTTTGTAGATAGCTTGGTTAAACTTGATATCAGTTCACAACCTGGTGTTGTTTCATCAAAAAAAGGCAGCGCCTTGCGGTGATAAGTGCTGAATAAAGATAACGATATAACCATTTTCTTCATATTGTGAAAATCTTATCTGATATATGTTTCAATGTTTCATCAATATTCCATAGTGGAAATCTGCCATCAGAAAGATAGTCATTTTGTGCATCTATAATGATTAGAGCCTTATTCATAATTCCTCATTTATTTAGCTTAAGTGAGTTTAACTATGAAATAACACAGCTGTAATGACAACTGTTTTAATAAATATCATTATGAGTGACGTAACCTCTCCTCAGTATGATGCATAGAAAGATTCATTAAGATGCGACTAGCGATGAGAAAAGGGAATTTACGCAAAGGGGTATTGGCTATGATGTTTTATTATATGCAACGATAATCTATAATGTCCTGATATAGCAATGTACTAACTTGTTATGCACGGCTTAGAATAGAAAAATACATTTTTACGGTTTCGTTTTTCATGCGCTACATTGAAGATATCTCTATACAGTTCATGAAAAACAATCATTTAAGATATAATTATATTTAAGGTAAGAGCATGCAACAGAAAGTAGTCAATATCGGTGATATCAATGTCGCAAACAACTACCGTTTGTGCTATTTGGTGAATGAACGTACTTGAGTCACGTGATATGGCGATTGAAAGTATGTGAACCACTATGTCACTGTAACACAGAAGTTGGGCATTCCTTATGTGTTTAAAGCATCATTCGATAAAGCCAACCGTTCTTCTATTCATTCTTACCGCGGTCCTGGGTTAGAAGAAGGAATGAAAATCTCCAAGAACTGAAACAAACATTTGGCGTTAAGATTATTACTGATGTGCATGAGCCAGCACAAGCGGCACCTGTTGCAGAAGTCGTTGATGTTATTCAATTACCTGCGTTCTTAGCTCGCCAAAACTGATTTAGTTGCTGCGATGGCAAAAACAGATGCAGTTATTAATATCAAAAAACCACAGGTTTATCAGCCCAGGCCAAATGGGAAATATCGTTGAGAAATTTATCGAGGGTGGCAACGATAAAATTATTCTTTGCGATCGTGGCTCAAATTTTGGTTATGATAACTTAGTTGTTGATATGCTTGGTTTTAATGTCATGGTGCAGTCATCTAAAGGTTGTCCTGTCATTTCGACGTCACTCATGCATTACAATGTCGTGACCCATTCGGTGCAGCATCAGGTGGTCGCCGAGCACAAGTTGCAGAACTGGCATGAGCAGGGATGGCTGTAGGTATCGCTGGGTTATTCCTTGAAGCGCATCCAGACCCAGACAATGCCACGTTGTGATGGCCCATCAGCATTAGCATTAGATAAGTTAGAACCATTCTTGAAGCAAATGAAAGCGATTGATGACGTCGTCAAAAGCTTCCCAGAGTTAGATACTAGCCGTTAATTTGGCAATATATGCAACTCACTGAAGTCGTTTCCATGTTCGGCGCTGATTTACAGCGCCGATATGGTGAAAAAATTTATAAAATTACTTTACACGGTGGTTTTAATTGTCCAAACCGTGATGGTACCCTTGGCGGGGGTGGCTGCACTTTTTGTAATGTAGCGTCCTTTTCAGATGAAAGCCTATCTTCTCAAACGATTAGCGAACAAATTAATTCTCAAATCAATCGTATTTCCCGGCCAAACGCTACTTAGCTTATTTCCAAGCCTATACCAGCACCTATGCAGAGGTTAGCCTGTTAAAACAGCTATATGAAGAGGCGTTACAGCAAGCCGATATTATTGGGCTATGCGTGGGAACTCGGCCAGACTGTGTGCCTGATTCTGTATTATCTTTATTGAGTGAATATAAACAACAGGGCTATGAAATTTGGCTGGAGCTTGGTTTGCAAAGTGCTAATGATAAAACACTGCATCGTATTAACCGAGGGCACGGTTTTGAAGCTTATCAGCAAACTACTCAAAAAGCCCGTAACCTTGGGCTAAAAGTTTGTACCCATTTGATTTGTGGTCTGCCGGGTGAAAATGCACAAATGAATATGCAAACACTCGATAAAGTTCTTGCATGTGGTACGGATGGATCAAACTTCATCCTTTGCATATTGTGGAAGGGAGCGTGATGCCAAGAGTTGGCGTGCTGGGCGGCTCGCAACGTTATCTCTGGACGAATATACACAGGTTGCAGGGGAAATGGTGCGTCATACTCCGACTGATATTGTTTACCACCGCATTAGCGCCAGTGCAAGAAAGCCTACACTACTTGCCCCAGAGTGGTGTGAAAATCATTGGGGTAGGTATGAATCATTTATACCAATATTTTTTAGCTAATGGTGGACAGGGCTCAGCGCTATAGCTGATTTACTCAGGCGATTTTTACATTACAGGGTTATGAATAATTAAGCCACTACCATAGTGTAGTGGCTAATAGCTATTACAGCGCAGTTTCCTTGCTTGGATGTTTGGCTTGCTCAATAGATTTAACTTCTTCAAGCGCATTATCCATCGAGTTATGGAAACTTAATACCCCTTCAATTGGAGAAACTTTTGCACGGGCTAAGGTTTTCAGCGGTTGAAACGGAATATCACACACGATAATGTGCGTATCTTTACGTACCGCATCAATGAATTTTTCGAATGCTTCTAAGCCCCCTGCATCCAATACTGGTACTGCATCCCACTGCATAATAATAGTTTCATAACCTGCGCTTTTTACGCGCAATTCATCAAAAATACGCTCAGCTGCAGCAAAGAACAATGGCCCATTAATACGAACGACTAATCGTTTTTTCTCTTCTTGTGTCTCAGCTAACTGTGTTGAGCGCGTCATATTAGCTATACGACGCATAAAGAGTAATGAGGCCAGTACGATCCCGACAGTGATAGCAATAACCATATCAAATAGTACGGTTAAGGACATACAAAGGACTAAAACAATAATGTCATCTTTTGGGCTCGCTTAATTAAATACACCACCTTACCAGCTGCACTCATATTCCAAGCAACAATCAGCAATAAAGCTGACATCGCTGCAAGAGGTAGATAAGAAAGCATTGGCGCAAGTACAAGCAAAGTCAGCAGTAACTAAAATTGAATGAATGACCGCGGAGATAGGTGAGGTTGCACCTGCACGCCACGTTAGCTGCGGAGCGGGCAATTGCTGCTGTAGCAGTGATCCCCCCAAAGAAAGGTGCAGCGATATTACCAATGCCTTGACCAATAAGCTCACTTATTAGAATGGTGTTTTTTACCTGTCATGTTATCGAGCACAACGGCACACAGCAGTGATTCAATCGCACCTAAAACAGCCATAGAAAACGCAGCAGGCATTAAGGGCGGTGATCATTGCCCAGCTAATAGGTGAGCTTCCCGGTAATTCCCACGGTAAAAGAAACTGAGGAAGGATGGGAGGAATACCACTACCTTCTGTGCCATCAGGAAGTAAATAGCTAAACTCAGAACCAATCGTTGCGACTTCCATACCAAACAATGAAAGTACCCACATGACAATGGTCCCAACAACAAGTGCGGGTAGATGACCTGGAAATTTGAGCTTTAGCTTAGGCCAGAAGACCAAAACCAGTAGCGTGGATAAACCAATGAGCGTGTCACTGTATTGAAAGGTTGGGAATGTGTTCGCGATAGCTATCAATTTATCAACATAGTTTTCGGGAACATGCTCCATTTGCAGACCAAAGAAGTCTTTAATTTGCATAGTTGCAATGGTAATAGCAATACCTGAGGTAAACCCGAGTGTAACAGAAACGGGAATGTACTCAATAAATTTACCAAAACGTGCAAAACCCATTGCAAGGAGAATTATACCAGACATCAGTGTGGCGACCAGTAACCCACTTAAGCCAAATTGTTGCGAAACAGGGTATAAAATTACCACAAAAGCAGCCCGTAGGACCGGAGACGCTATAGCGAGAGCCACCTGTGATAGCAATGATAATCCCAGCAATGGCGGCCGTATATAAGCCATACTGTGGAGGAAACGCCACTGGCGATAGCTAAAGCCATTGCTAGCGGGATAGCGATGATACCAACGGTGATCCCTGCGATTAAGTCTTTAACAAAGCGGGCCGCTGTATATTTTCTTTCCAACAAGAATCTATTAATGCGCTAAAAGGGCGCAACCTATTAATTTTTTTGTACTCATTATACCCTACCAAATAACAGGTGAAAAATAAACGAAATGTACCTATAAGGATACGCTTAACAGCATTAAAAAATCTGTTATGTGTCAATGAATTTGCAATTATCATAACGTTTTCAGTAACAAAAGTAAAAAAAGCCACTCTATTATAATGGAAAAAGAGTAAACCTATTTTATTTGGTCGACTTGATTTATGCGTTAATAATGATGCTAAAATTAATGTTTTTTAGTGATGTGTAATAATAAATAAAATAACTATCAGGACCCTAATTCGTCATAAGAATATTATCGTTACTAAGAACCATACCCACAGTAGCAGCACGGAACACAGTGCTTGGGTAAAGAGTTGCTTGGTGCCGTACCATCTTTGTTCCATACTTCGGTTTTTAATCTTACCTCGGAAATAAAAAAATCAATGCACTATCAAAGGATTCAGTCTCTTTTTGTTGATAGATAATTTTGAAAAAATGATATCTAGCCAAAGACGATAAATATAGTAGTGGTTGATTAAGAATATAATTATAGCAATGAATAAATAATATTTATTATAATTAAACAGAGAAATAAACTGAATTGTAAAATACAAGCCAGTACCGATCCTATGGCTAAATAACGCCAACTATTTTGTGAGGGTAATAATGGTATCCCCATGCCCTTTACTCATCAATGTACTCATCATTTTGCTCTATTCAAATGGTATTTTTGTGTACCAACGATTTAATTGTGCTTTTGTTGCAGCGTTTAAAACCACTTGAGGCCGAGCTTGTTCAACCACATAACAGCATCATCAATATTTTTTGCGTCTTGGTGGTGTACCAGCCATGCAACTGCCACTGTTGCACTACGTGAATAACCTAGTTTGCAATGAATATACACGGAACCACTTTGAGCGAGCTCATCCATAGTATGCACGGATTGTTCAATATCTTCCGCGCTCAGTGGTAACAAATCAATTTGTGGCTGGCTACAATATTCAGCCCTTTACTGTAAGAATTGCGAGGCCATTCGCAAGTCATATCTAAAACAGCTTGTGTTTGCAAAGGATAAAGCGGGCGGCCTCCCAAAACGATATGTTCATTGACAACATTCGGTTGTGCACAATGTTTGGCAAAGTAATGATAAGTACCCCAAGCAATGAGCCGATAAGGTAGTAACAGGATGGTCGCTGAGGGGGAAATGCTTCCGTCGGTTTTTTTTTGGAAGACGCTGGCTCCGGCACCTAAATAGCCAATGGTAATAAAGAGTAAAGCCACAGCAGGCATAGTAGCCACCATGCAGCGCCTTGGATGTAGAAAGCTAATATGAAACAAGCCAGTGAGCCTAGTCCCGTAGTTTCTGCTCATTTTGAATACGGGGGGGACCCGGTGTAATGCCATTGCCAACGGGTTTGTATTGGTAATAAATAACTAATTAATATGCCAACTGCCAAGCCAGTAATTACATCAATAAAATGGTGCTGCCATGTAGTTAGAACAGAAACTAAAATCAATACAGACCAACTATGGAGCAGCCAGTGCCATTTAACCGGTGTATGGGCTCGAAAGCGTAACCATAAGATCCACAATAAAATAATATGTAGGGAGGGGGCTTGGTTAAATGGCAAATCGAATAATTCTAAGCTGTCAAACATCCAGCCGAAAAGTCCATCGGTTTCAGGGCGAGGGAAACTGAATTTAAGGGGAAACAACAGGAAGCCAATACAGGCAACCACTGAGGCGCTAACAAGACGCAATCCATGAATAGTTTGTTCTTTACGGGTTGTGCAAATAAATAAGGATAATCCATACAGTAGGTCAATACTCCAATAGGGAATAATGGTCCAAGGAAGAAAAGGGATGTGTGTTTCCCAAGAAAAAAACACGGAAGGGACATCGCTCAATGTTGCAGTATAGGTATTAACTTGCCCATAAGTTAGAAAGAAAAAAGGTGCTAAGAAAACCAGCCATAGCAAGCCATATAACAAAATTTGGCGGCGAGAAGGGGGATTGCTTACAAATAGAAGTTGCAGTCATAGTCCTTTGTCATAGTCCTTTGTCATCGTCCTTAAAATACTAATGGGTTAGCTATAGGGTTAGCTATAGGGTTAGCTATAGAAAGTATAGCAATATCAAATCGAAGTTTAGGGTGACAGCATAGATGCTTTGGTGATAACAAACAATTGCAATAACCAAATCAAGGTTAACACGCGGTGATTGACGGTCTAACCATCAATCACCGGCAGTGAAAATAGGTTAGCAGCGTCTGGCTATAGATACACTGAATATTCCCCAGTTATCGATAGACTGACTTAATTTTTCAAAACCTGCTTCTTCCACTAAGGCATCCATTTCGCCTTGGCTCCGGCAACGCATCACCCATGCTTGTCCTCCTTGGTGGCTTGGTAAAACGCGGGCGATCATTTCAACCTGAGGGTGCCATGGTTGGCAGGTATAAATAAGCAGCCCTCCAGTAGGAATTGCACGTGATAGCCCGCTTAATGATTGCTTAATTAATTCGTTGCTTGGGAACAGTTCATATAACCCACTCACTACACCGATAGTTGGTGCGGGGGTAACAGATGCAAGGGAATTTGCATCGAATGCATTACCTTCAAGGAATTGGATTTTATCTTCAAGGTAACGTTCTTTGATATGTAAACGGCCTTGTTCAACATTCACGGGGCTATAGTCGCGTAATAAAACGGATTCGACTTTGCCATAGTCATTGATAGCATCAAAGATATAGCGGCCTTGTCCAGCCGCGATATCCATAATACGAACAGGGGTTCCGGTATTGGTTAAGTCACGAATAGCTTGACGTAAGGTATTCTCAATATTGACTTTACGTTGGCGTATTCCCTGCCAGCCGATGCTATTAAGGTATTGTCGGTCAATAATACGGCCAAATAATCCTTTACCTTGTGCTTTGTCGCGGTACACATAGTCAAGAGTAGAGCCTGAGTCAAAGCCTTTATCATAGCCAATGCGTACGCCTTCAGAGGCTTTGCCTAGGGTACTCATTGACTTACTCATGACTTTGTAAGCCAGGTTTTTAGGGCACCATTTTGGCAGCGGAGTCATTAAGGAACGGTACTGCTCAGCGCTGACGCTCCAAGTATCCTCATATTGATAATCATGATGATAAACAGGAAGAGCAAATAACTTGTCAATGAATTCGCGAATTTTTTCAATTGGAATATGACGATCTTTCTCCCCTAAAGTATCGTGATAAAAGCCAGATAACACATGTTTTTCTTTAATCGGTGTATTTAGTCGCTCGAAGAACTGGTGTTGGGGACGGTGGTGAACAACATGGTCACTACCAGAAATAAACAGTTGTGTTGGTAAGGTAATGGCCCCTGCATCAGCAACCACTCTATCCGCTGTTTTATACAGTTCGAGTAGAATATTGACGGCAATTGGGCGCGTAATTAATGGGTCGCGATTAAATGAATCAATTCGTTGCTCATCGTGAGTGAGGAACTTAGCTTTCACATATGAATTAACATAAAACAAGCCTCGCGCTTTTTTGTATTAAAGCAAGCCCAGTACGTGCAAATGGCACATATAATTTAACCTTAAATGCGGGGGATGCGAGCACCATTGCTCGGATTTTAGGCGCGTAATCATGTACCCAAGCAGAAACTAATACGGCGCCAACACTCTGCCCAATAACAACGATATTTTCTAATGGTATTTGGTATTGAGTAGATATATAACGAACAAATTCATCCACATCACTGATAGATGTACCCAATGATGGACTATAACCTCTAGGTCCTTCATTTCGACCGTGTCCACGTGCATCCCACGCAAACATGGCATAGTCAGGTAAGTTTAATTCATCAACTAAATGAGCCACACGGCCTGAATGTTCGTGACCTCGATGGAATAAAATGACGGCTCTATTCGATGGTGTTTCAGTTGGCCAATGCCGATAGAAGAGCGGTGTATGGTCACTGGTGGTAAATTGTGATTCGATAACAGTGCGCTGCGTCAGATAGTCTGTCTGAACGTTCATAATTGTTCCTTAATTATTATCCACAGTGGTTTTTAACTGAGAAAGAGCCCGGTGGATACGGTTGTAGCAGGTATAAAACAGCAACAATGACAGAATAACCAAAAGGTAAGTTATCCAACTCGATGTAACGATTTGAGGAAAAAGGCAGGCAAACAAGCCAAGTGCGCCAAAAATAAAGGCACGGTCACTTTTTCCAATTGGTCCATCATAGCGTCTTGAGGCACCAATGGCTTGGGCTGTAACACCAATAAATTCAGTTAGCGTGGCTAGCAATAAAATGAGTAATACCAGCCAAAAAGCTTGCGGAAAAAGAAGTGCAAAAGGGAGATATAGCGCGATATCGGAAATAATATCACATAGCTCATTCAAGAATGCGCCAAGGTGGCTTTTTTGGTTATGTTCTCGAGCCAGCATGCCATCAATGGCATTGAGAGCCATGCGGATAAATAACACAAAAGGCAATAAAATAAACAAACGAGGACTGGGAATAAAAAGCAAAAGAGCCCCAACAATAACCGATAAAAGTAATGCGGCAATCGTGACTTGGTTTGCTGTCACATTGGCCTTAAATAGCTTGTTGACTAGAGGGCGCAGCAGATCTTGAAATTTAGGTTTCAGATCATAAATGGTCATTCATTCATCCTTTTTCAGGGCTGCAAATCATATGCAGGTTTGATACATATGAATACGCTATTCATTAACAGTCGCAATAAGAGCTATCTTAAGTTAACAAGATAATCAGATGAGATAATTATGCAAATAGATCTAATGGATTGAATTTAAATGTAAAATTCCAATCTCAATGAAAACTAAACAATGTGATTTAAAATGGAGTGAAACCGAAGAATTTCATTGATATTCAATCAAAAAATCGCTTTTTGCTTATCAATTGTTGAACGCATCCGTTTAAATTGGCTGGGGGTCATCGTGGTCATTTCTTTGAATTTACGACAAAATGCACTGTGGTCTGCATAAGCACACTTAGTTGAAATTTCAGTAATAGAAAAATCATCTTCCAGTAATTCAATGGCGTGTTCCAAGCGTTTTTTCTGGATATATTGTTGTGGTGTGATTAAAAAAATGGCTTTAAATTGACGATTTAACTGAGAAAGAGACAACCCTGAAATATCAGCAAGGGTGGTCATTTTAATTGCAGTATCAAAATTAGCACTAATATAACATTCAACACGGCTAAGTTGGTTATTCAGCTTGGGGCTCACAGACTTCACATCTTGTAAATCAACCGAGATACCCGCGACACCAATAACTTGGTTACGAGTATTAAATATAGGGACCTTAGTGGTTAAACACCAGCCCAATAACCCGACCTGATACAGGTGGAGTTCAAGATTATTAATAACACTGATTTTCTTTTCCATCACTAAGTAGTCTTGTGAGCTGTAACTTAGCCCTAACTCAGCGTGAAAAATATCCTCTGCACTTTTCCCTATTACCCCGTTCACACTGTCGATTTTGCAACGGCTAGCGAGATTATCATTAGCGAGCAAATATCTAGCATTATGGTCTTTGACAAAGAAAGTTACGTTAGGCAGCGTATTAATCAAGGGCATGACTAACCCTAGGTGATTAAGTAAAACATCAATATTATCAACGGGAAATAGCATGTTTTCCTGACTAATCAACAATAATTTATTTAAATTGATCATGCTGTTCTCCGAAATATTAAATTAATTCTATTAACTTTCTTAAATATTTTTAGATTGTGCAGAAAAACGCATAAGTTCGTTAGAAAGATATCAAGAGCCATTAACAAAAATCAAGCATTCTATTAACAATTTGAGTGAATAGGATGCTAACTAATGCAATCAAAATATAAAAAAATTGAAGTTATAGATTCCCATACGGCAGGAGAGCCAACGCGTTTAGTGATTGACGGATTTCCTGAGTTAGGTGACGCAAGCATTGCGAAACGACTGGCCTTACTACGTGATCATCATGATGAATGGCGCCGCACAACGATCCTAGAGCCTCGTGGGAATGACATCCTTGTTGGCGCGCTCTTGTGTAAACCACAAAATCCAGTGGCAGCAGCGGGTGTTATTTTCTTTAACAATGAGGGTTATCTAGGCATGTGCGGTCACGGCACGATTGGCTTAGTGGCCGCATTACATTTTTTGGGTCAAATTTCATACGGGAAGCACCTGATTGAAACACCTGTGGGGGAAGTAACCGCAGAGTTACATCAAGATGGCAGTGTCAGTATCCAAAATGTTTACTCATACCGTTACCGTAAAGCGGTACAGGTTGATGTTCCTGAGGTTGGTATCGTCACTGGTGATATTGCATGGGGGGGAAACTGGTTTTTCTTAGTTGAAAATTCACCTATTGCGATCAACTTTCAAGATGTTAAAGCTCTCACTGAAGTTTGTTTGAAAATTAAACAGGCGCTGCGAGATCAAGGTCTTTTTGGAAAAGATAACCAAGAAATTGATCATATTGAATTATTCGGTTCACACCCAACCGCAAATAGCCAAAGTTTCGTCCTGTGTCCAGGCGGCGCTTACGATCGCTCACCTTGCGGTACAGGCACCAGTGCTAAGCTAGCCTGCCTTGCCGCAGAAAAAAAACTAGCCGCAGGAGAAATTTGGCACCAAGCCAGTGTTATTGGTAGCCAATTCCAAGCCAGTTTTCAGCATGCTGATGCCAATGGCATCATCCCAACTATACGCGGAAATGCGTATATCAGCGGAAAAAACACTTTGCTAATTGATGAGCAAGATCCTTTTCGTTGCGGAATTTCGGTTGCGTAAGGAGGGGGCATGGAGCGCAAATATCCAGTGATAGTCATCGGTGGCGGCATTATCGGCTTAAGTATTGCACTGACAATACAGGCAAGCGGTAAGGCGGTATTACTGCTTGATAAAGATGAGATTGGTTCTGGCGCATCATTTGGTAATGCAGGGCATATTGCGACTGAGCAAGTTTTCCCCATTGCAGATCCCAGCGTTTTAAAATCTATTCCGAAAATGCTGCTCGACCCGCTTGGGCCTTTGCGTTTGGACTGGCGCTATTTGCTGCCTCTAACACCTTGGTTGCTCAAGTTAGTGGGCAATATGCGCCTTAAGCCATTTACACATATTCATCAGACACTGACGACGTTAAATGGCGCGGCATTTAATGCATGGCTCGCATTCATCCAAAAGTGGCAACTTAATGATTTGGTGAAGATGGAGGGCTCACTATTAGTGGCAGAAAAAAGTGCCACCTTCGATAAACTTGCTCAGCACAGTGATTATTTAAATGGTATTGGTGTGCAGAACCAGTTAATTGGGCAAGCTGAATTACTGAAGCGTGAACCTGCACTTTCCCCTAGTCAGATAGGCGGTATTTTTTACCCTAATACGGGTCATGTGATTGATTTAGCTGAGTTGCATGAAAAATTAACACGCGAGTTTTTGCTGGCGGGTGGTGCGGTATTAACACAATGTGAAGTGACTGCAATTGCAACAACATCAAATAAAGAAGCGGTATTAACCACTACACAGGGCACATTTTCTGGACAAAAAGTGGTAATTGCGGGAGGGGCATTTTCCAAGTCTCTTGTCAAAATGGTGAGCCGCATCAATGTGCCGTTAGAAACTGAACGTGGCTACCATTTGATGTTACCCCAGGAACATGGACGGTTGACGATCCCCGTATCTAGCATGGACAGGCGTTTTATCATGACACCGATGTCAGGTGGTTTACGCCTTGCGGGCACCGTTGAATATGCAGGGTTAAAACGCCCAGCAAACATGCAGCGTGCTCAGCATCTTCTGCCTTTGGCTGAGCCTATGCTGAATATGCCACTTAGCAGTCATCAATCAACTCAATGGATGGGGTTTCGTCCTTCAACGTCAGACTCTTTGCCCGTTATTGATCACAAAGGTCCCTATATTTTTGCATTTGGTCATCAGCACTTAGGGCTGACTCAAGCGGCTATTACCGCAGAACTCGTAAGTTGTTTAATTAATAAACAGTCGACACCAATCGACTGTTCACCTTTTTCTATTGAGCGTTTTCTTTAATTTTGAGGGTAATTCAAATGAATTTTCATGGCATTTTAGTTCCACTAGTCACACCATTTCACGATGATTTATCATTAAATATTAGCGGATTAGCAGAATTAACTGAGGAGTTGATTAGTCGCGGTGTAGCAGGTTTAGTGGTTTGCGGGACAACAGGTGAATATTACGCTTTAAACGAAGCAGAGCGTGCAACGGTATTATCGACGGTGAGCAAAATCGCTAAAGGTCGCGTGACACTCATTGCGGGGATCAACGACTTATCAACAGAAGGGGCTATTGCCCGAGCACAACAAGCCAAAGAGCTCGGTTATGATGGCTTAATGTTATCGCCACCACCTTATAGTTTGCCCGATCAACAGGGGGTTTATGCACATTATAAAAAAGTGGCGGCATCAACGCCATTGCCAATTATCATGTACAACTTTCCTGCGCGTATTGGTATCGAAATCGAAATTGATACCGTCATCAAACTGGCTGAAATAGAAAACATTGTGGCTATCAAAGAAAGTAGTGGCAGCTTTAGTCGAGCCCTGCATTTGCTACAAACGCCGTTTAAAAACTTTGAAGTGATTTGTGGTTGTGACGATCAACCCGTCGATTTTTTCTTTTGGGGAGCCAAAAGCTGGATAGCCGGGGCGGGGAACGTTTTCCCATCGGAACAAGTGGCTATCTATAATGCGGCTCAGGCGGGAGATTGGCAAAAAGCGAAACAAATTATGAGCAACATTTACCCTGCAATTTATTCAATGGAATCGGGTGATTATAACCAGAAAGCCAAAGCAGGTTGCTTAAACGGTAAGTTCAATGCGGGGCCTGTACGTTTGCCTTTAACCAATATGGAACCGCAAATTCGCAACGAATTTGTCAAACTGATCACGCCATAGAGGATATATCATGAAAATCAGCCAAGAACAGGTCTTTGAGCGTGCTAAACAAGCCACTTTATGGGCCGGTAATTTGATTGACGGGCACTTAGGCCAGCAAAGCAAGTTAGAAAACCGTACGCCTATTGATAATAGCTTGATTGGCTATATTGCAGATGGTGATGCTCAAGATATTGATGCTGCGGTGTGGGTTGCACGCCATACTTTCAATCAAGGTACATGGCGTGATTTATCACCTCAAGAACGCAAAATTGTCATGTTGAAATGGGCTGAGTTAATTTCAATACATAGTGAAGAGCTGGCCGCACTGGATTGTATTGATGCAGGGAAACCGATTTCTGAATGTCTAAATACTGACTTACCCGCCACGGTTGAGACCTTTTATTGGTACGCTGAAGCGATAGACAAGTTGTTTGGCAAAATTGCCCCGACAGGCCAACAGGAGCTTGGGCTGATTGTCCATGAACCGATTGGGGTGGTTGGTGCTGTTTTACCGTGGAATTTCCCAGCACAAATGTTTGCGTGGAAAGTGGCTCCTGCACTGGCCGTGGGTAACTCAGTGATTGTAAAACCTGCGGAGTTAACCTCTTTAAGTGCTTTTCGCTTAGTTGAACTTGCTTATGAGGCAGGGGTGCCTAAAGGTGCGTTAAGTTTGGTTTGCGGGTTAGGGGAAAAGGTGGGGAAGCTCTAGGGCGGCACCATGATGTTGATGTGGTTTCATTCACAGGTTCTACAGATGTTGGCCGGTTATTTTTAAAATACTCCGCTGAAAGTAACTTAAAAGAAATTGTTCTGGAATGCGGTGGTAAGAGCCCTCAAGTGGTGTTTGAGGATGCTGATATTGACGCTGCCATTCCCCACATCATGGCAGCTGCATTTTGGAACATGAGCGAAAACTGTAGCTGTGGCTCGCGTTTAATTGTGCACGAAAAAGTAAAACAGCCTTTGTTAACTAAGTTGGTGGCTGCACTGAAAGATTGGAAAGTGGGTGACCCAAGGCTGGCTGATGTGGCCATTGGCCCGATGGTCGAACAAGCTCACTTTGAAAAAGTGAGTTCATTTTTAGATATCACCATAAAAGAAGGAGGGGAATTAGTTGCTGGTGGAAATATTCATCATGATATTGGTTCTGGCTGGTACATTGAACCAACGATTTTTGATGAGGTGACATCACAAATGTCATTGTTTAAATATGAGGTTTTTGGGCCTATTTTAGCGGTGACATCCTTTAAGACAGATGATGAAGCGATTGCTCTAGCAAATGATACGCAATATGGCTTAGCAGCTTCTTTTTATAGTCAAAACATTCACCGTGCTATGCATGTCGCTCGTCGTATCAATGCAGGGACGGTTTCTGTAAATGGTTTTAGTGAAGGCAATATTACTACGCCATTTGGTGGTTTCCGCCAATCGGGCTTTGGTGGTAAAGACAATGGGTTAGAAGCTTTCGAACAATACACACAAACGAAAGTCATCTGGTTTATCCATCAATAAACAACGTTGACCTGAGCCGTAGTGCGCTCAGGTTTTTTTTACCCTGCAAATACACAATAAACAATTACAATAACGAAGGAGTACAAAAATGGAAGCCATCGTTAATACAATCGTTGGTTACATCTGGGGTAATGCTCTCGTATTCTTATCTCTGGGTGTCGGTCTTTATTTCACATTAGCAACACGTGGTGTTCAGTTTCGTTACATCGTCAAAATGGTCTGTTTATTAAAGGAGAACAAAGCTTCAAAAGATGGGATCTCCTCATTCCAAGCCTTCTGTTTAGCATTATCGGGACGTGTTGGGGTCGGTAACATTGCGGGTGTAGCAACAGCTATTGCCGCGGGTGGGCCTGGTGCTATCTTCTGGATGGTGGTGATGGGCTTACTTGGGGGCGCAAGTGCCTTTATTGAGTCTACACTGGCACAAATTTATAAGCAGCGTTCTGATGATCAATATCGTGGTGGTTCGCCGTATTACATTGAAAAAGGGTTGAAACTAAAGCCTTTTGCTATCTTTGTGGCGGCAGTGATCTGCTTATCTTACGGTGTGCTGGTGCCGGGCATCCAAGCCAACACCATCGCTGATTCGTTCCAAACGGCATTTAATATTCCACCAATGGCAACGGGTGCATTAGTGACGGTATTAATGGCGTGGTTGATTTTTGGTGGTGTGAAACGAATTGCAAGTGCCGCCGATAAAATCGTCCCTATCATGGCATTAGCCTATATCGTGATGATGGTGATTATTTTGGGTAGCCATTGGGATAGCGTACCGGGGATGTTTAGCTTAATTTTCCGAAGTGCAATGGGAATGGATGCCGTATTTGGCGGGATAGTGGGAACCGCTGTGTCTTGGGGCGTGCGCCGCGCTGTATTCTCAAACGTGGCCGGAGCAGGTGAAGCGACGTTCAGTTCTGCGGCGGCAGAAGTTAGCCATCCGGTAAAACAAGGCCTTATCCAAGCGTTCTCTATCTATATTGATACGGTGGTTGTATGTACAGCATCGGGACTGATGATCTTAGTCACCAATATGTATAACGTTTTCCCTGATGGTTCAGCAGTTGCATTAGTCGAGCATGTGCCAGGCGTTGCCGCAG
The DNA here is from genome assembly GCA_029227775.1 of Morpho helenor. Lineage (NCBI taxonomy): Eukaryota > Metazoa > Arthropoda > Insecta > Lepidoptera > Nymphalidae > Morpho > Morpho helenor. The sequence continues at coordinate 17,723 of JARGCU010000060.1, forward strand.
GTACAGCATGGACACAAATGGCTGTTTCCACCGTATTTACATCGGCGGGTGCTGGGTTTGTTTCTATCGCGGTATTCTTGTTCGCCTTCACAACGCTCATGGCTTACTACTATATTGCAGAAACCACAATTGTTTATCTTGATCGTAAGCTTAAATACCCTGTGCTTAAACTGATTTTGAAATTCGTCTTCCTCGTGATTGTTTTTATGGGAAGCGTACAGTCGGTCAGTATCATGTGGGGACTTGGGGATATAGGCTTCGGTAGTATGAGCTACCTGAACTTGATTGCGATTGTTTTCTTATCAAAACCCGCATTAAGAGCATTACGTGACTATGAAAGACAAACTAAACTCGGGGTTGATCCAGTGTTTGATCCAAAGGTTGCAGGCGTTGAAAATGCAGAATTATGGGAAGATATTAGCCGTGAATATCATGCAAAAGGGATTGGTGTGAACTCAAAAGACACTAAAATTGAAAGGGGAACAGTTATGAAAGAAAAGAGAGAAAGTTAGAAGAAAAATGGCGGTGAGGGAGGGATTCGAACCCTCGATACGTTGCCGTATACACACTTTCCAGGCGTGCTCCTTCAGCCTCTCGGACACCTCACCGTTTTTCTAAAACCCGTTGCAAGCTAATTGATAAAACCCGCTGTGCAACGGGGCGCTACTATAGGGAAAATAGCGTCTTGCGTCAACTACCTATTTATTCTTTTTCCAACTTTTGTGGTTGTTTAGCTAAATAAAAATCAATTTGATTATTATCTAATCTTAATTGTTATCATTTTATAACGGAACCTTTTTTTATGTTAATTTTGAACTGCAAGAGGGGATGCCGAAAACCGTTATCTAGTTAACAAAATTCTTATTGAGTGAGCGCTAGAGGGTTGATTAACTTGAAAAGAAATTCTATTCGGCACACTCTGTTAGAAACCTAAGAGGAGTTGCCATGAATATTCTATTTTACCATCCATTCTTTAATTCAGCACAGTGGATTGAAGGCATGCGTGCTAGATTGCCACACGTTAATATTCGCCAATGGGAAAAAGGGGATAATCAACATGCTGATTATGCCATGGTTTGGCTACCGCCTTATGAGTGTTTAGCTGGGCGTAATGACTTAAAAGGCATTTTTGCTTTAGGCGCGGGTGTGGATGCAATTTTAAAGCAGGAACAAGATAACCCGGGGACATTGCCTGCTGGAGTGCCCGTCATGCGCTTAGAGGACACGGGGATGGCTATTCAAATGGAAGAATATGCCTGTGCTAAAGTATTAGGTTATTTCCGACGTATGGATGAATATCGTCAATTGCAAACTCAACGTCAATGGAAACAATTACCTGCATATCAGCATGACGAGTTTGTGGTAGGTATTATGGGGGCAGGTGCGCTTGGGAAAGCTGTTGTAGAACGCTTAGTGAGTTTTGGTTTTCATGTCAGAACGTGGAGCCGCTCAGAAAAGCGCATCAATAAGGTAAAAAGTTATTATGGCAACGGCCAACTTGCTGATTTCTTATCAGGTACTCGCGTAGTTATTAACTTATTACCAAGCACCCCTGAAACGGTTGGTATTTTGAACCAACAGCTATTTAGCCAATTGCAGCAGGGAGCGTATGTGATCAACCTCGCTCGTGGTGCACATTTAATCGAACAGGATTTGCTGTCAGCACTTGATTCAGGGCAAATTGCAGGTGCAGCGTTGGATGTATTCGCTAGCGAACCCTTGTCACAAATGCACCCATTCTGGACACACCCACGTATCGCTATTACTCCGCATGTTGCTGCATTCACTCAGCCTAATGAAGCGATGGATATGATTGTGAGTAATATTCAGCGGATAGAAGCAGGTGAAGCGCCTGTTGGTGTTGTTGATATGGAACGCGGTTATTAATTATTGCATTATTAGCAAGGGGCTTTTCAGTCCCTTGCTCCTTTCTCGTTATCCTCTAATATATTTTCTGTTTTTTCGATATACTAAAGTTATTGCTATGGTCACGACGAGGTGACTATTCAGTATGTAAAACAGGAAAAAGTATATGAACGAATTTTCAATTGTCTGCCGTATCTTAGGGACATTATTTCAGCGTAGCCCAGACGATACGTTAGTGAAGCCTTTAATTGATATGATTGCTCAGGACAAATTGAAGGACTCTTGGCCACTAGAACAAGACGAGCTTTGGGCGCGCATGGCGAAAGGGCTAGATATCAAAGCAGTAAGTGCGGATTACCACGCTTTGTTTGCAGGTGAAACCCCTGCGGTATCTCTATTAGCCAATGATTACGATTCTGAAATCACTGAAGCGGAGGTTCGCGAGTTTTTAACGGTGAGAGGAATGACATTAACGGATGCGCCTGCTGATGCGTTTGGGGCTTTATTACTTGCGGCATCATGGTTAGAAGACCAAGCCGCAGAAGATGAGACAGCGGCTCAAGAAGAGCTATTTGATAGCTATATTTTGAGCTGGTATGGTGCGTTTTTAGGTAAAGTAGAAGCGCATGCAAGTACGGCATTTTACCGGACGCTGGCGCAAATTGCGCGTGATGCGGTGATTGCATTACGTGATGAATTAGATTCTGATCCTAGCGAAAACTAATTACTTAATCATATGATTGCAAAATCAGCGACGTAAAGGGTGGCTGATTTTGCTCATATCTCCTGATATTGTTCTCATTCTCAGCAAACTGCTGTCAAAAACTGACACTTTCCTCAAGTAATATGAACCGCTTAAATCATTTGCATTGTGAATAATTAAGCTGCAAAAGCGGTATATGAGAGGCAATCAGTGAAAAATCTATTAATTTTAACATCATCGGTAAACGGTACTTAAAGAATTATTTTGACCTTATTATCCGGGGGGATTAACGTTCTCTTATACAGAAGCTGGGCGGGTAGGTGCGATTAAAGGTAAAAAAGCGATTATTATCAATACCAGTGACGGAACATATCTTACTGGAGAAAGTGACTTTTCGTTGCCATATTTAACTACGTTACTCGATTTTATTGGTATAACAGATACGATAACTATAACCATTGATGGGGTAGCTATACAGCCAAATGAAATTGATAGAAAATACCAAGAGGTAACGATAGAAATCGATCAGTTTATAAATAATTTAGCTTAAGGTTCACTCCGAATAATAAAAATAAATCGCCTGCGTTATGTGACAGTGTCACTTTTGGCGTTAATGTTTTCAAAATGATTAATATAGGGCATTGATTAATATTTTTGATTGAATTAAAAAGGCAACAGATTTCTCTGTTGCCTTAAATGCTTTTCTCAATCGAAATAATTTATTGAGATAATTAGTCGACCAATGGAATGACCAGTTTACCCGGCTTGATTTCTAACCCTTTGGCCAGTTTTTTAGCGGTTGCTTCGGCTGCGCCATTGTCAGGGTTTAACACATAGACTGGTTGAGTCTCGAAAAATGTCTCAAGAGAACTATTTAAATAAGGGATCACCGCTGACATGGCGGTATCCATATTTTCAGGGGTGACTTTATAATTACTGATATTCAATTCTTTTAAGTAAATAGAGCCCGTTTGAGCGTCAAAGTAAGGGCGAGCAGTAAGTGTTAGACTAATTTGCGCTTCCGCCTTGCCTATCAGGGAATCTAACTTAACGGTTGCATCACCAGTCAAAGCCACTTTGCCCGGTTCACTACGACCAATCTCTGATTTTAAATTAGCCAGCTGGATATCTGCATCAGCAAAGCCAGTAATACCCACTTTGTGGTCATATTTTACTTTATTAGCGAGGTAACTATTAATTTGTGACTCACTAATACTGAATTCAGATAATTGACTACAACCCGTCAACAGTGTGATAAAGCCAAACATTGCGGCTAATAAAAAATTTTTCATAAAGACTCCTTTTACAGTAATAGCGCTAGTTTAGCGCATTACTGCCCGCTCAACATGACTGTTTCAATTTTTTTACGATTAAATTGTTTATGCAGCGCCCACAGCGTAATGAAACCGATAATCCCCAGTAAAAACCACGGTAGCTGCGGCATGTTCCATTGGTGACCAATGTCATACATCCAGCCACCGCCGGTATAACCTACTGCGCCACCTAAGGCTAAGCCCAATCGGCTAAAGCCCATGTAACTGCCGCGAGCACGTGGGTCTGCTAATGATGCACTTAATGTTTCTCTTGCAGGATCTGCGGTGACGGTGCCGAGATAAAATAGGCAAATGAGTGCAAATAACGTATTTAACGAGGTTGTCATGCCGATCGGGAACATGCTGAGACTCATTAAAAATAAGCCTGCCATTAGACGTTGTTCAAGGCGAAAATGTTTTTCACTCCAGCGTGCAATTGGATAGAGTAGCGTTAAGGAAATGGCTGCTTCGATGGCATACATCCACTTGACTGCGGTTGGTGTCCCTGCTAACTCATTGACAACGATAGGGAACATTAGCATAACTTGTACTGACAGCATAAAGTAACCGGCCAATGTGACGACGTAAGTGACAAATCGTTTGTCTTTTAATACACGGCCCATGCCTTCTTTAATCGGTGTTCTAATTGTGGAAATACGATAGGCGGGTAAAAGCCATGCATTACAAATAGCAGCAATGATAAATACCCCTGCACCGACCCAACAGACATAATGGAAATCATATTGCAGTAACCAGCTACCAATCAATGCGCCAATAACTGCGCCAGCACTGTCTTGCATTAACAATAACGAATAAAAGCGTCCACGTTCATAAGGGCGTGTTAACTTAATAACTAATGCTGTTCTTGGGGGATCGAAAAGGGTACCTCCGAGCGCAGATAAAACGCAAGATAGCCATAAGACCCATGGGTCATGGGCTACAGCCATCACGGCAAATCCGCTAGCACGAAGTAGCATGCCAATCACAATCATTGGCTTAGCGCCAAAACGGTCAGCAATCGCACCACCAAAAATACCCAATCCTTGTTGTACGAACTGCCGAAGGCCTAGAGCAAAACCAACAACAACGGCTGCCCAACCCAGTTGATCAACAAAGCGAATGGAGATAAGTGGAAATACCACGAAAAAACCGAGGACAACTAACATGTTGTCGAGCAATAGAAAATATTTACCTAGACTTCTTGCCCGTGACACCTGCGCCATGATACACCAATTAGAAAAATAGCCGAGAGGGAATTATCCTTAATGTTACTTATCAATAATATCAGTATAATAGGCACTAATAGATGATATTTTTTTATCGATAGTAAAGTAGGTTATTGATGATTTATTTTTATCGATAAATAGCCGTCATATTTTGCAGCGCAGCATTGTTGACTATACTTTGGTGTTTAAATTGCAATCTAGAAACGTTATTTGGCTTTTCATTAATTAAGGGTTAACGATGTTTGGTTATCGTTCAAATGTACCTAAAATCCGTCTTGTCACTGATCGAATGGTTATCCGTTTGACTTATGATAGAGATAATTATCGGCTTGCTGATTACTATAGTTTAAATAAAGATTTTTTGCTCCCTTGGGAGCCGACGCGAGATAATTCACATTATCAACCTGCGGGCTGGCAAAACCGATTACAAGTTATGAATGAAATGCACCGGGAAGGTAGCGCTTATCATTTTCTCTTGCTCGATAAAGAAGAAAACGAAGTGATGGGCGTGGCTAATTTTAGTAATGTTTTACGGGGCTCATTTCATGCGTGTTATTTAGGGTATTCGTTAGGTGAAAAATGGCAAGGCCAAGGCCTAATGTTTGAGGCGCTGACTCAAACAACTCGCTATATGCAACAACATCAAAAAATGCACCGTATTATGGCAAATTATATGCCTCACAATATGCGTAGCGGCAATTTATTAGCGAAACTAGGTTTTGAGCGTGAGGGGTATGCAAGGCAATATTTGCAAATAAACGGTGAGTGGCGTGACCATGTATTAACCGCATTAACAGATAACACATGGGTACCAAATAAAGCCTAGGTACATAAACTCTTAATTTACTTTTCAATCATAGTCAGTGGCAGCGAGCGCTGTTAAACTGATGCGATTGTATTCTTTTAGTTTATCAATCATGAATTTATTAAAATCGCTGGCAGCTGTAAGCTCAATGACCATGATGTCTCGTGTGCTTGGGTTTATTCGTGATGCTATCATTGCTCGGGTTTTTGGCGCAGGGGCGGCCGCGGATGCTTTTTTTGTTGCATTCAAATTACCTAATTTATTACGGCGTATCTTTGCTGAAGGCGCATTTTCTCAAGCGTTTGTCCCAATACTCGCTGAATATAAAAATCAACAGGGTGAGGAAGCTACTCGTACATTTGTTGCTTATATAGCGGGTATGCTCACACTTGCATTGGCGATTGTCACTGTGGCGGGTATGGTGGCTGCACCTTGGATTATCTATGTGACAGCCCCGGGGTTTACTGATGATGCAGATAAGTTTGCCCTAACGACCGATTTACTGCGAGTGACATTCCCTTATATTTTCTTAATTTCACTGGCTTCTCTAGCTGGCGCAATCCTTAATACTTGGAACCGTTTCTCTGTTCCTGCTTTTGCACCTACTTTGCTAAATGTCAGTATGATTTTGTTTGCAGCTTTCGCTGCACCTTATTTTGATCCGCCAATTATGTCCCTTGCATGGGCGGTGCTAGTTGGCGGTGTTTTGCAATTAGTCTACCAGTTGCCTCACCTAAAGAAGATAGGCATGTTAGTCTTGCCACGCCTTTCTTTTCGAAATAGTGGTGTCTGGCGTGTGATGAAAATGATGGGGCCTGCCATTATTGGGGTTTCTGTTGCGCAGATTTCGTTAATTATTAATACAATTTTTGCATCATTTCTACAGTCAGGCTCGGTTTCTTGGATGTATTATGCAGACCGACTGATGGAGTTGCCATCAGGGGTACTCGGGGTGGCTTTAGGGACTATTCTACTGCCTTCTTTAGCGAAAAGTTTCACGAGCGGCAATCATAACGAGTATCGTCAGCTAATGGATTGGGGGCTACGTCTTTGTCTATTGCTGGCTTTACCGTGTGCGCTTGGATTGGCGATTTTATCAGAAGCCCTTACTGTTTCTTTATTCCAGTATGGTAATTTCACCGCCCATGACTCTTTAATGACACAATATGCTCTAATTGCTTATTGCGTGGGTTTAACAGGGATGATCTTAGTTAAGATCTTGGCTCCAGGTTTTTATTCACGTCAAGATATTCGCACCCCCGTGAAAATTGCTATTGTGACTTTAATATTAACTCAATTAATGAACTTAGCATTTATTGGCCCACTCCAACATGCAGGCTTGGCACTATCAATAGGTTTAGCAGCTTGTTTTAATGCAGGGGTGTTGTATTGGCAACTACGTAAGCAAGATATTTTCCAACCTTTAGCAGGGTGGAAAGGCTTTCTGTTTAAGTTGCTGATCGCTTTAGCTATTATGGGAACTATACTCTTTGCCTTACTGCATTTTATGCCATCATGGCAAGAAGGAAACATGCTGATGCGTATGTTGCGATTAATGGGGGTAGTGATTGTTGGTGCGGGAAGTTATTTTGTTGCTTTATTTGGATTAGGTTTCCGCCCTCGTGATTTTATGAAACGTAGCATCGCTTAAATATCATTTCTTATCAATGTTAAAAAGCTCAATCATTATTGGGCTTTTTTATATCTTTCTTCTACTAATTCCTGCCCTAATTTCATTAATGTTTATATGATTATTTAATTAGTGAATTTAACTTCAATTAATTGTTTTCATTATAAAAAATAATATTTTTAACTAGTTTTACAGTAAAGTAATAGGGCTTTATTGAGGTAAATAAAGTGTTTGGGGATATTTCATTTTTTGAATATCTAAATTGTTGACCATTGTCAACGGATTGGCTATATTGTGTGAGTCGGAGGTCAATGAAGAAACATCCGAATAAGCATATTCAAGCAGCCATTGAATATGCGTTAGAACATGGCTGGGTGTGGGTTAGTGCAGGAAGTTCATCACATACTTTTTGTAAGTTACGCTGTGGTCAGGCGGCAGATGAGCACCAAACCCATATGATGAGTGTTTGGTCTACTCCTCGAGTGATGGAAGTACATGCCAAGCAAATTATAAGAAAGGTTAATTGCTGTATTGCACTTTCTTGATAACAAAAGCGGTTCCGGCCGCTTTATATGGAAATATAAAACAAGGAGCAAGCATGGCACTATTTAATTTTATACTCACACTTTCGGGGGTGACGTCTGAAACAACAGGAATTGAGGATGCATTATATACAGCCGGCTGTGATGATGCGTTAATTTGTTTTTATGGAAAATCTGTTTATCTAGAATTTGATAGGGAAGCTCCAACATTGGATTTAGCCATTAAATCTGCAATTACAGATACTGAAAGGGCATCTGTTGGGGCGAAAGTTGAGTCTGTAGATAGTGCATTGGTTGGATTGAGTGATATTGCAGAATTAACCGGATTAACACGTCAAGCAATCGCATTATTAAAGGATGGAGCACGAGGTGATGGCGATTTTCCTTGCCCAGTGCAGCGTTTAAAAGGTGCGTCACCTCTTTGGGATTGGGCCTGTGTTGCAAGATGGCTACGAGACAATAATCGGTTAAATCAACATCCTGCGCTCTATGAACAAGCAAAAACACTTTGCAAGTGGAATTTAGTGCTACGCAATTGTGCCAATGAAAATAGTAATGAACTCCAAAAACTAACGCAGTGGTTGTCCGATAAACGCAAAGAAAAACAGCTCAACGAAGTGAGCTGTTAATGTAAAAAAAGAATGAGTAATTACATTCTTTCGACGGTTTCAATACCTAGAGTATCTAAACCTGTTTTCAGTGTCTTTTGTGTTAATGCTGCAAGTTTCAGGCGGCTTTGGCGCAGCTCTTCACTTTCAGCAGACAAAATAGGGCAGTGCTCGTAGAAACTTGAAAATAACCCAGCAAGTTCATATAAGTAGGCACACATCACATGTGGTGTTCCGTCGCGAGCAACCGTTAGAATAGTTTCTTCAAATTGCAGTAAACGGGTAGCTAGCGCAATTTCACGAGGGTCTTGCAGTGAAATAGGTAATGTCAGGTCAGTATGGGTCAAATTGGCTTTTTTGAAGATAGATGCCACGCGGGTATAAGCATATTGCATATAAGGGGCGGTATTACCTTCGAACGCTAACATGTTGTCCCAATCAAAAATATAGTCAGTGGTTCTATTTTTTGATAGGTCTGCATATTTAACTGCGCCAATACCGACGACGCTTGCCACATTCAGCAGTTCGTCTTCTGGCATATCTGGGTTTTTCTCGCGGATCAGCGTTTGAGCTCGTTCAATGGCTTCATCAAGTAGGTCAGATAAGCGGACTGTCCCCCCCGAGCGAGTTTTAAATGGTTTTCCATCTTTGCCTAACATCATACCGAACATATGGTGTTCAAGTGCCATAGATTCAGGGATATAGCCTGCTTTACGGACGATAGTCCACGCTTGCATTAGGTGTTGATGTTGGCGTGAGTCAATATAGTAAAGTGAACGGTCTGCATGTAAGGTTTCATAACGGTATTTTGCGCAGGCAATATCGGTCGTGGTATAAAGGAAACCACCGTCTTTCTTCTGGACGATAACGCCCATCGGTTCACCTTCTTTGTTTTTGAACTCATCAAGGAAGACAACCGTGGCGCCTTCACTTTCAACCGCAAGGCCTTTGGCTTTTAGATCCGCAACAATACCTGGCAACATACTGTTATATAAGCTTTCGCCCATGACATCATCTTCAGTTAATGTCACGTTTAAACGGCGATAAGTTTCTTGGTTTTGCTGCATGGTGATATCCACCAATTTGCGCCACATTTCACGGCAATATTGGTCACCAGATTGCAGTTTTACAACATAACCACGAGCCCGTACGGCAAATTCTTCATCTTCATCGTAATGTTTTTTCGCTTCACGGTAGAACTCTTCGAGATCGGCCAGGGCCATATCGCTTGCATCTTCGTTTTGCACTTTCTCAAGGTAAGCGATTAGCATACCAAATTGCGTACCCCAGTCACCTACGTGATTAGCACGAATAACTTTATGGCCGATAAACTCTTGAGTTCGAGCCGCTGCATCACCAATAATAGTTGAACGAAGATGGCCAACATGCATTTGTTTAGCGACGTTTGGCGCTGAATAGTCAATGACAATCGTTTCAGGTTTAACAGGTGCTAAGCCTAAACGTTGAGACGCTAATGCTTCTTCGACGTATTTTTCAACCCAAGTCGGTTCAAGGAAAATATTGATAAACCCAGGGCCTGCAATTTCCACTTTATTTGCAATGCCATCTAAGTCTAGGTGATTAACAATTTGCTCAGCAAGTTGTCTCGGAGCCATCCCCATTTTTTTAGCAGCGCCCATTACCCCGTTTGCTTGATAGTCACCAAACTGAGCTTTAGCGGACTGACGCACAAGTGCATCACTGCCTTCTGGAGCACCCGCTGCTAACATCGCAGCACTAATTTTATCTGAAAGAATCGCCTGAATATTCACCGAATTACCTTAAATTACGAACATAGTTACCGCATTGTGCCATCACATGCGTAGAACTAAAAGGTGGAAGAGAAAAATCGGCAGGTTTTATACCACATTTTGGGCCTCTCATGCTACAGTCTGCGCCATTGTTTAAAGGATAAGTTTTATGAAAGGGGCTTTTGTTGCCATGCAATTGAACAAAATTTCACAATTACAAGATCTATGGGACGATTTACCTGTATTCGTGAGCAAACTACAACAAATGGCACAGGAGCTGGGCTTGTCTTTGTCGTTGCATTCCATCGATCACATTTCTGTGCGTTGTCACCATATTGAAACTGCAGAACGGTGGCACCAAGGGCTAATGCAATGTGCTCAATTGATCTCAGATAATATGATTAATGGTAGGCCAATCCGCCTTTATGAACTATTACAACCTATTGATATAGCAGGTCAGGATGTCTTTATCATTGAGCTACCGTTTCCAAAAGATAAAACGTACTCTAAAGAAAGTTGGGAACACATTGAAATGGTCATTGATGTTGCACCAAAGCACTTAGCCACGGTAGCGCGTCATCTTTTACCTGAGCCTTTACCTCAAGGGTACAGTATTAAAGTCAGTCAACCACAAGGGCAGCAAGAAAGGTTGCCCAATCCAACATTAGCAGTGTCAAATGGCGAGATAACGGTTAAATACCACCCGTTTTCGCTAAAAAAGATAATTGAAAGTGAAAAATAAGTGATGCAAGTAACGTTATTGATTAATAGTTATCGTTAACTTTTCGGGGTGTGATATCCATCCGATAACATTTTTTATTAACTGGCATTATTACGTGGATTGTTAACGTTTAACATTATGTCCCTATTATTGTTGTAGGGTCACTAAAGCATTAGCTTTATTACCATATTTGGAGGTAACCATGGCAAAACTGGAAATTTGCTGTTTCGGGATTGAATGTGCCCAAGTGGCTCAAGAATATGGTGCTGACCGCATCGAATTATGTTCAGGAGCCGCTGATGGTGGGCTCACACCAAGTTATGGCTATCTGAAATTAGCCAGAGAAAAACTGCATATTCCAGTTCATCCTATTATCCGACCTCGTGGAGGGGATTTTTGTTATAACGTTAGTGAATTTGATGTGATCCGCGAAGACTTAATCATGATTAAAGAAATGGGTTTTCCTGGTGCAGTAGTTGGGATATTGGACAGCGAAGGGCGTATTGATATCAACCGTATGCATACTTTAATGGATATTGCCCATGGAATGAATATTACTTTCCACCGTGCCTTTGATATGTGTATTAACCCATTACTTGCATTAGAACAGTTAAATGAACTCGGTGTAGCACGTATTTTGACGTCAGGTCAGCAACAAAGCGCAGAGCTGGGGTTACCGCTTCTGAAAGAATTACACGAAAAAAGCTGCCAAATTAACGGCCCCAAGATTATGGCAGGAGCTGGCGTACGCTTAGCTAATTTAAGTAAATTCATGGAAATAGGTTTATCTGAAGTACATAGTTCAGCAGGGAAAACAGTTCCTTCAACGATGAACTATCGTAAAGTCGGTGTCACCATGGCATCAAATAGCGAAACGGATGAGTTCACTCATTATTGTGTGGATGGGCTGACAGTAGAAGCGATGAAAGACTTTATTTCTATCACTGAAAAAGTATCTGCGTAGCTGATAACTCAGGTCATTTTTAAACACCTTCTTTATAAGATAAGGAAAATCAATCAATTGGTTTTCCTTATTGCTTTTTCAATATACACTAGTTATTTATCAATAAAATACGTGTTTAAGCCATAAATAATGTCATTCATTTGCCATTAATGGTGCAATTATTGGTTGTGTTGATGCATATCAATTAACCATATCATTTATGTGCCTACTATTTGATTACTATAAAAATACTATGTAATTCAATTTATAATAATTAAAAGGTAGCAATGTAATGATGAAGAAAATCAGTCAAACAGCACTGAGTCGGCGGAAGTTTATTCAAGCTTCGGCTTCAGTGGCAACCACAACGGCAATCGCCAGTTCCATTTCTTTACCTTTTTCAGCCCAGGCAACACCTTCTGTAAAAATTCAACCCGATGAAACTAATGAAAAAATTAAGTACAGCGCATGTTTAGTTAACTGTGGTAGCCGGTGTCCGCTAAAAGTGCATGTAAAAGATGATGTGATCACGCGTATTTCTAACGAAACGATGTATGACGACTCTCAGTTTGGTTTTCACCAGATACGGCCGTGCTTAAGAGGCCGCTCAGTTCGTTGGAAAACCTATAATCCAGACCGACTAAAATATCCTTTATTGCGTACAGGGAAACGTGGGGAAGGTAAATTCAAACGAATTTCTTGGGATGAAGCGACAACCATTGTGGCGCAAAAATTACGTTCAACCATTGATACCTACGGTAATGAGGCCATTTACTATCAATATGGTTCAGGTTCGACAGGGGCAAATTTACAAGGGCGCAATGCGTGTAAACGTCTGTTAAGCCAGTTAGGTGGCTTTCTTGACCAACATGGAACTTACTCAACAGCCCAAATAAATGGGGTCATTCCGTATGTTTATGGCAAGTTAGACGACTCTTTGCTATCTGAAATAGCTAACAGTGATTTAGTGGTGATGTTCGGTCATAATATTGCAGAAACGCGTATGTCCGGTGGTGGCCAGTTTTATGAAACTCTCAAGGCGCTAGAAAAAAGTAAAGCAAAAGTCATTATTATTGACCCACGTCGCACTGATAGTGTGACAACACTGGGTGCTGAATGGATCCCCATTTACCCGGGAACGGATGGTGCCTTAGTAGCTGCAATCATTCATACTTTAATTAAAGAACAACTGACAAATGAAACATTCTTAGCGAAATACTGTGTTGGTTGGGATGCACAAACTCTACCTGAATCTGCGCCACAAAATGGGTCATACAAAGATTATATTTTGGGCCTTGGTGAGGATGGTATAGAAAAAACGCCTGAATGGGCGAGTAAAATCACGGGTGTTTCCCCAACACGCATTATTCAACTTGCGCGTGAGTTAGGGAATGCTAAGGCTGCATGGATCTCACAAGGTTGGGGGCTACAAAGAACTGCTTCAGGAGAACAAGCAGCTCGAGCAGTGATGATGTTGCCGATTGTAACGGGTCACATTGGTCGCTCAGGAACTAATGCAGGGGGCTGGGGAGGTAACGTAGCGTATTCTGTCCCTGGTTTTGCTATTCCAAATCCAGTAAAAACCAAGATCCCTTGCTTTATGTGGACAGATGCCATTGCTCGCGGTACTGAAATGACATCAACCAATTCCACGCTGATTGGTAAAGACCGCCTTGAAACTAATGTAAAATTCTTATGGCACTACGCGAGTAATGTCACTGGTAATCAACACTCTGACTTGAATAAAACCCACGATATTTTAGTTGATGAATCTCTATGTGAATTTATCCTAGTTTGGGATATACATATGACCCCATCGGCAAAATATGCAGATTTGATTTTACCTGATGTCTCCAGTGTTGAATCGAATGACTTGATTAATAACTCCTATGCAAGTGGAGCATATCACTATGCTATCCGCCTACAAAACACGATCACTCCGCTTTGGGAATGTCGCCAATCATATGATGTTTTGACTGATATTGCCGAGAAATTAGGCATTAAAGATCAATTTACTGAAGGGCGCACTCATGAACAATGGATTGAGCATTGTTATAATCAAATGCGCGAAAAAAATCCACATTTGCCAACATTTGAAGAAACAAACGATCTGGGGATTGTGGACAGAAAATTAGCCAATAGTGCCGATTATATTGCGCTGAAAAGCTTCCGAGATTCCCCAGAAACGGCACCACTACCCACACCTTCCGGTAAAATTGAAATCTATTCAGAAAGGCTAGCTAAAATTGCTAAAGAATGGGACTACCCAGCAGATCAACGTATCCCTGCGGTGCCTGAGTATTGTGTCAATACTGAAGGCGTTGAAAATAAGCAGGCCAAACAGAAATATCCACTACAAATGACGGGCTATCATGATAAAGGCCATGCTCACTCGTCTTATTTCAATATTGCGGTACTGCGTGAAGCCGTACCTCATCAGTATTGGATTAACCCAATAGATGCATCTGTTCGAGGAATTCAAAATGGTGATGTCACCGAAATATTTAATGATAGGGGACGGATGCACATCAAAGCTAAGGTCACTGAGCGTGTTTTACCGGGAGTGATCGCTGTTCCTCAAGGCGCATGGCGTGAGGTTAATGATGAAGGGGTCGATATCGGTGGCTGTATTAATACCTTAACGACACAACAACCATCGGCCTTAGTAAAAGGTAACCCACAACACACCAACTTGGTTGACGTGAAACGTGCATAAGGAGAGATTGATGAAACAGTATGGTTTTTATTTCGATTCAACGAAATGCACGGGGTGTAAAACTTGTCAGGTCAGTTGTAAGGATGAAAAAGGTCTGGATTTAGGCCCTAAATTCCGCCGCGTTTATGAGTTTGGTGGGGGTAGCTGGCAACAGCAAGATGGGATATGGCAGCAGAATGTCTATAACTATTATCTATCAATTTCTTGTAACCATTGCTCTAACCCAACATGTGTTGAAGGGTGCCCTACAGGGGCAATGCATAAACGTGAACAAGATGGTTTAGTGGTCGTGGACCAAACAATTTGTGTTGGATGTCGTTACTGTGAATTGCGTTGCCCTTATGGTGCACCGCAGTTTGATGAAAAGAAGCAGTTGATGAGTAAATGCGATGGCTGTTATGAGCGGGTTGAAAAAGGCATGAAGCCTGTCTGTGTTGAGTCCTGTCCACAACGAGCGTTAGATTTTGATGATATTACGGTATTACGCGAGCGCCATGGCAACATTAATGGTATTGCACCGATGCCTAATCCTAATCTAACTAACCCTAACATTGTGATTAAGCCGCATAAAGATGCGAAGCCTTATGGTGATAAGAGCGGCAAATTACAAAACCCAGCGGAGGTATAACATGCACGAACTTCCACTCGTTTTTTTTACGGTATTCGGGCAATCTGCTGCGGGTTTATATTTACTCGCTTATTTGAGTAAAAAAATGGGCATGATTGATGAAAAGCAATTACGTAAAGCGAATATTATGGCTTTTATTGTCATGATAATTGCTCTTGTTATTGGTGGACTGCATGTGGGGCAACCGTTACGCTTCTTTAATATGCTGTTAGGTGTTGGCCGTTCTCCGATGAGTAATGAAGCTTTACTCAGTGGTATTTTTGTCGCTTTCGGGGCTGCAACTTTATTTTTCACTCTATTTATTAAAAATAAAGCACTTAGCGAATTATGTAACATTGGTACGGTTATTTTTGGTTTGGCATTTGTATGGTCAATTCCCCAAGTTTATAACATTGCCACGGTTGCTAATTGGTTCACTGTCTTCACCACCTTACAAATGTGGATGACGTTGTTAGTCGGTGGAGGGGCATTAGCTATTCTATTGGGGGCTCAGCGACTAGGGGCTTTGGCTTTTCTGGTTGGTGCCGTGATTATTTTTGCCACAAGGGCGGCTTATGTATCATTTTTGGGTGAAACAGGTCCAGAAATTAGTGCCGAACAAGCGGGCTTCTGGAGCTTCCAACTGGTTGTACTTGCATTGATGCTGTTTATTTTCCCAGCACTATTATATCGGGGGCGAAATTCAACTGCGGTACTGAGCATTTGTGCGATAGCAGTTATCTTAGCGGAGTTATCGGGCCGAGTAGCCTTCTATAATTTATGGCAGATAACGATGTAATAAATTGATTTAAATGCATAAAAAAACAAACGCCTATGGTTGTTATCCATAGGCGTTTTGCTATTTAAGGTTTACGTGCTACTAAAATAGCACGTAGCGGTGCGGGATAGCCTTCAATCGTTTTTGTTTGGTCATTAGGGTCTAAAAATTCAGCTAATGAATCTGTTCTCATCCATTGCGTGCGTCGCTGCTCTTCCAAAGAAGTGACTTCTTGGTCAACAATACGCACATCCACAAAACCACATTTTTCTAGCCATACCTTGAGCATTTTTGCGGAAGGAATGAAATAGACATTGCGCATTTGTGCATAACGGTCACCAGGAATAAGACACTGAAACTTATCGCCTTCAATAACCAGACTTTCAAGAACCAGCTCACCCTCATTAACGAGTTGATTTTTAAGCTGCCATAAATGGTCAAGCGGAGAGCGGCGGTGATATAGCACTCCCATTGAAAATACCGTATCAAATGCATTAAGAGCCGGTAGTTGTTCAATGCCTAGAGGTAATAAGTGAGCACGTTGGTCATCACCCAGTAATTTTCTCACTGCCTCGAATTGGCATAAAAATAGTTCCGTCGGGTCAATACCGACGACAAATTTTGCCTCTTGCCCTAACATGCGCCACATATGGTACCCGCTCCCACAGCCCACATCTAGCACATAGCGGTCTTTCAACGAAGAAATATGGGGTAAAACGCGATCCCATTTCCAATCAGAACGCCATTCAGTATCAATGTTGACACCATAGAGAGAAAAAGGGCCTTTACGCCAAGGCATGAGCTGCTCAAGGATATTATTTAAGCGTCGGGTTTCACCAGATGTTAACTCAGGGTCACGAGTTGCTGTTACGCTGTTGAGTAAATCCAAGTGCGTAGGCGTCATGACCGGCAAGTTATCTAACATTTTTTCCCATGAGGAAAATCCGCCGTGTAAGCCCTGTTTTTTCCATGCAGCAAGCTGCGTTGGTAATGTTTCCAGCCAATGACTTAAAGGACTCACTGCAATTTGCTGATAGAAACGGCCAAAATCAATCATGCCTAAGCCCCTTTAAGTGCTAAAAGTGAACCAAAATTAAAGCACTGGAACCAAACTTCACAGTGAGTGAAACCCGCTTTTTTCAAGCGCGTTTTATGCGCTTCCACGGAATCTGTCAACATAACGTTTTCTAACATGCTGCGTTTTTGGCTAATTTCAAGCTCGCTGTAGCCATTCGCCCGTTTGAAGTCATGGTGCATGTTAAACAGTAGCTCACCGATTTTTTGGTCTTCAAAATTGAATTTCTCAGAGAGGACTAAAATGCCACCGGGCTGCAAACCTTGATAGATTTTATTCAATAATAACTGACGGTCATCAGGGTTTAAAAACTGCAAGGTAAAATTGAGCACAACCATTGATGCGTTTTCAATATTCACATCGCGAATATCACCTTCGATAACTTCAACAGGGGTATCTGCGCGGTAAGCATCAAGATGACGACGGCAGCGTTCTACCATGGCAGGTGAGTTATCAATAGCGATGATTTTGCTATTTTCGACGGCAATATTGCGTCTGATTGATAAGGTTGCAGCGCCCAATGAGCAGCCTAAATCATAAACTTGGCTATTGGGTTTAACAAACCGCCCTGCAAGCATACCAATCATGGTAATAATATTTGAATACCCCGGCACTGAGCGTTGGATCATATCGGGGAAGACTTCGGCAACTTTTTCATCGAACTGCCAATCACCAAGGTTAGCAATAGGCGCAGAAAAAAGACTGTCTTTTTGGGTTGGGTCCTGACTTGACATAAGTTCTGTATTAATTAAAAAACAAAAGTAGTGGGGGATTGTATCAGAAAGCCGGCTTACTGAAAATGGCTCCAGAGATAATGAGGCGGCACATTAAGTCGTGCCGTTATAGATGACAAAAACTAAAGGTTAAATGAAACTATTTGTACCCAAGGCAAGTAGTAGGTATTAGCGATCACCATTAAAGCCATTGAAAGATAGGTGGCTACCATACCTGAACGACGGTAAGAGTAATCGTGGTTTTTTAAGCCATAAGAGTGGAGAAAACGCCCAGCAATTAAAATAAGGCCGCAAAGGTGGATCATCCAAACTTGTGCACCGTTCATTTCCATTAACAGTAATAGAATAAGAGAGATAGGAATATATTCAATCGCATTGCCATGAACACGGATTGCAGTTTGCAACTCATAAAACCCGCCATCGCCATAAGCTATGCGGTATTGATTACGCAGCTTCACAACATTTAAGGATAATCTAAGCAGCAGTAAGGCACCCAGTACAGCGTATAAAGAGCTGACCATCTTTTACTCCACCATAAAACGAATCAAACTATGAAAACACCTAAAAATATAAGTTATAGTAATGGGTATTAGCAATATTTTGTAAATTGTAATGGCTAAAAAGCCGTTCGACAAATGAAATCATCACTTTTTAAATAGTTAATTGATTAGACTATCTTGTTTTAATTGTTGTAAAACATGGACTGCGACGGCTGAGCAACGTGGTAAATCTTGGCTATCAAACCAAGCGAGTTCCGCTATTTCAGCAGCGGGTTGAGGCTCGCCTTCATATTGTGCGAAATAACAACGGACTCGTACTTGTGTGCCATCTTGTTTACCATCAGCTAAACCAACAAATTCAGCGTAATAACGGATGGAACTGACATCAAGATTCAGCATGAGCTCTTCTTCAATTTCGCGGCAAAGGGCTTGCTCATCGGTTTCACCTTGCTCACGCTTCCCGCCTGGAATATAAAATAAGTCTTTATTATGAGAACGTACCATGGCGACTTTACCTTGAGATAAGGTAATTAACCCTAGTTTATCAATGATTTTAATACTCATAATGTGGTCACTCTTCTATTTTGCGTGGTAGAAAAATAAACTTTGCACTTAGCAAAGAAAACCATTAAGCAGGTGATTAACCCGCTTAATGAAGAGGATGATGATTAAAAATTATTTCTTTTCAACAATTTTTACTAGCTCATAACGAATACTAGGCGCATCAGCCGGTGGATTTGGTACGTCAAACTGCTTCACTTGTAGGGTATAAGTAAAGCCTGGTTGGTAATCGAACCCTTGAATTGAGTTATAAAATAATTGCCAATCATCATTTGGGTTTTCTTTGACTTTCATACATTTCATTGGTGCAACGCCAACACAGTCAGCGAGGGAAGAATCAACATAAAATGTTTTGGTATTATCAGTATCTGCGGGTTTCACAGTTTGGCATCCTACAAGTAACGTTAACATGATTGAGCCGAGTAACAATTTTTTCATGTGCAATCCTTAAGCAGCAGATGATGATTAAATAGGCGTTTTACCTACACACTGCGAGTATAGCAAACCGAAAAAGGTAACGATTCCTAAATCTCCCCATTTACTGCTAAAAATAGTCACCAAGGCGAGTGGTTGGTGAGGAAAACATCAAAAGATTAATTTTTATACAGCGTTCTCTCTAATAAGCAAAATAAACCTTTCTCACAATATGTACATGGTGCTCATAGTCCCTTAAAATCGAGCAGATCATAGTGTGCTGTTTACATATTCAGCGCTGGAATTTTAATACTATTTATTAATATGATTAAAATTGATGAAAATATGATTAAAAACAAAATGGTTTACGCGATAAGTTAGATCCGTAACTGTTTGTCGAACAGAATTTCCTGTATAATGTCTGCCTTTTTGACATTCTGAATTTTCAGCCCGTGTTTCGCAAATAAGGGTTCAGCAAAATGCCAAAATCCCGCAGCAAGCAAAAGCACAACAGCTGAGTAAAAGGATATTGTATGCGTACTAATTATTGTGGGCAGTTAAACATCGCTCACGAAGGCCAAGAGGTCACCCTTTGTGGATGGGTAAACCGCCGTCGCGACTTAGGTGGTTTGATTTTTATCGATATGCGTGACCGTGAAGGTATCGTACAAGTTTTCTTCGATCCAGATCGTAAAGACATATTTGAAAAAGCGTCAGAGCTGCGTAATGAGTTCTGTATCCAAATCACAGGGACAGTACGCGCGCGTCCAGATAACCAAAAAAACAAAGATATGGCGACTGGCGAAATTGAAATTTTTGCACAACAGCTTGATGTCTTTAATAAATCAGAGCCATTACCACTTGATAGTAATCAGACCAACACAGAAGAACGTCGTCTAAAATATCGCTATTTAGACTTACGCCGCCCTGAAATGTCTGATCGTCTGCGTACTCGTGCAAAAATCACCAGTTTCGTACGTAACTTCATGGATAAAGAAGGGTTTTTAGATGTAGAAACCCCTATGTTGACGAAAGCAACTCCTGAAGGGGCTCGTGACTACTTAGTACCAAGCCGCGTACACAAAGGTAAATTCTACGCATTGCCACAATCACCACAATTATTCAAACAATTGTTGATGATGTCTGGTTTTGACCGTTATTACCAAATCGTAAAATGCTTCCGTGATGAAGACTTACGTGCCGACCGTCAACCTGAATTTACACAAATCGACGTTGAAACTTCATTCATGACCGCAGAACAAGTTCGTGAAATCATGGAACGCATGATCCGTAACTTATGGTTAGAAGTAAAAGGTGTTGATTTAGGCAACTTCCCAATCATGACCTTTGCAGAAGCAATGCGCCGTTATGGTTCAGACAAACCAGATTTACGTAACCCAATGGAACTGGTGGATGTTGCTGATATCGTTAAAGATGTTGAGTTTGCTGTGTTCTCTGGCCCAGCGAATGACCCTAAAGGTCGTGTTGCTGCATTAAAAGTGCCTGGTGGCGCTGCCATGACACGTAAACAAATTGACGAGTATGGTCAGTTTGTTGGCATCTATGGTGCGAAAGGCTTGGCTTGGATGAAAGTCAATGAGTGTGCTAAAGGCCTCGAAGGCATTCAAAGCCCAGTTGCTAAATTCTTGACTGAAGATGTGATTAGTCAACTGCTTGAGCGTACTGGCGCAACGGATGGCGACATCATTTTATTTGGTGCAGGTGCGAAAAATGTGGTTACCGATTCAATGGGCGCATTGCGCTTGAAAGTCGGTCGTGACTTTGAAATCACCAATTTAAATAGCTGGCAGCCATTGTGGGTTATTGACTTTCCAATGTTTGAAGAAGATGGCGAAGGTGGCTTAACGGCGATGCACCATCCATTTACTTCACCTAAAGATTTCACCCCAGAAGAGTTAGCAAGCAAGCCTGAAGAAGCGGTTGCTAATGCTTATGATATGGTTATCAATGGTTATGAAGTCGGTGGCGGCTCAGTTCGTATTCACCGTAATGAAATGCAACAAACCGTATTTAGTATTTTAGGCATTAATGAAGAAGATCAGCGTGAGAAATTTGGCTTCTTATTAGATGCGCTGAAATATGGGACACCACCACACGCAGGTCTGGCATTTGGTCTTGATCGTTTAGTCATGCTGTTAACGGGAACGGATAACATTCGTGATGTTATTGCATTCCCTAAAACAACAGCGGCAGCTTGCTTAATGACGAATGCGCCAAGCCATGCAAACCCAGATTCATTGACTGAACTGGCTATTGCAGTCGTAGCAAAAGACGAAGAGTAATACGTCCAATGAAAAACTATAAGCGCCCTGAATCTGTATTGGTCATTATTGTGGCTAAAAATAGTGGCAGGGTACTTATGTTAAGACGTAAAGATGACCTAGACTTTTGGCAATCGGTGACCGGAAGTCTGGAATCAATAGAAATACCGTATGAAACTGCGTGTCGTGAAATTAAAGAAGAAACCGGTTTTGATATCGAAAAAAACCAGCTACAAGATTTGTCGCACAGTATCATCTTTGAAATTTTCCCGCATTTCAGGCATCGTTATGCACCTGATGTGAGCCATTGTAAAGAGCATTGGTTTAAATTGGAGCTAAGTGAAGAACAAATGCCATTACTGACGGAACACAGTGAATATCGTTGGTTAGACCCTGATGAAGCGGCTAAGTTAACGAAATCTTGGAGTAACAGTCAGGCTATTTTAGAATTTGCTAATTAATTATTGTATTGACGTTTTTGGAGATATTTCATGGCAGGTCATAGTAAATGGGCCAATACCAAACACCGTAAAGCAGCCCAAGATTCTAAGCGCGGTAAAATTTTCACAAAAATTATTCGTGAGCTTGTCACCGCCGCACGTTTAGGTGGTGGTGATACCGGTACTAACCCACGTTTACGTGCCGCAGTGGATAAAGCATTATCAAATAACATGACCCGTGACACCTTAAACCGTGCAATTGCACGCGGTGTGGGTAATGATGAAAATGATAATATGGAAACCATCATTTATGAAGGTTATGGTCCTGGTGGTACAGCCGTGATGGTTGAGTGCTTAAGTGACAACCGTAACCGTACCGTATCTGAAGTACGCCATGCATTCACTAAAACAGGTGGTAACTTAGGAACTGATGGTTCAGTATCTTATTTATTCACTAAACGTGGTGTTATTTCTTATGCACCGGGTGTGGATGAAGATACATTGATGGAAGCGGCGCTTGAAGCAGGTGCTGATGACGTTGAGACTTATGACGATGGTGCTATCGATGTTTACACCACGTTTGAATCGTTTGGTGCGGTAAAAGATGCATTAGATGCAGCTGGTTTTACCAGTGAAGCGGCCGAAGTTTCGATGATCCCATCGATTACCGCAGAACTTGATGCAGAAACAGCACCAAAATTAATGCGCCTTATTGATATGTTAGAAGATTCTGACGACGTCCAAGAAGTTTATCACAATGGTGATATTTCTGACGAAGTCGCAGCTACGCTGTAATCAAAGCATATCCGCGTAGAGAAAGCGGGCTGTTGCAGCCTGTTTTCTCTAACGCCTCCCATAATATCCCTTCTTTTATTCACTATACTTTCAATATTGATAACTTAATTTATTTTCATATATAGACTTGGTTAACACCTTGATATTGAAATAGCTATTTAGTTGAAATTGATAGTATTATGCAGCTAATTAGAACGATATAATTTAATGTAGTGAGTATACGGAGGCATAAATAGGTTCTATATGGCGATTATATTAGGTATTGATCCTGGTTCTAGGGTGACGGGGTATGGCGTCATTCGCCAACAAGGACGGCAACTACTCTATTTAGGTAGCGGCTGTATTCGTACTCAAGTTGATGATTTACCAAGCCGCCTGCAACGGATTTACGCGGGTGTCTCGGAAATTATCACTCAATACCAACCGGATGTTCTATCAATAGAACAGGTTTTTATGGCAAAAAATGCAGACTCGGCACTGAAGTTGGGGCAAGCGCGGGGAGTGGCTATTGTTGCTGCTGCAAACTTAAATATCCCTGTATTTGAATATGCGGCTAGGCAAGTTAAACAGACGGTTGTGGGTACAGGGGCAGCAGAAAAAAGCCAAGTACAACATATGGTTAAATCAATATTGAAGCTATCAGCTAACCCACAGTCGGATGCAGCGGATGCCTTAGCTATCGCTATCACTCATTGCCATTTTAACCAAAATTTACTGAAGGTTGGGGATCCTCGTCTTGTGTTAACGCGTGGTCGCTTGAGATAGCAAGTTTGTCTGAGAATGGTGTTTGCAGTGAATATTTAACTTGTAACTGGATATGCATCCAGCCTTTTTTGTGGTATAAACAGCAGTATTAATAACAATAGGCTAAACTGTCTTAGTTTAGGTGGTAATTGAGGGCTTTAATGTGATTGGTCGTTTACGTGGTATCGTACTAGAAAAGCAACCACCAATAGTATTACTAGAATTACAAGGGGTGGGTTACGAAGTTCATATGCCAATGACGTGTTTTTATGAGCTACCTGATATCGGCCAAGAAGCGATTGTTTTTACCCATTTTGTGGTTCGCGAGGATGCTCAGCTTCTTTATGGTTTTAACGATAAACAAGAGCGAGCACTATTTAAAGAACTAATAAAAGTCAACGGTGTTGGTCCCAAGTTGGCGCTAGCTATCTTGTCTGGGATGTCTGCCCAACAGTTTGTAACAGCCATTGAGCAAGAAGCGATTGCATCGTTGGTAAAATTACCAGGGATTGGCAAGAAAACAGCGGAGCGTTTAGTGGTTGAAATGAAAGACCGCTTCAAAGGTCTCAATGGGGATTTATTCAATCAGACGAGTGATATCAACCTTCCTAACGTGAGCAGTAAAGCGCCACGCATAGCAGATATCGAAGCAGAGGCTGCTGCTGCATTGATTGCACTTGGTTATAAACCGCAAGAAGCTAGCCGAATGGTCAGTAAAGTAGCTAAACCAGATAGCGATTCTGAAACATTGATCCGTGATGCGTTACGTGCCGCACTTTGATTGAGAGAATATTAAGATGATTGAAGCTGATCGCCTAATTACCGCTGAAGTATTGCAGCCTGATGAAGAGGCTATTGACCGTGCGATCAGGCCGAAGTTGCTGAGTGAATATATTGGTCAGCCGCAGGTTAAAGACCAAATGGAGATTTTTATTCAAGCAGCAAAAATGCGGGGCGATGCACTTGATCACTTATTAATATTTGGCCCGCCAGGGTTAGGGAAAACAACCTTGGCAGGGATTGTCGCAAATGAATTAGGTGTTAATTTGCGTACGACTTCAGGGCCTGTTTTAGAAAAGGCGGGTGACTTAGCGGCAATGCTGACTAACCTTGAGCCTCATGACGTCTTATTTATCGATGAAATCCATCGTCTTTCCCCCGTAGTTGAAGAAATTCTTTATCCAGCAATGGAGGATTATCAATTAGATATCATGATCGGTGAAGGTCCTGCCGCACGTTCAATCAAAATCGATTTACCTCCATTTACCTTAATTGGAGCAACAACCCGAGCTGGGTCATTAACGTCTCCTTTAAGGGATCGTTTCGGAATAGTTCAGCGCCTCGAATTTTACCAAGTTGATGATTTGCAACATATTGTTAAACGTAGTGCACAATACATGGGGTTAGATATTACCGAAGAAGGGGCGCTTCAAGTGGCGATGCGCTCTCGCGGAACACCACGTATTACTAACCGTTTATTACGACGTGTACGTGATTTTGCTCAGGTCAAAGGTAATGGCTCAATTGATGAACTTATCGCTAACCAAGCACTGGATATGCTAAACGTTGATGCCGCAGGGTTTGATTATTTAGACCGTAAATTACTAGTGGCAATTATTGATAAATTTATGGGCGGACCTGTTGGAGTGGATAACCTTGCCGCAGCTATTGGCGAAGAGCGCGAAACCATCGAAGATGTACTGGAACCTTATCTTATTCAGCAAGGGTTTATCCAACGTACACCACGAGGTCGTATGGCAACAGCCCATGCATATAACCACTTTGGGTTGGCACCGAAAGAGAGCTAATTAGTTTCCCTTTTAAAAGAGGGAAACTAATGATAAATAAGTTATGACTGTGAGTTAGGATCTATTTCAAAATCAATCCCAGTGTCATATGAGTCTTCTGGAATACCATAGTCAAGGATACTATATAAGTTCAAATTTGTGTCAGGTTTGCAGGTTTTCTTACTAATGATTTTTTTACCTTGATAAACTACGATACCTTGGTAATACCAACCTTTGCCTTCACCATCATACAGCACATAATTATAGTTGCCGTTTTGAAAGCGAATATAAACAGAGCTAGCTCCCCCAGAGAACATGCCTTTGCCTACAAAAATATTTTCACGCCCCTTCGCGTTTGTAGGTAGTGTTATCTCTGTCTTTCCTAAAGTACCGTAACGATAGATTGGAGTTTGCCCTTGTTCAACAACAACGCTAACTAATTTATTGTTTTCTAACTGACAAGAATATTCAATAGCACTGGCAGAGGCTGAAAATAGGCTAATAGCCATAGTAACCGTGAGTATTTTTTTCATTTCTCTATCCTGAAATAAGATAATTAGCATCAGTATGGAATAGCAAAAGCGGAAAAGCGAATAATATTAAGGTAATAGTTGATAAGCACCCCAGTAAATCAGTACTGGGGTGTTAAGGTATATGAATTAGTTTTTGGCTTTAATTGACAAGCTGAAGATAAATAAGATGGCTGAAACTAAGACAACTGATGGCCCTGCGGGAGTGTCATAGAAGGCCGAAAAAGTAAGCCCACCCGTGACAGAAAGCATACCAATGATAATTGCAATAAATGCCATTTGTTCAGGTGTGCGAGCAAACCGACGAGCCGTAGCAGCAGGGATAATCAGCAATGATGTAATAATTAAGGCGCCGACAAATTTCATTGCAATACCTATGGTTAGTGCAGTCACTAACATTAGCAATAAACGCAGTCGCTGAATATTAATGCCATCTACGAATGCTAACTCAGGGCTGACTGTAATAGACAAAAGTGCTCGCCAACGATAAAAAAGCAACCCGCAAACGACAATCACACCAACTAATATCGTGATAATATCTTCATAACTGACAGAAAGTAAGTCACCAAACAGGTATGCCATTAAATCAACACGGACATTAGCCATTAAACTTACAACAACAAGGCCAAGAGATAGTGAGCTGTGAGCCATTATACCTAGCAGGGTGTCAACAGCCAGTTGAGGGCGTTTTTCCAACCAAACTAAGATTAAAGCTAATAACAGGGTCACTACAATGACGGCATAAAACGGGTTGATGTTCAGTAATAAGCCAAAGGCGACACCTAATAAAGAGGCGTGAGCAAGAGTATCACCAAAATAAGACATCCGTCGCCAGACGACGAAGGATCCTAATGGGCCTGCGGCAATCGCAAGTAACATGCCAGCAATCCAGCCAGGTAATAATAACTCAATCATGTTTACAATCCTTGCTGTGCTGGTGCTTCACAATGACATTACCTTCTAAATCATGCTGATGGTTATGCTGATGGCGATATACCCCTAATTGTTGAGCACCTCGGTAACCAAACATGGCGACAAATTCAGGGTGGTTTGAGACAACATCAGGGGCACCGGAACAGCAAATATGGCCATTAATACATAGGACTTTATCGGTTTTAGCCATGACCAAATGCAAGTCATGAGAAACCATTAACACAGCACAGCCCAACTCAGTTCTTAATTGGTTTATTAGGTCATACAATGCGACTTGGCCTGTAATATCAACGCCTTGAGCTGGTTCATCAAGAACGAGTAGATCCGGTTTGTTGAGTAAGGCTCGAGCTAACAGAACACGTTGTGTTTCACCGCCCGATAATTTTTGCATCGGTTGGTCAAGTAAATGGGTGGCGTTAACGCGCTCAAGGGCCGGCAACAAGTGTTCTTTGCGAGCACCGAGTTTTAACAACATAAAGCGTTTAACAGTAAGAGGCAGTGTTGTATCCAAATGAAGCTTTTGGGGAACGTAGCCAATGGCAAGAGGAGAGCTGCGTGTGACTGTTCCTGATGTTGGATTTAAAAGTCCTAATACAACACGCACGATTGTCGATTTTCCAGCCCCATTTGGGCCTAAAAGCGTCACGATATCGCCTTTGTTAAGTTCAAAGGATACATCTTTGAGAACCTGTTTCTCACCAAATGAAACAGAAATCTTATTTAAAGTTAGTAATGGTTGCATGTGAAAAACATCTTGCAGAATTCATGTTGTGTTATATTATAACATTTCAAATTTAAAATCACGGAAAAAGACTGCTATGATACATAAATCGAAACACAATGCCCGTAAATTTCTTCTTGGGGCAGTGGCGACCTCCGTATTAAGTGCAACAATGGTGTCCACATCGAATGCGGATGTTGTCACTTCAATTCGTCCATTGGCATTTATTGCCGCAGGTATTGCTGATGGTGTGACGGATACACAAGTTTTACTGCCGGATGGTTCATCACCGCATGATTATGCACTTAAACCCTCTGATTTGAAAAAAATTAAACAGGCGGACTTATTTGTTTGGGTTGGGCCTGAGATGGAAATGTTTTTACAGAAGCCAATCAATACATTACCACCGAATAAACAACTGGCATTGGCAGAGCAAAATAATATCAAACCATTGTTAATGGCAGAGTCCCATGAGGATGAACATGACCATGAACATGGAGATGAAGCTAATCATGACAACGATCACGAACATCATCATCATGGTGAGTATAATATGCACATCTGGTTATCCCCAGATATCGCAAATTTCGCCGCGCAGGACATTTATGAACGCTTAGTAGAGCTTTATCCTGACCAAAAAGATAAGCTAGACGTAAACCTTCGTAAATTCAAAGAAAATATGGCGCAAAGTGATCAAAAAATTGCTAATATTTTGCAGCCAGCTAAAAACAAGGGTTATTTCGTTTTTCACGACGCTTATGGCTACTTTGAAAAACACTATCAACTCGCTCCATTGGGGCATTTTACGATAAACCCAGAAATACAGCCTGGTGCGCAGAAATTACATCAAATACGAACACAATTGGTTGAGCATAAAGCGCAATGTGTTTTTGCTGAGCCACAATTCAGGCCTGCAGTAATCGAAAGTGTAGCACGTAATACGGGAGTTAAAATGGGAACTCTCGACCCACTCGGAATTGGGCTGGCAATAGGACCAGATAGCTACATGCAGTTTTTGACTAACTTGTCGGAACAGTACGCCAGCTGCCTGAATTAAAAATAGAAGGAATTGTTTAAGTGCAGCAAATGGCCAAAAGTCTGGCTCAGGTATATGGTAGCCTGTCTAGAACTCACAAAATTGTACTAAGTACGCTTACAGTCGCTACCATGGCCGTCGCAATCTGGCGGCCAGTTCACATACCATCCTCATCTGAAAATGATGGTACTCCAGACACCATCATTCCTCTTTCGTTATTACCTGCCAGTGATGCTACTGACGATATAATCCAAGACAGTAGCGATCAACTGCCTGATGAAGGGCTTGCTGATACAGATGCAGAAGCAGAAACGGACGCAGGTGAAAATGTTGGAGAAGCGGCACCATTAGCTCATGAATATGTTGTTGCTAGTGGTGATAACTTAACCACAATTTTAACCCAGTTTGGTATTGAAGCAGGCGATGTTGCAACACTTTCTAATCAGCATCGTTCATTGCGCAACCTTAAAATTGGTCAAACATTAAACTGGTCTTTGACTGATCAAGGTGAACTTGAGTCTTTAACTTGGGAAGTTTCGCGTCGTGAAACTCGCGTATTCAACCGTGTTGGTGATACTAATAAATTTGAAGAAGTAAAACAAATTCGTACGGGTGAGTGGACTAATAGTGTACTAAAAGGTACGGTGGATGGGACTTTTGCACAAAGCACGAATAAAGCAGGCCTAACACGTAATGAAGGTCGTGAAGTGATTAAGGCACTACAATGGCAAGTTGATTTCCGGAAATTGAAAAAAGGTGATAAATTCAGCGTGTTAATGAGCAGAGAAATGCTGAATGGTCGTAGTGAACAAAGCCAATTGATTGGTGTACGTTTACAAACTAATGGTAAAAGCTACTATGCTTTTCGTGCCGAAGATGGGCGCTACTATGATAGTGAAGGGAATGGCTTAGAACGCGGCTTCCTGCGTTTTCCAACTGCAAAACAATTTAGAGTGTCCTCTCAATTTAATCCACGTCGTGTTAACCCAGTGACAGGTCGCGTTGCACCTCATAAAGGTGTCGATTTCGCAATGCCAGTTGGGACGCCAGTTTTAGCGGTTGGTGATGGTGAAGTGATCGTGTCTAAATACAGTGGTGCAGCTGGTAATTTTATTGCAATTCGCCATGGTCGCCAGTATACAACTCGCTATATGCATTTACGCCAGTTATTAGTTAAACCAGGCCAAAAAGTGAAGCGAGGGGATCGTATCGCATTGTCTGGTAATACAGGGCGTTCAACAGGGCCACACTTACACTTTGAAATGTGGGTAAACCAGCAGGCAGTGAACCCACTAACGGCTAAATTGCCAAACTCGGGTGGTTTAATGGGCAAAGAGCGTAAAGAGTATTTAGCGCTGGTGAAAGAAACCAAACCTCAACTTAAACTACAATAAGTTAAGTTCCTATATCATTCGCTGGCAGGTACTTGTATCTGCCAGTTTTCTTTGTAATGCTTTCGCAAATTATTATTATAGGCTATAAAAGATAGCCATTATTCACTTGGGTACAGCATGAATAAAGATCAAGATACAGATAGTAAAAAAGGCTACGTGCCAACTTTTCACCGCTCCTATTTATTGCCTAAATACTGGGGAGTTTGGATGGGGGCCGCAGTTTTAGCAGGGTTAGCCTATATTCCCGTTAGAGTTAGAGATCCTATATTGGCAATGGTAGGAAAGTGGGCGGGGAAAGTTGCTAAAAGTGCTCGGAGGCGAGCTAAAATCAATTTGCTTTACTGTTTTCCGCAGTTGACAGAGGAGGACAGAGAGCAATTAGTTGACCGTATGTTTGAAACGGCTCCTCAATCGTTTGTTATGTTAGCTGAATTATGTATTCGTGGTGCAAGTAAAACTTTGGCAAGAACACATTGGCATAACGAAGAAATTATTGAGCGTTTAAAGCAGCAACAAAGTAATGTTATTTTTATGGTCCCTCACGGTTGGGCTGTCGACGTCCCGGCTATGTTATTAGCAGCGAGGGGGCAGCAAATGGCAGCTATGTTCCATCATCAGAAAAACCCAGTTGCTGACTATTTGTGGAACAAAGCGCGTTACCATTTTGGTGGGCGTTTACATTCAAGAGAAGCTGGCATTAAGCCATTTATTGCCTCTGTTAGGCAGGGCTATTGGGGGTTTTATCTTCCTGACCAAGATCATGGTGAGGAACATAGTGAATTTGTGGATTTTTTCGGCACCTATAAAGCTACTTTACCTGCAATTGGGCGGTTAATGAAAGTGTGCAAAGCGAAAATTGTTCCATTGTTCCCTGTTTATGATCATAAAACGCATCAATTACACATCTATATTCGTGAACCTATGGACGATATTGATGGTAAAGATGACGAGTATATTGCACGAAGAATGAATGAAGAGTTAGAGTCTCTTGTTACGCCTAACCCTGAGCAATATACGTGGATCCTAAAGCTGCTGAAAACACGTAAAGAAGGCGAAATCGAACCATATCAACGTAAAGATTTATATCGCTAGCTAGCCGTATACTTTTAAGTGAGGTATTCGATGAGTCATCGAGTACCTTATTTTTAGTGCGCCGAGCATGGCGCGTAGCGCCTTGATTGGCGCTGTTTGTTGGCTGTGGTGGCTAACGGACGACTTGGAGGTGAAAGTCCTCTACACGCCCGATAAGGGGAAGTGTTAGCTGAACGGCAAGGATGTTCACCGCGAGGTGAAATCTGAAGGAAGCTGAAAGCAAAATGCAGGTCTGACGAACAGGAAGCGGTTTAGGCGGTGCAGCGGGGTAAGGCGGCTAATATCGTCAACGCCCAATACTTATACGGAACGCTGTGACGTACAGCCGACAGACATAGGCAGGAAGGTCGCGCGAATTACCTCGGGAGATCTGCCATTGTGCCGCAGTGCTACCAACAGCGAGAGGTGTTGGGATGCAATGGCAGAAGTCAGCCGACGCCGTAGTAGTGCTAGCTAACTGACAGCATGAAGGGCTGAACATGTTTAACCGCAATTAGGACATTGATACTCGATGCTGATTAATGATGCACAAGGGCAAATGATTGCCGCCACAGGCCAGAATAGCGAACAGTATTCGCCAGAGCAGCCTCGTGGTGTTGAAATCGGCACGGCGGTCAGTGGGCGAACGAAAGCGGAAGTGCCGTTGACAATGGAAACGGTGATAGAAAGAGCCAATATGATGCTCGCCTATCAGCGCGTAGTGGAAAACAAAGGTGCCGCTGGGGTGGATAACCGCAGCGTACGTGAGTTAAAACCGTGGCTGAAAACACACTGGGCAAGCATCAAAAGCGCCTTAATGACAGGGAGTTACCTCCCTCGGGCAATCCGCAAAATGGACATCGCAAAGCCAGATGGTGGCGTGAGAACATTGGGGATCCCGACGGTAGTCGACCGATTGATCTAACAAGCCATCGCGCAGAAACTGAGCCCGATGGTTGACTCGAGCTTCTCAAATGCCAGTTATGGCTTCCGCCCGAGACGCAACGCATGGCAGGCAGTGCGCCAAGCACAAACCTACATGAATAGCGGCAAACGGTGGGTGGTTGATATGGACTTGGAAAAGTTCTTCGACAAGGTGGATCACGACATTTTGATGTCGCGACTCGCCCACTGGATCAAAGATAGACGCGTATTGATGTTGATACGAAGGTATATTGAAGCGGAGATGGTCGACAAGAAAGAGAGAATAAAACGTGAACAGGGCATGCCGCAAGGCGGACCATTGTCACCGCTACTCTCAAATATCTTGTTAGATGAGTTGGACAAAGAGCTGGAACGACGTGGACACACGTTTTGCCGCTATGCAGACGACTGCAATATCTATGTTAGCAGTCGTAAAGCGGGCGAGCATCTGCTTAAGGATATCAGTGAGTATCTAGCGAAAACGCTAAAACTGACGGTAAACGAAAAGAAAAGTGCAGTGGCGCGACCTTGGGAGCGAAAGTTCTTGGGGTACAGCGTGACACAGCACAAGATAGCTCGCCTGAAAGTGGCAAACACGAGCATAGAAAGGCTAAAGGATAAAATCCGTAGCCTGACCACGGGGCACAGTTCGAAATCAGTCAAACGAGTTATTGATGAGCTGACACCGGTTCTTAGAGGCTGGATAAGCTATTTTAGATACACGCAAGTGAAAGGTGTATTAGAAGAAATAGACAGTTGGGTCAACAGGAAACTCCGTTGCTTGCTCTGGCGGCAATGGAAGCGCTCTTACACGCGAGCGAAGAAGTTAATGCAAGCGGGTTTAAGTGAGGAACGCGCCTGGAGCTCAGCGTGCAACCAACGAGGCGCATGGTGGAACTCGGGAGCCAGTCATATGAACCAAGCGATAAAAGTCGCGATGTTACGTAGGGCAGGCTTACTATCATTGTTGGAACAGCAACGGCAGTTCCAGTGTTAACATGAACCGCCGTATACGGAACCGTACGTACGGTGGTGTGAGAGGACGACGGGAGCGATCCCGTCTCCTACTCGATGAAAGCAAGGTCATATAATGCATAAATAGTATATTTTCTCTACGAGAATTCCTTTCTACTTCAATCTGTTTTGCTCTTCATTAGCTATTCTCTCATCAATACTGTTTGTTGTTTTTATTGTTTATAAGATTATACAGAATATTTATTGGTCATAAAAAGGCAATCAAGTTTGATTATGATAATTTATTTCATAAATAGCTTACTAATTAAAAAACAAATAAACCATCCATTGAATAATATAATCTAATTTCGAATCTTATGTAATGAAATGGTTAGAATTAAAATTATTACGCCTAAAACAATCATAAATAATTTTTTCTTCTCTTGATTTTAAAATCATGAATTTTTCATGATTGGAAATAAATGAATGTTGGT
This sequence comes from Morpho helenor, assembly GCA_029227775.1. NCBI lineage: Eukaryota > Metazoa > Arthropoda > Insecta > Lepidoptera > Nymphalidae > Morpho > Morpho helenor. The sequence goes on from JARGCU010000060.1 coordinate 51,321, forward strand.
TTTTAGCTTGTATTAAAAATAATTAATCACTAAAGAATAATATTTTAATCATAACTTAAGAAATTAAATCAGTGTTTATAAGTTAGTCATTATGTGTCATCATTTATTAACGATAATAAATATGTTGCTATATTTAAATTAAATAATAAAAATAACTTCCAGGCTAATACTTGGAGATCCTATGGATAAAACCCGAACTACATTAGATCAATGGATAACTTTACAGGCAGTGGTTGATTATGGTGGTTTTGCTCAAGCAGCTGAAATTTTACATAGAACCCAATCTTCCATCAGTTATACCATCAGTAAACTCGAGCAAACTCTTGAAATTAAAATATTCTCACTAGAGAAGCGCCGTGCTGTATTAACCAAAAAAGGGGAACAATTATTAGCGCTTTCTCGTGAAGTAACCAATAAGGCAATATCGCTAGAAGAGGTTGCTAAATCATTAAATTATAAGGGAAATGGAAAAATAAATATTGTTATGGATTCTTTGTATCAAAGTAATGAGATAATCAAGAAAATAGTGAACTTTAGTCGGTCTAGAAAAGATTATGATATTAATTTAAAAAGTGTTTTACTCAGTAAGTCAGATGTGTTTGCATTAAAGAACTATGACCTTCTGATAACGCATCACAACATAGAATCACTAAGTCCTATATTTTTAGAGCAAGTTGAAGCTATTTTTGTCACAATACCAAGCCATAAATTACAGCATTGTGAGCCTAGTAATATTATGAATTTATTGAATAAAACAACATTTGTTTCACTGGGGGATATAAATATAGATGGCATCAAAAATATTCAAACTATCAACGTACCTAATGTAGAAACGGCAATTCGATTAACTGAGAATGCTGTTGGATATTCATGCTTACCTAAAAACCTAGTATATGAAGAATTGAATAAGAATTCATTAAAAGAACTGAAAATTGCAAATGAAAACGCTTTTTATAGTTTTTATATGTATATGAATAAAAATTCAATGGTGAATGAGGTTTTAAAATATTATTTGATTGATAATGAATAAATAAAGGGATTCACTATTAATTGACTTTTATCATAAACTTTTTAGATGTAATTTTAAAAAATTCAATGTATCAATTTGTTAACTTAACTAAAAGCAAATGGTATATTTCAAGTCGAAAGGAAACTTGAATGATTAATTTATTCACAGCATAGTAATTAATAATTAAAGATACATTTTATAGGAACTATTATGAGTATTCTAAAAAAATCCCTAACGGTGTTAGGGGTTGCTTTAGCTGTAACATCTGCATCAACTGTTTTTGCTTCAGGTACAATTAATTTTACTGGAGAAATAACTGATATAGCTTGTACAGTTGATAGTAGCTCAAAGAATTTAAATGTTGTTCTTGGAAAAATATCATCAAAAAGTTTAGCGGCACAAGGTGAGGTTGCAGGTCTTAAGGACTTCACTATCAAATTAGTTGATTGCCCTGCGAACTCAAAAGTGACAGTACGCTTTGCTGGAACTCGTGACTCGGTGGATCGTGATATTCTTGCGATTAACCAAGGTGCGGGTGTGGCTACTAACGTAGGTATTGCATTATTTGAAAAAGATGCAACAACACAAATCAAACTGTTTGAAGACTCAAAACAAGTTGACTTTAACGGTGCAACGGTTGATTTAGACTATGTTGCTCGTTATAAAGCAACGGGCATAGCAACCGCAGGTCCTGCTAATAGTAACGCAGTTTATAGAATTCAATATCATTAATTAATAAATCGGAGGGAGGCTATCGTCCCCCTCTGTTTCCCATTAATATCATGGCCTGTATTATGACAAGAATATTTCTTTCTATATGCTTAATTTTATTTTCTATCTTTAACGTGTCTAATGCATCAGGTATTAGTGTCGGAGGAACCCGCTTTGTTTACGAAGAAAACAAACGAGAAATTGATATTCCTATTTTTAATAGTGATAAAGAAAAACCATTTTTAATTCAAAGCTGGGTTTCCCCATTCGAAGGGGAAGGCAAAGCACCGTTTATTGCTACTCCACCTTTATTTAGGATTGAGCCAAATACAAATGCCTCTGCGAGGATTTCATACATTGGTGAGCCGATAGGTAAAAATGAAGAAAAACTTTATTTGCTTAATATTAAATCTATACCGCCAAAAAATAAAAATATTGAAAATGAATTACAGATAATTATAAATTCACAGTTCAAGTTGTTTTTAAGATCAAAAAATATAGAGCCCTTTGATTTTGATAAGGTCTTTTTAGTTAAAAAACCAAATGGAGTTATCATTGACAACCAAACACCATACCATTTATCGATTAAAAATATTTTAGTTAATGAAAAGGTTATTGACGGTGCCAGCTTAATATACCCTTTCAAAAATGATTATATTCTTAAGTCAAATATAAGCAATGATAGTTCGATAGTGGTGCAATTTATCAATGATTATGGCGCCATTATAGAGAAAAATAAGTAAGAGTATATAAAATGTCAGTTTCTCGTATGAAAAACACACGGATTTATTCTGAAATTTTTATGGCCATTAGTTTGGTATTATATACTAAACATTCTATTGCTGAAGATGTATTTGATATTAATGCTATTAATACAGGAATTGAAAGCCAAGTCGCTGACGTAAATAGTTTGGGATATCTTTCCTATGAGGGTGGGCAATTACCTGGTATCTATTTCGTTGATATTTATATTAATGAAAATTTAGTTGATAATAAAAATATCACATTTTTTTTTGATGAGAAAACTAAAAAATTAGTACCTGAAATAACTAAGAAGATTTTGTTAGGCTGGGGAGTGAAAGATACTGCCAGCGAAATGTTTTCAGCAATTGATGATGACGCAAAGGTCAGCGATATTGGAAAAACGATTTCAGGTGCTAAGTATCATTACAATTTCGAATTACATCAGTTGAAAGTCAGTATTCCACAGATAGGCCTAAAGAATACATCTCGTGGTTATTTAGAGCCAAGTGAATGGGATGATGGCATTAATGCTGCATTTGTTAATTATACGGTAAGGTATAACAAGTATTGGTATCAAGACAGAGAGAATAACAATAATTCATTCTTAGGATTAAGAAGTGGTATTAATTTGAATGCTTGGCACTTACGTAATCACAGCACATATAGTAAAACCTCAAATGAAACCCATTGGAATAATTTGCAGACATATTTAGAGCGAGACATTCGTATGTTAAAAAGCCGTTTAACAATTGGTGAAAGCTCTTCTGATAATGGCGTTATGGAAAGTAACCCCTTTTGCGGAGTAAAGCTAGCCTCTGATGAAAGCATGTTGCCACAAAGCCAGAGGGGATTTGCCCCCGTTGTTGCTGGAATTGCACAAACGAATGCGGTTGTAACGATAAAGCAAAATGGCAATGTGATTTACCAGACGATGGTGCCCTCCGGGGAATTCTCTATCAATGATTTATATCCCACCTCTTATAGTGGTGACCTTGAAGTTACGATTGAAGAAGCGAATGGGGCAACTCGATCTTTTATACAACCGTTTTCTGCTGTGCCGATGATGCAAAGAGCAGGGGCATTAAGATATAGTTTGGATGTTGGTAAATATAATGTTGATGATGCTAGGCGAAAACCTAATTTTGCGCAAGCTTCAGCTATTTACGGGCTACCTTATAATTTATCTATTTATGGCGGTTTTTTAATTTCCCCAGATTACCAAGCTTATACTGCTGGAACAGGAATTAACTTGGGTAATATTGGCGCTATTTCGATAGATATTACCCAAGCTAAAACTAAATTAGTGGACAAAAGAAAAGCGGAAGGTCAATCGTATCGTATTCAATATTCTAAATACCTGCCAGATACAGGTACTTCATTTTCTTTAGCCTCATATCGTTATTCGAATAAAGATTATTATGATTTTTCTACATCTAATAATTATTTTTATAATTTAGGGAGAAAAAAACAGCAATTCCAAGCATCGCTTTCTCAGTCATTGGAGGGAATAGGTTACTTTTCAGTGAACGGTTATCAGCAATATTATTGGGATAAAAGTGGTTCTGATAAAAATGTAACAATGAGCTTTAGTTCAAAATATAAAGCCATGAATTATAGTGTAGCGTATTCTTATACGATTCAAAACCATTCAAATACAAACGATCAGATGCTATCTGTCAACTTGAGCATTCCATTTGACTTAGGTCGGAAAAATAATTGGATTAACTATAGTTATAATACTAGCCGACATGGGGATTCAATTAGCTCGTTAAGTTTTAATGGCACTCAGTTAGAAGATAACAATGTACAGTATGACCTGACCCAGAGATATAACCACAGTCGTGATGAATATAGTAACTCGGTCAGTGCAAACTATATCCACTCTTCTGGGGAATATAGTGCAGGCTATAATTACGACTCAAAATATCATTCTGTTGACTTAAGTGCGACAGGAGCGCTGTTATTGCATTCAGGTGGTTTAACTGCATCACGAACCATTTACGGTTCAGCGGTATTAGTTAAAGCAGAGAATATCGATAGTCTAAAAGTAAATAATGCGCAGTCCTTATATACAGATTCGTCAGGGTATGCCGTTATTCCTACGGTGACTCGTTATGAGCGTAATAAGGTTAGTGTGGATACTGCATCTTTGACTGGAAATAATGATGTTGCAATTAGTACAACGACAGTTGTTCCGACACAAGGGGCAATAGTATTAGCAAATTTCCAAGCAAAACGCGGGGCACGGATTTTATTAAAATTAATGCACAATGGAAAACCTATTGCTTTTGCTACCCAAGTTTCAGTCACCAAAAATGAAAAACAAGTCACTGGAGGGATCATTGCCAATGATGGTGAGGTGTATTTGAGTGGAGTGCCTGCACAAAGTCTGATCACGGTGAAGTGGGGAACTGAAAACTATCAGCAATGTTCTTTGCCACTTGTCTTGTCATTAGAAAATGAAAAAATTCAGTTTATTGAGCGCACTTGTGAATAGGAGTTGTCATGAGAAAATTAGGGCTTATTTGTTTTATACTGGCACTGTTATATTCACAATTTGGGGTGGCTGAGTTTAGAGCTGAGTTTACATCGCGATCAATCAACCCCAGCAAGATATTATATGTACCACGGACTTTACCTATTGGGAGCTTTATTGACTCTATTGATTTAGGAAGCTATTCGCCTTGGGTTTGGTGGAATGTAACAGGAAGAACGGAAGTGGGTATATATTTACCGGGGACTTCTTCGGGAACAAAGTATGTTTCTGGAGTCGGTTATGTAAAGGAGCTTAATAACTCAGGGATTGGTTATGTTTTATATGGCTCAGTGAGTAGCCCTTGCAGTGGAAGTGCTTATGTAGATGGGGTAAATACAAAGGATGGCTATATTAGTAATAGATTGATCTGTGGGTCTAATGCGACATCAGCGATTTACTCAGTAAAGTTAAGAGCTGATTTTTATAAAGTTGGGGATAATGTTAAAACTCAGATATTACCGGCAACGAATGCGGCTATGTTCATTCTATTCAATAACGGCTTTGTTACGAACGATGCATATGGGAACTATGAGCCTAGACTGGGTATGGGCTCAATTAGAGTAGTATCGAGCGGCTGTGAAGTTAAGAATAAATCTATCAACGTGTTTTTTGGTAAAGTCAGTAAATCATCATTTTCTGGGGTTGGTACGGTCAGTCCCGAGAGTAAGAAAAATTTTCAAATTCAGTTGGATTGTGACTCAATATCACCAATTAAAATTACCTTTATGGGAACACAAGACGCAAGCCAAACACTAGGGGCAATTGCATTAAATAATTCGAATGATGAAAATACGGCTAAAGGCTATGCAATCCAAGTTCAATATAAAGGAGCACCGATTAAGCTGAATCAACTGATGCCAATTGTTGATAAGAATAATGTCGGCCAATATAACATTCCATTGGAAGCGGCTTATATTCAAACCCAATCCACCACAAAAGCGGGCAAAGCTAACGGTACCCTACAGTTTAATCTACAGTACCATTAAGTAATATTTGTTCTGCATTTAGCATGGGTTAAATGCAGATATTCTTCTGTATTGAATATCCAGTTCTAACTTAATTTTGCACTTTATCTTAATCTTATAAGCTAGCAAGCAGTGTATAGTGATAAAACATTGGTATTTTAATATAAAGTCGAGGGAAATAATGGCGATCGATAGGATGGATTGGCACTATGGGGGGGACTACCCTAAAGGGCTACCGACAGAAAATGGTGGGACACATATTGGCTTTTATTTGGCTTGGATCATCAATAATGATTTAGTGGGAGAATTTCACCTTGAAGAATCAGAAGATGAAGTTGCCCAAGTGAAAGCTCGTAAACTCGATGGTCGAGAATTTTTAATTACAATGTGTGATGAAAAATTTATTGATGAAGATCTTAATGATGAAGGTAATGCATTTACTGAATTCTACTATGCAGCAGAGGAAGGCGGGTATTTTGAGGATTATGAGCGTGTGCTTAAAGGTGGTTTACCTTCGACTTATCATATAGAAAATTCGTGGGAAAATTACGATAAAATAGCTTCGGTGATCACTGATGTTTATAACAAATGGAAATTGGCCCAAGGTTAAGTCAATATTGTTGCTAGAAATAAGCCCTCGTCGTTATAGACGAGGGCTTATAAGTTATTCGACTTCTAAAATACGGCAGGTATTCGTGCTACCAACAGTGCCCATTAAGTCACCTTGGGTTACAAGAACAACATCTCCACTCATTAAGTAGCCGTTATCACGCAAGCGTGTAACGGCTTCATTTGCAGCAGCAATGCCATCAGTATGCGTGCTACAGAAAACAGGGGTTACCCCACGGTACAATGAACATTGGTTCAACGTCTTTTCATGGCGTGACATGGCAAAAATTGGCAAGCCAGAACTAATGCGGGACATCATTCGCGCAGTACGACCCGATTCAGTCATTGCAATAATGGCTTTAACCCCTTTAAGGTGGTTCGCAGCATACATGGTAGACATGGCAATCGCTTCTTCTGGGCTGCTAAATTCGGCATCTAAACGGTGCTTAGACACATTCAAGCCAGGCATTTTTTCTGCGCCAAAACAAACCTGAGCCATTGCCGCAACGGTTTCCGCTGGGTATTGGCCCGCAGCTGTTTCAGCAGAAAGCATAACAGCGTCTGTGCCATCAAGTACCGCATTGGCTACGTCCATAACTTCGGCACGGGTTGGCATTGGATTCGTGATCATTGATTCCATCATTTGTGTTGCTGTGATCACAACACGGTTTAACTGACGAGAGCGGCGAATAAGTTTCTTTTGTACCGCGACCAGTTCAGGATCACCAATTTCAACACCAAGGTCACCACGAGCAACCATGACGACATCAGAAGCCAGGATCACCTCATCCATAACTTGGTCATTAGCCACGGCTTCTGCACGTTCAACTTTCGCGACAATTTGGCATTCACAGCCAGCATCGCGAGCTAAACGGCGTGCATAGTCTAAATCTTCACCTGACCGTGGAAATGAAACCGCTAAATAGTCGACGTTAATTTTAGCTGCGGTTTTAATATCTTCTTTGTCTTTATCTGTTAACGCTTCAGCGGAAAGGCCACCGCCCAGTTTGTTGATACCTTTGTTATTAGAAAGTTGGCCACCAACCGTTACTTCGGTAAATACTTGCAGGCCTTGGACTTCGCGGACTTTTAATTGAACACGTCCATCATCAAGTAACAAGATATCGCCAGGGACGACGTCAGCAGGTAAGCCTTTGTAGTCGATACCCACTTTTTGTTGGTCACCTTCACCTTTGCCAAGGTTGGCATCAAGTATGAATTTGTCACCAATATTTAAGAAAACTTTGCCGTCTTTAAACGTCGAGACGCGAATTTTTGGACCTTGTAAATCACCGAGGATCGCAACATGGCGGCCTAAACGAGCAGCGATTTCACGTACTTTGTTCGCACGTAGTTGATGGTCTTCTGGAGTTCCGTGGGAGAAGTTAAGGCGAACAACGTTAGCGCCAGCGTTGATTATTTTTTCAAGGTTATTATCACGATCAGTTGCTGGACCAAGAGTTGTAACAATTTTAGTTCTTCTAAGCCGTCTAGACATGTATTACTCCGTTGACCTGTAATGGTGTTGATAAAAGAGTGAAACCATTTCACTCCATTTCGAAACCTGTTTACTGCAAATAGGGGTGCTGACACGAGCACAGCTATTATATACTGCGAATTTCTTAATGCTATCAGGTCTGTGAAACTATTAAAGCCCAATAAGCATAGAAAACCATTTTTACTGTCAATTTATAGTCTTCAGACGTTATCAAACCGCGAATCACGTAATGCTTCTTTGACGCGCTTCAAGTTATCTCTAAATTTTTCACCTCTTCTTAACGTAAAGCCAGTTGTTAACACATCGATAACAGCCAGTTGCGCCATTCTCGATACCATTGGCATATAGATGTCTGTATCTTCAGGGACATCAATGATAATGGATAATGATGCAGCACAAGCGAGCGGGGAGTTCTCTGAGGTAATTGCAATCACAGTTGCATCATTTTCACGGGCTAAACGCGCCATATCAACCAAGGCTTTCGTTCTTCCTGTGTGGGAAATCAGCACAATGACATCTCCTTCGCTACTATTGATACAGCTCATGCGTTGCATGACAATATCATCAAAGTACATGACAGGAATATTAAAGCGGAAGAACTTATTCATTGCATCATGTGCCACTGCAGCAGAGGCTCCAAAACCAAAAAAACTGATCTTTCGCGCCTGAGTTAATAAATCAACAGCTCGGTTGATGGCACTGATATCTAATGTGTGTTTAACATTGTCGAGGCCTGCCATTGCAGATTCAAAAATTTTGTAGGTGTAAGTATTTGCTGTGTCAGATTCTTCAATATGGCGGCTAACGTAGGGAGTACCATTGGCCAAATTTTGTGCGAGTCTTAATTTAAAATCGGGAAATCCCTTCGTATCCATCTTGCGGCAAAAACGATTGACGGTAGGTTCGCTTACATCAGCAAGTTGAGCTAATGAGGCAATACTCAAATGGATTGCTCTTTGCGGCATTCCTAGAATGACTTCGGCCACTTTTTTTTCTGATTTACTTAAAAAATCGAGACTGGTTTTCATTTGTTCTAAAATATTCATATAGCAAAAGCGCCTATTTCATCGAAAGGAGAAATTTTTAAGCCATCACGTTATCCTGTTGTTGATTTTTAATATTTGTCGTGAGGCAGTTACAGAAAGTGAAAATATACTATGTATGATATGTAAGCTATCTGAATGCAGGGGATAAATAACGGCTTTTTTGTCAAACTTTGACCCGTATCTAATTTTCAGAATCGTAATGTGATGACTTATTTTGTTATTTTATTACAAGAGCTGGCTCCATTCAGTTGATGCGCATATTCTTTGTACAATCAGGTATATTCAATGTATAACGTTCCATAACACCAAGATGTGTTGCTTTTTTCAGCATAAAAACTGTGATCGGCATCATGGACATTTACTGGACACTTGCAACAGGGTACATTAGCGGAATTAGGGCTAATTTTAACAAAATTACAATAAGGCCTATCCTAGTTAGGTCTTAAATTCCGCAAATTGAGGAGAACCAATATGGCGGTACATAATGCTGCTCAAGCTTGTGACTTAATTATCTTTGGCACCAAGGGTGACCTCGCGCGTCGTAAGCTGCTTCCATCATTATATCAGTTAGAAAAAGCAGGTTATATTCACCCAGATACTCGCATTATTGGGGTTGGACGAGCCGAATGGAACCAAAGCGATTATGTTAACTTCGTAAAAGAAGCGTTAGATAAGTTCTTAAAAGAAGAACTCGATTCAGCATTGTGGGAAAAACTCAGTGCCCGCTTGGATTTTTGTAATTTAGACGTGAACGAAACAGACAGTTTTGTTCGTCTTGCGGATATGTTGAAACAAGATGCTCAACCTGCTATCCACTATTTTGCTATGCCGCCAAGTACATTCGGGGCGATGTGCCAAGGTTTAGGCCACGCGAAATTAAATAAAAAGCCAAACCGCGTGGTAATGGAAAAGCCGCTGGGAACTGATTTAGCCTCTTCACAAGAAATTAATAATGAAGTGGCGAAATATTTCGATGAAAGCCAAGTTTATCGTATTGACCACTATCTTGGTAAAGAAACGGTTTTAAATCTATTGGCGCTACGTTTTGCTAACTCATTATTTATTAATAACTGGGACAATCGCACGATTGATCATGTCCAGATCACCGTTGCAGAAGAAGTGGGTATTGAAGGCCGTTGGGGGTATTTCGACCAAGCGGGTCAAATGCGCGATATGGTGCAGAACCACTTATTACAAATCCTCACCATGATTGCGATGTCGCCACCTGCAGACTTAACGACTGACCGGATCCGTGATGAAAAGGTTAAAGTACTGCGCTCTTTGCGCCGTATTGACCATACCAATGTGCGTGAAAAAGCGGTTCGTGGCCAATATACTTCTGGTTTTGTCCAAGGCAAAAAAGTGCCAGGTTACTTAGAAGAAGAGGGTGCGAATAAACAAAGCATGACCGAGTCATTTGTGGCACTGCGCGTTGATATCGATGACTGGCGTTGGGCTGGCGTTCCGTTCTATTTACGTACGGGTAAACGCCTGCCTGCGAAATGTTCAGAAGTGGTGGTGTACTTTAAAAAGCCAGCACTGAATATTTTCTCAGAAAGTTATCAAGATTTACCGCAAAACAAATTGACTATTCGTTTGCAACCCGATGAAGGTATTGATATCGAGATTATGAATAAGGCACCAGGCCTTGATCATAAACACCGTTTACAAACCACTAAGCTGGATTTAAGTTTCTCTGAAACATTCAACCAAACTCACTTGGCTGATGCTTATGAGCGTTTATTACTTGAAGCGATGAGAGGCATCCAAGCATTGTTCGTACGTCGTGATGAAGTGGAAGAAGCTTGGAAATTTGTGGATTCTATTATTGATGCATGGGCAATGGACAATGAAGCACCAAAACCATACCAAGCAGGCACATGGGGGCCGATAGCTTCTGTGGCTATGATTGCTCGCGATGGGCGTTCTTGGAATGAATTTGAATAATTAAAACATAATTTATTGTGTAAATGTTCGAATATAAGCCTCACCTGATGATTTTAGGTGGGGCTTTTTGTTTGGGGAGTGTGAAGATAAATTAACAGGGGATGATCATCGGAGTCCCAACGATAGGATCTGGTATAATTAAACAATCTAAATCAAATACTTGTTTAACCAATTTTGCACTGATGATATTTTCAGGTTTACCTTGAGCAACAACCATTCCTTTTACCATGACTATCAGGTTATCGGCGTAGCGGCAAGCTTGGTTGAGGTCATGCAATACGGTGACAATGGTTCGTCCTTGCTGTTGGTTTAAGCGTTGAAAGATATTCAATAGCTCAATTTGATAAGCAATATCGAGGTAAGTTGTTGGCTCATCGAGTAAAATAATTTCAGTTTGTTGTGCTAAGATCATCGCTACCCATACACGTTGCCGTTGTCCTCCTGACAATGATTCAACTTGTTTATCCGCAAACTCCATGACGCCAGTTAACAGCATTGCTTCTGTAACGGCTTGCTTGTCCTCCTTACTCCACTGGTGCATTAAACTTTGGTGCGGAAATCGTCCCCTTGCGACTAAATCCATCGCAGTAATACCTGATGGCGCTTGCATTGTTTGTGGTAGCAAGGCGATGTGCCGCGCAAGGTTTTTCGATGAATAGCGGGTGAGTGGTAAAGCATCTAGTAAAACATGTCCTGATAAGGGTTTTAATAAACGACATAGACTACGTAACAAAGTGGATTTACCGCATCCATTGGGCCCAATGATCACGGTGAACTGGTTATTGGGGATCACTAAGGAGATATCATGACAAATGACGGTTTCTTGGTAACCCAGTGTTAATGAATGAGTTTCTAATCGGTTGTTATTCATGAAAATTATATTTTAATTATGTGATTAAAATTAGCAGAGGTGTGACTATACACCTCTGCATTGAAAACAGTATTAGAAGCGCAATTCCATTGTGGCACCTAACATTCTAGGGCGTTGATAAATGGCAGTTTCTATATTGTTATCTGGGATTAGAATCCGTTTATCAGAGTCGAACAGGTTTTGTGCAAATACGGTGGCTCGTCCCCATTTGAAGTCATAACCAAGTTGTAAATTTGCGACCCAAAACGAATCTATTTTTGAGTTTTCGCTATTGTTAGCTTGGGAGAAATAATCACCAGAAAATTGTACGTTTCCACTAATATCAACTACGGGGGTTAATTGATATTTAGCGCCTACGTTTGCGGTGTAGTTTGGTGCACGGGCTAATTCTTTACCTTCTATGCCACTATCACCGAAGTCTTTAACTTTGGTTCGTAGCAAGCCCACACCAGTATTTAATTCTAATGATTCAATGGGTTGATAAGCCATACTAAATTCGGCACCATAGGTTTCGACTTTCTTGGCATTGCGGATTGTTGTGGAGTCGGGCCCTAAATAGAATGGGAGCTGCATATCTTTGTAATCGTTATAGAAAAGATTAGTCATGATTGATAGCTTATTATCTAACAAGCTATTTCGGCCATACAAGCTGTAATTCCATACGTATTCTGGGGAATAAGTATACGTTACGATAGGTTTACCGATAGTAACGCCCGCGCCTCCACCATTATAGCCTCGTCCAATAGCAAACCCAACAGTTTGGTTTTTCGCCGGTTTCCAAGCAAAATCAGCTTTAGGTAAGAAAGTGTTATAGGTTTCATCAAAATCAATCATTACGGTAGGGCTACCACCTTTACGGGTGTGCTGTTCCCGCTCAAAGCGTCCAGATAACGTCACATCAACCTCAGGAACCACGGTATAGGTTAATGAACCATAGGCTGATGCAGTTTCTGTCTTATCGTCATAGTAACTTCCACCAAAAAGGTTAACAAACTCATCTTGTTTACTATGAAAATAACGAATGCCTACTATACCGTTCAAAATATCGCTATCTGTTTTAAAACGTAACATGGGTTCTAATTCGAATTCTTTTGCATCAATATCAGCGCGTGGTGTTGGAGCTTTAGTGCGACGATGAGTTGTAAAGCCTGTATAGATTAAGGTATTTTCCCAAGTTAAATTCTGATTGGCTTCCCAAGAGGTATTCCAAATGCCGCTGGTGGTTTTTCGTTCAACCACAGGACGGAAGCGGGACGCTGCATCTGGGGCCAAGTTTTTCGCCATTTTCGCCTCGTTTTGCGGCGAACGGCTATCCATATGAGTAAATGTTAGTTTGCTTTTAAATTCAGGCATATCGAGTGGCTCGTATAAGAGTTTGCTACGAACCGTTGTTGATTCAATATCGCGAGGGTTGCCAACCGGAGAATAGCTGTCCATTTTAGTAAAGCTTTCTCGTTCTTGCTTTTCTACTGTGAAGCGAAAGGCGAGCTTGTCATCAATTAATGGGCCTGAAACCATGGCTGCTGTCTGTTGAAAGCCTTGTTGACCTAGACCTCCTTTGACTGCACCTTCCCAGTAAAATGTAGGGTCTAGTGTTTTCACTAAAATAGCGCCTGCAATTGCGTTACGTCCTTGTACATAACTTTGCGGGTCACGAAATATTTCAACGGTATCAACATCCCACAGTGATTGAGCTCCATAGCCAAATTCGTTATAGGTGAATGAACGACCATCTACTGAAAAGTTAACACGGGGACGTGTTCCTGCTAAAAAAGCAATAGCGCCTTGTGCGGGCCCTGAGCCATCGACACCACGAATAGCGGGTAGGGCGTTGCTATTCCCAGTATCGACGATATTAGGCGTCATTTGTAATAGCGTGTTGACATCGGCATTGGGAATGGCTTCAATTTGCTTAAAATCGTACACCGTAACACTGGAACCGGTATCATAGATTGATTTATTCAGCTTTTCCCCTGTCACGATTAACACATCGCTATGGTTATCACGTTTTTTATTTTCTTGTGCTGATGCTTTAAGTTCTTGGGTTGCTTCCGTTGCAAAACCCGTTGGTAATATGGTCCAAAATGTGCTGAATAAAGCAGCATGGATCATCATGTTAATTGTTTTTCTTTTTGTGTAGAGAATTGGTGCACCTGACATTAATCTTTTCCTTCATGCTATTGCATGCCATAAGACGTTTGATGAGATGTACCCACTATTTTCCAGTTAAATAAATTGCCAGTTACCATTCCTAACTGCATATTTAAAATGAATACATAAAACTACGTAGCTTATAATTATTCCTATGATTATATAATGATAATTATTTCATAAAAGTAATAATTATCATTAATATTTAAATTCGTGAGCTACGTGTTAATAACCAGAGCAAATAGAGTCCGCCAATAATTCCTGTCATCAAGCCAACAGGTAGCGTTAAGCTAAAAGGAAGCTGTTGGGAAAGGAGATCTGCGCAAATTAATAGCAGTGCGCCCATTAATGCGGACCCAATGATAGGTAATTTATTTGCGCTGGATAAACGGATAACGAGTTGAGGTGCCGCAAGAGCAACAAAGGCGATTGGGCCTGCACAAGCTGTTGCTAACGAGGACAGTAGTACGGCACTAAAAATCATCATCCACCGTGTTTTTGCGACATTCACGCCAAGTTGTTGAGCCATATCATCACCCATCTCCATTAAAGTGAGGGCTCTGCCATGTATCGCAATGAAAGGAAGTAATATGAGTAAACCAATAAAAACGGGGTAAACATGGTGCCATGTTCGTGCATTGAGTGATCCTGCAAGCCAAAGATTGGCAATAGTTGCGTTATCAATATTGCCTTTAACTAATAATAACGCATTGAATGCTTGTAATATTGCCCCGACTCCGATCCCGGTTAATATCAGCGTATAACCTGACATTACGCCACGCTTTAAAGATAAAAGGTAGACAATAAGAGCAGTGACTAAGCCACCGATAATCGTTGAGAAGGCAATTGCGGGGACGCTACCGTTGAAAACGATAATTTGCAGTAAAGCCCCTGTTGCAGCACCGGTAGTAAAACCAATGACATCGGGAGAGCCTAACACATTGCGAGAGATAGATTGAAATATCGCACCTGCAACCCCCAAAGCGGCTCCTACACCGATGCCTGTAAGTAACCGAGGCAAGCGTATATCTATAACGATTTTTTGTTGAATTGAATTTTGCTCGTTGCCACGCAGAATATCGATGAGAGTGGGTAAATCTATCGAAAATTTACCCGTGGTTACTGCTAAAAATGAGAGGATAATAATCATTAGCAGTAAAATGCTGTAAATGACCCCACTTTGGGTTGATATTACCCATGAATAGTGGAAAAAATTGCAAACTTTATTGCTGTTTTGCCATTTCATAAAGACATAACTCGCCAAT
Organism: Morpho helenor; assembly: GCA_029227775.1. Classification (NCBI taxonomy): domain Eukaryota; kingdom Metazoa; phylum Arthropoda; class Insecta; order Lepidoptera; family Nymphalidae; genus Morpho; species Morpho helenor. The sequence goes on from JARGCU010000060.1 coordinate 66,673, forward strand.
GCCTAACTAGATAAATAAAGAAAGGGCCGCCAATTAACGATAGCATTATACCAACACTGATCTCTCCTGGAGTGCCAATGATCCGACCGATACAGTCTGCAACTAACATGAAGGTTGCGCCTATCAACATTGACATGGGCAGGATGCGACGATAACCCGTTCCTACGAGGTAACGAGCAAAATGCGGGGCTGTAAGGCCAAGAAAACTGATTGGCCCAACTGCTGCGGTTGAGCTCCCAGCAAGTAATACAATGGCGCCAGCGGCAAGCAGCCAGATTTTACTTTGATTAGCACCGAGCGCATGGCTGAGATCATTACCTAAGACAACGATATCTAATGCTCTAGCGAGTAAAGTGGCAATAATGCAGCCAATTAGAACGAGTGAAGTGACGGGCAACAGCACATCAAAACTTCGTCCTTGAAGTGAACCGACAACCCAATGGCGAAATTGGTCAAATACCTTTTCATCGCTATTCACTGTCACCATATGGGTGATAGCTAATAATACAATCGAGAGAGCAACACCAGACAGTACCATTCGAATAGGGTTTAATCCACGCCGTAAACCCGCTAATAAATAGACGCAGATGCCCGCTAAACCGGCTCCTAATAGGCCAAACCACATGTAAACAGTGATATCTGTGATGCCTGTACAAGCAATGACCAGAACAATAGCGACCATCGCCCCTGCATTGATACCTAATAGGCCGGGATCAGCTAGGGGGTTACGGGTTATTGCTTGCATTAATGCACCTGCTGCACCAAGAGCAATGCCAATGACAATGGCTAATAAGGTACGAGGGAAACGCAAGTAGCGAACAAGGAGGTGCTCGCTATTGGTACTGTCATAGGCAAAAAACGCTTGCCAAGTTGTTGATATAGGAACTGAGCGACTACCTACACCTAGGCTTATGACAAAAAAAGTAACCAATAATAGGCTACAGACTATGATTATCCATTTAACGGATACTTTAGGTGACAACATGAACTCACTCGTGCTTCGCAAATCGAGTGATAAGGTCATTAATCATTTCTTGAGCGCTATAATAATCGACACGAAATGAATTCGCCCCTAAGCCATAAACTTGCTTATTTTTTACAGAGTTAATATTGGCAAGGATTGGGTCAGCCATAAAATTTTCTGCATCCTTATTGGTTCCACGTAATAAAAAAGTGGTTGGCGCGGTGAGCTGTGTTAAATGTTCATATTGAGCCCAAACAAAGTCGGAAACGGGTTTATCCTTCGGTTGCCATTCTAGGGGAGCGCTCTCAATAGTAAAACCAAGTTGTTGCAATAAGATGGCGTGAGGGCTGGTTTTTAAAGAAACAGGGTTAACGGTTCCGGGGCCAAAATAGGAAACAATATTCACATCACCTTTAGGGTGCTGTAATTTGCCTTTACTTTCCTCAACTAACTTCTCAAAACGTTGTAACACATCAGCCGCTGCTTTTTCTTGTCCTGTCGCTTGCCCCAATTGTACGGCTAAGCTTTCCCAGCCTTGTTGGCCATAATCCACAACAATGGTAGGTGCAATCTGTTGGAATTGAGAGACTTGGGGGTAAACCGTATCTCCACCGTTAATAGAAACAACAATTAAATCTGGCGCGACGGCATAAGCCATTTCTAAATCAACACTCCCTGCGGACCACAGTTTTTCAATCCCTTTTTGTTTAGCAATGTTATCCCATTGTGCGAAATACTGACCATTAGCAGCGGTTGAACTTGCAATAACTGGCGCATCAATAGCCAGAAGTGTTCCTGTAATTGACACGGAGGCTGACAAAATGCGCTTAGGTTTGGTTTTGATTTCAACAGTGGAACCATCAACACTATGAAAGGTTCTTGGCCATGATTGGCTATCCGCGCCTACCTCGAATTTAGTATTTGCAAAGCTAGATGAACTGGTCGCAACGAGTAGGATAGTGGCGCAGGTGAGCATTCTTAACATGTCGGTTTTCCAAGTAAAACAGGTGGTTATTAGACTGTGAATATTTGTTGTTAATGATAATCATAACCAATATCATTAACAACAAATATTCATATGAGAACACAGAAAAATGCGAGAGAGTACACAAAAAACGCTTTGCATTGGCTTATCATTGTCACCAACTTGGGTTAGTGGTAGCCGTTTAAAGCAACAGCCTAGCTTGCAAAAGGCCATTCTTAGCTCAGGTTATTATATAGAGTTAGCCAAGCGGGCAGAGGGGGCAAAATTGGATTTTTTATTTAGGCCCGATGCGTTATTTTTGAATATTGATAAAGCCAACCAAACTCCTGCTTTTGGAGGGCTAGACCCTTCGTTACTGATAGCTGCGATTGCCCATGAGACAACGAGTATCGGTTTTGTATCTACTATTTCCACCTTATTTTACCCGCCATATATTGCCGCCAGGCAATTACAATCGTTGAACTGGTTAACACAGGGAAGAGTTGGCTGGAATATTGTTACCGCATTACAAGGTCAGCAAAACTTTGGTCAACAAACATTACCTGACTCAGATGAGCGTTATAAAATTGCGAATGAATTTACCACCGTCGTGGAGGCGCTATGGGGAAGCTATCCATTAGAGCAATGCAATGATGAAGCGCAGAAAAGCCTATCAGGTATAAAAGAAATTAACTATCAAGGTGACTATTTTAACGTCCAAGGCCCATTGAATATCCCAACCTATACTCAGCCCATCCCTTATTTTCAAGCAGGAGCATCACCTGCAGGACGTGATTTTGCCGCTACTCTGGCAGATGGCATTTTTGCGGCTACGCCAGATCTTGACTGCGCGATTGAGTTTTATCAAGACATCCGTCAACGTACCGTCAAAGCAGGGCGTAAACATAATGCGGTTAAAATTCTCCCCGGTTTAAGTTTTTATTTAGCTAATAGCCGTGAAGACGCAATCCAGCTTTTTGAACAAACTCATGAAAATACAAACCCAAAAGCTAAATTTCGTTATATAGAATCGTTAATTAATTTGGATCTTAGCCAGTTACCAATAGATACAATCATTACACCAGAAATGCTGCCAGGACCGATTAAAACACCCTATAGCCTGACACATGCCAAATTATTAAGACGTTATATTTGCAAGAACCGTCCTTCTATCAAGATGCTTTTATCCTCACCGGAGGTGAATGGCTCATCGCACTGGCGAGTGATTGGTACTGCTGATGATTTGGTCAATGAGATTGAACTCTGGGTAAATAAACAAGCATGTGATGGATTCATTGCGTTGCCATGCGGCTCTGAACAATCCTTAGATATCTTTTTTGAGCAAGTGATACCTAAATTGGTTGATAAAGGTTTATTTAGAGAGGACTACCAAGAAAGAATATTATGGGAGCGCTTACAAAATATAGGAATATGGGACTAGTAGACCCCATAACATGGGGCCTAGATGGTAATTACAATATTAACTCACTGCGGCCAGTTGCTGCCATATGGATGATCCCTTGCTCTATCCGTAAACAGGCCATTTTAGCTGCATCAGGGACAGATAGCCCTGCAAGGAGTTGCGCGGTAAGCTCAGCTCCAAACAAATCACCTGTACCTTTTGGTGTGACAGGGTAACGTTTGTGGCGAATGACGGCAACATCGTCTTTTGTTACACAAACGACTTCAATATTATCTTCATCCGGTTGGAATGCACTGGTAATAATTACCCATTGGGTATTCCCCTTTAATAAGCTACGCGCGGCTTTGGTTGCATCATCTAAGTTATTAACTTGCATCCCGCTTAACGTCATCAGCTCAAATTTGTTAGGGATAATACCAGTAGCTAAAGGGATGACTTTGTCACGATAAACAACGGCAATTTCAGGTGGGATATAAAAACCGCTATCTTCATCTCCCATAACCGGGTCGACAATAACAGGGAGTGAAGGAAATTGTTCACGAACTGAAGTCAGCCAATCTGCTAAGTCTTGTGCTTTCTCAGGAGAACCTAAGTACCCCGTTAGAATCGCTTTTACGGAATCTAGACTGCCTCGTTCTACAAACCCTTTTAAATAGCCACGGAACCATTCACCGGGTAACTCTCCTCCATAACAGGTTGAATAATGAGGTGTATTACTGAGCACAACCGTAGGGACTGCTGCCACTCGTAGCCCTTGTTTAGTGAGTGCGGGAACAGCAATGCTATTACCGACGCTTCCATAAACGACTTGGGATTGTATCGATATAACATCATAAGGAAGCGCAGTGGCATCGGCAGCATTTTGAAAACTATTGGAGGTAAGGCTGAAGGTGTTCATGACTCTCTCTTAGTCGTAATTCAATCATATATTTACTATATGAAGCTTGTTCAGTTAGCTTGTCAATGTTAAAGATCAAATAGCATAAGGGTAGCGCTAACAAAGTAGGAAAAGTGGCTAAAATAAAATTTTTTATAAAAAAATATGGCGTAAAAAATGATGTATTGGCGCTTGGTTATTCGCTTTATTATCGTAAATCTATAGGTTAATTAGCATATTAATGAATAATTATGCATATTTTTATTCAATGCAAAAGATGTTTATATTCATTGACTTAATAAAAATGGCATGATAAAAATAAGCTGTAATCAACTATCAACATGAGGGTTCGGAGTAAATTGGGTGGATGTCTACCTGATGAAATGAATGAGATATCATGCTTAGCTCAACTAGCGGCAAGATCAGTAAGTCCCAAAAAAGAACGACACACAGGCTTTTCCTTTCAGCTATCCTTTCCAGTGAACACTACTGGTGTGGTGCATTATAGCGTCTCTCTCGACTATTCAATCTGCTGAATAAACTCAGCAACACGTTGTTATTTATTTGAATTTTCAACAACTGCGCAATAGTAATCTGTATCTTTAAGCTGTACAAAAAATAGACTATTACGCGGCTGTATATAGAGAGATATTATAATGATTTACTGGATATTTTTAGTATTAGCTATCATAACCGAAGTTATCGGTACCCTATCAATGAAACATGCGAGTGTAAGTGGTGATTTCACAGGTATGGTGGTGATGTATGTCATGATAGCGACATCATATGTTTTATTAGCCGTTGCAGTAAAAAAAGTAGCTTTAGGTGTGGCATACGCACTATGGGAAGGTATCGGTATCTTGTTTATTACTACATTTAGTGTGATGTGGTTTGACGAGACGTTATCGCCAATGAAAATCGGTGGGTTAGTTCTACTGATCACAGGTATTGGATTGATTAAATCAGGTACCAAAAAAGCCACTGTTCGCCAATCTGCACAAAAAGTTAAACAAGTCACTCAAAATGCGGTCAACGCAGCCAAAACCAGTGCTTTAGTTGGACGCGAAGCTAAGTCGGAGGCGTAATATGGCCAGTCATTTTGAATGGTGGCATGCTGCGTTTTTGATCCTAGCGGTAGTGCTAGAAATTATAGCCAATATTTTATTAAAAATGTCGAATGGTTTTAAGCGGTATTGGTTAGGTATTTTATCGTTAGTGGCAGTATTAGGAGCTTTTAGTGCCTTAGCACAAGCTGTAAAAGGCATTGAATTATCAATCGCTTATGCTTTATGGGGCGCATTTGGTATTATTGCCACAGTCGCAGCAGGCTGGATCCTTTTCAACCAACGCCTAAATTATAAAGGTTGGGGGGGAATTGTGCTGCTGTTACTTGGAATGGTACTGATTAAGATGTCTTAATCCATTTTCGATATTAAAATAATAAGAGCCCAAATCATATTCGTATGACTTGGGCTTTTTTATTCAGTGCGCCTTGATTGGCGCTGTCTGTTAACTGTGGTTAATGAGTGACAGGGAAATGAAAGTCATCTACATGCCCGATAAGGGGAAGTGTGAGTTTTCGCTATCATTATATTTCAGATAAATTTCATGGTGAGTTTCCTCAAACTCGCTAACATTACCTACTAAAGATACATAAGTGTATTAAAGAGGGTATATGCTAAAATTTTCAAATAAAAAACATAAAAATATCTATTTAATGGGAGCTATGTTAGCACTATCAGTGACGTCATTTAGTGCAAATAGTGAAATTAAGAAACAGGAAAAAAAGATTGAAATTGCCTTTGTATTAGATACGGATGGTATTAATAGTGATGCATTAGAAAATACAAAAAGTAAGGTTTGGTCTATTGCAAATGCTGTTATTGATTCCAATTCTAACAGTAAAATTCGAATGTCATTAATCACTTATCGCCTATGGGATGATGAAGAAAATCAACCATATACAATCTTATCTGATGATCTTACAGATGACATACAGGCTGTCCATACTCGGCTTGTGGAGCTTGATGAGCCAACAAAACCCAAGTCATTTAATAGTGCACTTGACGATATCGTTAATCGGTTGGATTGGACTGCCGGAGATGAAACCAAACGCATATTATTTCATATAAGTAAAAATGCATTAATTGAAGAGCAAGATAATTTTGCCTATAAACAATCCCTTTCTCGTGAAGGTAATGAAAAAATAATATTTAATACAATCCAACTGGAGGGAGGCACAAACGCGACAGATTTTTTAGAACGTTTAGCTCAACTTGGGCATGGTAAATACATCGCGGATGCCAGGCAAAACCAGCCTACAAGTACTCCGTTTGATAGTGACATTGTAAAATTGCAAGGATTAATTGATAAGACGCTCGTACCTTACGGTTCACGTGTACAGCAAGCAGATATAGCGGAAAAATTAGAAAAAAAGAAAAAAGCGTCACCCACTGTCAGCATTGATAACAGCAAGTTTTATGCCAAAAAAGGGATTAATGAAGTTTTAACGGGTGGGGGAGACTTAGTTTCCGATACGATGAATAAAAAGCAACTTTTAGACGAAATACCTGATGAGCAGCTACCTAAAATCTTAAGAGGGAAATCGTTAAAAGAAAAACAAGATTTTATCGATAGCCAATTATCTAAACGACAAAAGCTTGAAGAAACTTTGCTGGTAGTGATAGATGAACGAGATAATTACATACGAGAAAAACAGGCGGAAAAAGCCAATAACTCCCCGTTTAAAAATTACCTTGAGAAAGAGTTTGTAGAACAAATCAAATAATGGACTCAAATCGTTAGCGACTTGCTTTGGCTACCAATTTATAAATATTAGTGGTTTATTTTAACGCTCAAATAGGCAACCATTAGAAAGCCTATTTGCGTGTAATTACTCGTTTAAATAACGATTTATTGAGGCTAGAAAATCAATCAATTGCTGCAACAATTTTGATTTCAACTTTATATTCAGGTTTCATCAATAAGGCCTGTACTGTACAACGTACGGGGGCGCTACCTGCAACCACCCATGCATCCCATGCTTGGTTCATACCCGCAAAATCAGCCTTGTCTGCCAGAAAAATGGTGGCATCAAGGATTTTACTTTTATCGGAACCAACACGCTCTAACATGATATCAATGGCAGCGAGGGTGTTTGTGGTTTGAGCCACAATATCAGCATCAAGATTTTCAGGAACACTGGTGTAGTAGACAACGTTATTGTGAATAACAGCTTCAGACCAACGATTATCTGGGTCAATACGTTTAATAGTCATAATTATTCCTTATTATATATGCAACGTAAGGATAGCAGTTTGATGGCTGGATGAAAATCAGTTGATCAGCGAAACAATAATTAGCTCAGCAGGGTTAATGAACTCATGGTAAAGTGTGCCACTCACTTTTTAATGAATAGGTTTAGTGGTGCACGACGATTTTTCTGCTGACGGCTTTTTAGCCAGAACAATTCCCGGTTTCCAACCTCGAGAAGCTCAGGTCACTATGTCTAAAGCGGTGGCAGAGTCAATTGAGCTGCAACAAGTGCTGGTGGCTGAAGCGGGAACCGGGACAGGAAAAACCTACGCCTATTTAGTGCCTGCATTGCGTAGTGGGAGGAAAGTGATTGTTTCAACAGGGTCGAAAGCGTTGCAAGACCAGTTGTACCACAGGGACTTACCAACAATCATTGATGCCATGAATTACACTGGGCGTACCGCTTTATTGAAAGGGCGCTCAAATTATTTATGTTTAGAACGATTAGACCAGCAATCACTAGGGGGGGGGAGCCTTGAACCTGAAATATTGTCGGCGGTTGTTCGATTACGTAGCTGGTCTATTGAGTCTGAGTTAGGTGATACCAGTACTTGCCATGACATAGCAGAAGATAGCCCCGTTTGGCCATTAGTCACGAGTACTAATGACAACTGCTTAGGGAGTGATTGCCCTCGTTATCAAGAGTGTTTTGTCTTAAAAGCCCGTCGTAAAGCCCTTGAGGCGGACATTGTTGTCGTTAATCACCATTTATTCATGGCGGATAGGGTCGTCAAGGATACTGGTTTTGGGGAGTTAATCCCACAAGCGGAAGTGATGATTTTCGATGAAGCACACCAAATTCCCGATATTGCGAGTCAGTATTTCGGTCAGCAGCTTAGTAGTCGCCAATTGCTCGATCTGGCGCGTGATATGACTATGGTTTATCGCACCGAGTTAAAAGACCAAATACAACTACAAAAAAGTGCTGATAGGCTCACGCAGAGCACATTAGATTTTAGATTGAATTTAGGTGAGAACAGCTTTCGCGGCAATTTGCGTGATTTGTTGAAGCTTTCTGAAGTACAAAGAGCATTGACGTTACTCGATGATTCTCTGGAGTTATGCTACGAAGTGATTAAAACGGCTTTAGGGTGTTCTCAAAGCCTAGACTCTATTTTTGAGCGTGTAACCATTTACCGTAACCGTTTGAATCGACTAAAAGATGTAACCATTGCGGGCTATAGTTATTGGTTTGAAAGCTATGGACGACATTTTTTATTGGCACTCACGCCATTAACTGTTGCTGATAAATTCAGCGAAATGATCAGTAGTACACCTGCAAGCTGGGTTTTCACATCAGCAACCTTATCCGTAAATGAAAAACTGAGCCATTTTACCGATCGCCTAGGGTTAGTGGATGCCAAAACATTGTTATTAGCGAGCCCATTTGACTACCAAAGCCAAACTTTATTATGCGTTCCTCGTTTTTTACCTGAACCCAATCAACGTGGCATTGCACAAAAATTGGCTACCATGTTGCGCCCATTAATCGAAAAAAACCAAGGACGTTGCTTCTTTTTATGTACATCACACCTAATGATGCGTGAATTAGCTGAGGAGTTTAAAGCTTCATTAACGCTCCCGGTGTTAATGCAAGGGGAAAGTAGTAAAAACAAATTGTTATCTCAGTTTATTGCTGCGGGGAATGCGGTCTTAGTGGCGACAAGTAGTTTCTGGGAAGGGGTTGATGTACGGGGTGATGAATTAACGTGTGTGATTATCGATAAACTCCCTTTTACCGCCCCCGATGATCCTTTATTAAGGGCGCGTATTGAAGATTGTGAGCTGCGCGGTGGTGATCCATTTGCGGATGTGCAAATACCTGACGCGGTCATTACATTAAAGCAGGGGGTTGGCCGATTAATTCGAGATACCAGTGACTATGGTGTAATCGTCATTTGTGATAATCGCTTAGTCACTCGCCCTTATGGTGAGGTGTTTTTACGTAGCCTTCCGCCATCGCCACGTACAAGAAGCATTAAAAAAGCGATTACATTTTTAGAAAACAAACGAAGTCAGTCTAACTAAAAAGGGTGATTACGCGGTGTTTTTCTGCTGTTACTCAGGCCGTTTGTGCTAATATAAACGACATCTTTCAATCAAAACCTATTTATTTGCCGGAGTTTAGGCATGTCGAGTCGTATTCTTGCTGTTGATACAGCAACAGAAGCATGTTCAGTCGCACTTTGGTGTGATGGTGAAATCGTATCACGTTTTGCTGTTTCCCCTCGTGAACATACACAAAAAGTCTTACCGATGGTTGAGGAAGTCTTAGCCGAGGCGGGTATGACATTAAACCAATTAGATGCCTTAGCATTTGGCCGTGGCCCGGGGAGTTTTACTGGTGTTCGAATTGGCGTTGGAATTGCTCAAGGACTGGCTCTGGGTGCAAATTTACCCATGATTGGTGTTTCTTCCCTGATGACACTGGCACAAGGTGCATTTCGTATCACGGGTAATACGCAGGTATTAGTGGCAATTGATGCGCGTATGTCAGAAATTTATTGTGCTCAATACCAAAGAGAAACGAATGGCCAATGGCAAGGTGAAAATACCGAAGCAGTATTATTACCGGATGATTTTAAGACTAGACTTGCCGGTCTGACTGGCCAGTGGTGCCATGCAGGTACAGGGTGGGAAGCTTATCCGACATTGTTAGCGGGCGGCTGTTCGTTTATCGATAGCCAAGTGAAGCTACCTGATGCGCAAGACATGTTGCCAATCGCGGCCCAGCTTTGGCAACAAGGTAGCGTGATTGCTGTTGAAAATGTAGAGCCAACCTACCTGCGTAATGAAGTGACATGGAAAAAACTGCCAGGCAGAGAATAAGCCTAAATAGGCAGAGTTGTATTTCGGTTGGTTATAGGAAGTTTAAACTTATAGCCAACCTTTTTGATTAATTAAAATACAAATCGAATCTCATCAAAAGATAGGCTATTATTAATAAGTAATTTGTTGCTTTTTAACATATCGTGTTTTATTAGTTTAAGGCTATTCTAAACAAGCTTACCCGAATTTATACTATTGCTAATCGGAGGTGGTCTATGAACATTGAATTAAACTGCCGTACTGCACTCAAAGGTATTTTTGTTGCAAGCGTATTAGCATTAACAGGGTGTGTATCAATACCTTCATCGATTCAAGGAACGGTACAAAACCCAGCGGATAACTTAACATCCGTGCAAAATGCGCCAGAGATGTATATTGGTCAAGAGGCTCGTTTTGGCGGGAAAGTTCTTGCAGTTACCAATGAACCAACAAAAACTCGTTTAGAAATTGCGGTGATGGCATTAAGCAAATACGATGCCGCGCCTGAACTTAATGCGCCATCTATTGGGCGTATATATGCTTACCTGAATGGTTTCCGTGAACCAAGTGATTTCACCAATCGTTATGTAACTGTTGTTGGTAAAATTACAGGGGAGTTGCAGGGTAAAGTTGGTCAAGTCCCTTACAAGTATGTCACTTTAGATGTCACAGGTTTCCAACGCTGGAATGTGGCTCAAAGTGTGATGATCCCTCCATCAGGTCCATGGGGGTACGGGTATTACGGTGACCCATATTATTATAATCACCCGTGGGGTTATGGCTATGGCTACCCAGGTGGCCCAGCTCAAATACATACTTATTTAACTGAGTAACTCATTTTTACTGTCGAAAAGGCCCTAATTGAATTAGGGCCTTTTCGTATCTTAGATAAATGCCCTTCACAGACGTTTTCAATAGTATTTAATTTCATTAAAGCCTTCGTTATAAGATGTTAGAAGTTGAATTGGGTCATTAATTTACGGATAGCATCTCCAAACTTAACCGATAACAGTGTATAATTAGGCTATCGTGTACAGATCTAAATCTGTCTAACATTGCTTAAGATAAACAAGGCGGCTTAGTCCGCCTTGTTTTTTCTTGAAGAAACAAAATTTATTTAGTGATAGACCTCTCAACCTTGACATTGTCTGTTTTTCAAACTGGTACGCTGAGTTAATAATTTGTTAAAAGAGATGCTGAGTATAATAACTTCACTAAATTCAGGAGTAACATTTTGGAAAAAATCTGGCTAAAAAATTACCCTGCAGATGTGCCGGAAGAAATCGATCCTGATCGTTTCGCCTCTTTAGCAGAATTACTTGAAAACGCAGTTTCTCAATATGCTGATCAGCCTGCCTTCATTAACATGGGGGCAGTGATGACATATCGGAAGCTTGAAGAAAGAAGTCGTGCTTTTGCTGCCTACTTGCAAAATGGGCTTGGTTTAAAAAAAGGGGATCGCGTCGCATTAATGATGCCGAACCTATTACAATATCCTATCGCTTTATTTGGAATATTGCGTGCGGGAATGGTTGTGGTGAATGTCAACCCACTGTATACCCCGAGGGAGTTAGAGCATCAGTTAAATGATAGCGGTGCAACAGCGATTGTCATTGTGTCTAACTTTGCCCATACATTGGAAAAAATCGTTTATAACACCAAAGTAAAACACGTTATTTTAACACGAATGGGGGACCAACTCTCTAGGCCGAAAGCGACCATTGTCGACTTTGTGGTCAAATATGTGAAACGTTTGGTTCCTAAATATAACCTGCCAGATGCTATTTCATTTCGTCGTGCCATGCATTATGGCTATCGCATGCAGTATATTAAGCCGAATATCACAGGTAGTGATTTAGCCTTTTTGCAATATACAGGGGGAACAACTGGGGTTGCAAAAGGAGCCATGCTGACTCACCGCAATATGTTAGCGAACGTGGAACAAGCGAGGGCTGCTTATGGACCTGTATTAAAGTTTGGTGCTGAGTTTGTAGTCACTGCGCTTCCGCTATACCATGTGTTTGCACTGACCGTAAATTGCTTGTTATTCATCAATGTAGGTGGTGTCAATTTGCTGATCACTAACCCACGAGATGTGCCGGACACGGTGAAACAGCTGGCGCGCTACCCAGTTACATCTATTACTGGAGTGAATACATTATTTAATGCATGGCTGCACAACGATGAATTCAAAAAAATGGACTTTTCACGCCTACGCCTTTCTGTTGGCGGAGGGATGCCAGTACAAAAAGCCGTCGCTGAAAAATGGCAGCAACTAACAGGTAAACATTTACTTGAAGGCTATGGGTTAACGGAATGTTCCCCTCTGGTTACAGGAAATCCGCACAACTTAACCTCATATAGTGGAAGTATTGGTTTACCTGTTCCTTCAACTGATGTTAAATTCCTTGATGATGATGGACACGAAGTTGCATTGGGTGAACCTGGGGAAATGTGGGTCAAAGGCCCGCAGGTGATGAAAGGATATTGGAACCGCCCTGATTCGACCGCAGAAGCTATCGTTGATGGCTGGCTCGCGACAGGGGATATCGCTGAAATCGATAATGAAGGGTATATCCGCATTGTTGATCGTAAAAAAGATATGATCATCGTTTCAGGTTTTAACGTCTATCCTAATGAAATTGAAGATGTCGTTTCAGCGCACCCTGATGTTATTGAATGTGCTGCGATTGGCGTTCCTAGCGAAAGTACTGGGGAAGCCGTTAAAGTGTTTATTGTGACGAAAAATGCGAATTTAACCGCAGATGAACTTAAAACCTTTTGTCGCCGTTCATTAACAGCGTATAAAGTGCCTAAGTTATTTGAATTTCGTGATGAATTACCGAAATCGAATGTCGGCAAAATTTTACGTAAAGATTTACGTGATGAAGAAAAATTGCAAAGTGCTAAATCACCAGTATGATCGTGGTTTAACCTGATACAGTAAATACATGGCGCCGGTTTTTACCGGCGTTATTGTGATGTAAATATAAAAAGAGAAACTTGTTTTGAATTATCGTTTAGTGACCACAGATAGCGAATTAGCCCAAATATGCCAAGAAGCCAGCCATGCACCGTGGTTGGCATTGGACACCGAGTTTGTTCGTACCCGAACGTATTATCCTCAATTAGGTTTGCTACAGCTGTATGATGGGAAGCAAGTTTCATTGATTGACCCACTACAAATCACGGATTTCAGCCCATTTAAGGCACTGTTAACCAACCCTAATCAACTTAAATTCCTTCATGCAGGTAGCGAAGATCTCGAAGTCTTTATGCATGATTTTGATTGTGTGCCGGATCCCATGGTTGACACCCAAGTGGTTGCTGCCTTTCTGGGGTATCCTATTTCTTGTGGCTTCGCCTCACTAGTTTCTGAGCACCTTGGCATTGAATTGGACAAAAGTGAATCACGAACAGATTGGCTAGCGCGCCCTTTAAGTGAGAAACAATGTGACTATGCCACCGCTGACGTATTGTATTTGCTGCCACTAGCTAAAATTTTGATGGAGAAAGTGACAGAGGCGGGTTACCTAGAGGATGCTAAAGATGAGTGCCAACGTGTAGTTGCTCGTCGTCAAAAAGCGGTAAAGCCTGAAAAAGCCTATTTGAATATTCACAATGCATGGCAATTGCGTGATGAACAATTAGCCTGCTTGCAATTATTGGCGCAGTGGCGTTTAAACCAAGCAAAGGCGCGTGATATGGCCATTAATTTTGTAGTTAAAGAAGAACATTTGTGGAAAGTGGCTCGTTATTTACCAAGCTCTCTTGGTGAGCTTGATGCGCTAGGTTTAACAGGGCAAGAAATTCGCTGCCACGGTAAACGCCTGTTGGCGATTGTAGAGCAAGCCAAAAATTTGGATGAAAGCCAATATCCAGTGCCTGTATCGAATATTACTGAGCAAAGCCAATATAAAAGCTTGTTTAAAGAAATCAAATCAGTAGTAAAAGATATTGCCGAAAACGAACAGTTTAATGCAGAGTTACTGGCTTCTAGACGGCAAATCAACCAATTACTCTCTATTCATTGGGGGCTGAAATCATCCACAACCCCACCTGAACTCCTTGCTGGCTGGCGGGGTAAATTACTCTCAGAGCCACTTTCTAAGTTATTAGCCAGCGCATAATCTATTTAGGCACATGAATATCCATGTGCCTAAATACACACCGAATATTAATTTATTTATTATTAAATAGTAAAAATTTAATTAATTATTAGCTTTATATTAATCAAATAAATATTAAATCAATTTTTGTAGTTACTCTTAAAAATAATTAGATTAATCCCTAAAAATGGGGCTAATATAATTCGATAAGGTGTGACTTTTTAATAACACATTGAAAATAAATAGTTATTTAACATTGCGAGATTAATAATTACAGGTTGAATTATACCCTCTTTATTTGCAAATGAAAATCATTATCATATACTGACTTTCGAACATTAAAGGAATGGTTAATACCTTTTTTTAATGTGTGTTCTAACTTATCAATATTAGTTAATTACTAATCGAAGAGGAACTTACAAATGAAAAAATTTTCTTTAATTACCTTAGCGGTTTCTTTCTCTGTATTTTCTACTGGTGTAATGGCTGAAACGGTTTCAGGTCAAAGCCAAAGTTACGATGATGGTGTCGTTGATATCAGAATAGATAAAACAGAGTCTACAGGTGGATATCACAGCGGTGCGGCGGGTTCCCCAGGTATTGGTTATCGAGGGACATATGGTGGTAAGACGATCGCTTTTTCAGGGTTAAAAAGTATGTCGGTGAGTAAACCTGATAATGTTTACGTACTCGATACCAGTAATGCTCATCATGGCAACATGGGTAAATTCCAATTTAGTCAAGTAGCTGATGCGGAAATTTACTATGGTGACTGGTCACAAACGGGTCTTTCAGAAGATACGAAGCACACGGCATATTTCTCAGGGGAAAATGCTAGCACAGAAGTACCTGTTGAGGGTAAAGCCACATATACCCTTGAAGGACTTAATCAGTTTGATGGTGAAGCTAAATTAGCAGGGTCATTTGAGGCTGATTTTGCTGAAAAAACATACATCGGTTCTCTGCAAGGGGCAACCAATAGCTACACTATGGCAGGTGCACTTGAAGAGCAAGGAAAATTCAGTGGTACTGCGGTTGCCAATGATTCTATTGATGGGACAAGCAACGGGCAGTTCTTTGGTGATAATGCAGACAGTATGGCAGGAACTGTTTCATTTGCCAGTAATAAAGAACTAGACACTTCATTTGCCGGTAAAAAAGACTAATTAGCCCTCACAGATAAATTATCCTTCGTAAAAATAGGCGAAATTTCTTCGCCTATTTTTTGTTGAGTATAAAAATTGAGATTATATGAAACTAGAAAATCTTGAAAGAATGAGTTTTTTAATCTTTTTATTATTATTTAGTTTTTGTGGCATATCTAATAATAAAGAGGATTATGGAAACATGCATGCCATTTTAAATTCAATAAGTAAAAAGGAGGGTAATAAAGAGATTCATTCATCAAAAAAAATAAATAAAAATGTCGACGAAATAAGTTTTGTTCTTTATGATCTAACGCAAAGAAAAGAGTTCAAACAAGTTGATGCATTATTAATAAATTACATAAATGACCCCGGACACGATAAAACATTGGTCAGTTATATTCATGCTGAGAAGTTTATCTATAAAGGAGACTATAATAAGGCAATAGAAAGCTACCTAGAGGTTTTAAATGATGAGCCTAATGTTATTTCAACTCATTTCAAATTAGCTAAAGCGTATCTAATGGTTAAAAATTACGTTAATGCATTAAAACAGTATCAAAAAATCAGAGTAAGATTTATTGGTAAATTAACTGATAAACAGAAAAACACAGTCGATAATAGTATTAAAAATATAGAAAATCGTTATAAATGGCGTAAGAATATCAACGTTAGTATGGCTTATAATTCAAATATTGACCAAGCACAAGGAGGCGATAAGCAATACTGCGCCAAAGGGGCCTGCATAACAGGGCAACCGACGCGTGCTAGCATGGTAAATAATGTCTATGTAAGCAGTACTATGGTGTTACCACTGCATGGGCAACATGGCTGGATGCAAGAGGCAAGCGTTTCAGCTGTTGATTATTTACAAGATGACAGTAAAAGAAAGCTAACTGCACACGCTAATGGTGGTTACCAGTATGAAGATAATAATAAAAAATTAGCCTTAACACTAAGTGGCTTAGTAACATGGCAAAATAATCAATTTCATTACTATAGAATAGGTGGGAAAGGAGGGGTAGAGGTTTATCCATCACCATTCTTTTCTATGTTCGCCTTTATTGATGTTAATAAATATCATTATAATAAAACATATACAGCACATGATGGTAATGAAATAGTTTATTCATTGGGGTTGGTTTATATCGTTAACGCAAATCGTAAGTTAATTATTAGAGGTAGAGATGTAAGTTACAATAAATCGTTGAAAAGCGATAGTTATAATCAATATGAATTATCTTTTAGCCTATCTGATTATATTCATACAACTGAAATTGCTAATACCATAGGCTACCGAAAAACAAAATTTAATAGCTATGATTGGTCATTAGATACTCAGCGGGTAGACTATTGTTGGTACTTTAAAACACAGGTAAATAAAACCAATTTTAAGATATTGCAATTTTCACCATCTATTTATTTTAATTATCAAATCAATAATAGTAGTGCAGATGTTATTTATTCTTATAAGCAAAGTGAGTTCGGTGTCAATTTTACCAAAGCATTTTAATTTTCACCGGAAGGAATAATGAAAGTAAAAACAGTGATAGCCATTAATATCGCGACAGGGTTGTCCATGCTGTGTGCTCCAAGTTTACTTAACGCACAGGAGCGGGAAAATATAGGCTCTATTTTGGTTAATGATAAAGCCACGACTATCAAAGAGCGTGATAGAAAAGGTGCAGATAACCAATATGATAAAGACGAGTCAAATATTTATATTAGCAAAGAAGAAATTGAACGCTATAAGGGAACCAACCCCGCGGATACCATTAACCATGCAGTTGGCGTGTATAGCGGGGATGCACGTAATAGTGGCGCGTTAGACCCAAATGTACGGGGTATACAAGGTCAAGGGCGGGTTCCTGTCACTGTCGATGGGACTGAGCAGGCTATTACTGTCTGGCGGGGTTACAATGGCGCGAATAACCGTAATTATATCGACCCAAATATAATTAGCAGTATCTTAGTCATGAAAAGTGGCACACTTGATCGTGATATACGGACATCAACGGGGGGCGGAATTGCATTAACCACGATTGGTATTGATGACGTGGTAGCTCATAACGAAAAATTTGGTTTTGATATCAAATTAGAAACCAGTAGTAATGCGACTAATCCAAAAATTAATCGCCTTAGCTATGGGGGGGATTATCGGGATGAGAAAAATTTATTTGAATATCTAGGTTCGACGAAGCCTAGCGGGATTTATTTTCAAGATAAAGATGTGTTAGTCACACCTCGTTCGAAGGGAAATGCCAATTTCTTTAATTTGCAAAGCAATGCGGCAAGGTTAGCCGTAGGAACACGGCAGGGTAAATTTGACCTGATGTTAGCTTACAGCTACCGCAATCAAGGTAATTATTTTGCGGGCCGCCGTGGTGCGGGGCAGTATTATGGTGAAATAATAACTTATGATCCTAATAATAAGAAATCTATTGACCCTTATATCCCATTTGTTGCCAAAATTTATGGCCCAAATAAAGAGGTGGGGAATACTTCCAATGAAATGTCCACTTGGTTAGCTAAACTGAATATTATGCTACCTAATGACCAAAATCTCTCCTTCGGCTATATGCAAATGCTAAGCCATTATGGCGAAATTATGCCCTCACAAATTCGCTACCATGATTTAGCAGGGCAAAATTCCTCAGTGGGAACTCGCAAAGCTAACCTTAAACACTCTCTATGCCAATTACTCATTTAAACCTGAATCACTCGGCTGGGTTGATTTTCGTTTAGGTGCTTGGATGACGAAAGACTGATTTAAATTCCAACACTGCTGGAGGGCAACCTAGGGAGCCACTGGAAAGGGATAAGCACTATGAAATTGAAAGCTTGGGTAAGCCAAAAAACCTGATGATTGATGGCACATTAGTTAATGGCATTAAATTAAACCAACTCAATGACCGCTATGGCATTTCCATATCGAATAAATTTCAATTAACCCCTGAGTTTAAAGTTACGCTTATGGGGCATTTAATTGATGAGAATATTGGTAGTCGAGACGATATTTATGGTTCTAATTCAACCCCGAAGTCAGGCCTGTTCAGGGCAATTCCACGTGAGGGTAAACGTAGGGAATATAATGCTGGAATAAGGTTGGATTGGCAACCTACCAACTGGTTAAGCCTCAATGCGGGTAGCCAGTATATCAGTTATTGGTCAAGGGACATTCTGAGTGAAAGAAGAATGGCAAGAGAAAGATGAAAAGTTTGCTCGTCGGGGGATCATAACAGGGAAAAAACTATCGATTATCTCGTTTATTAACTGCTGAAGAATTTAACAAAATTCAGCGTTATGAAGATAGGAAGGGGCAAACATATGAAGAATATAAAAAACCCATATTTTGTAAAACTCTTTATTGAAGAGGCATTAGGATTATCCAAGGGAGCTTTAAACGAGGCGGGATATCGCCAAATAAGTGGAGAGTTTAGGATCACCGAAAAAAAATCATACTGTAAAGTGGTTAGCCGATGAAAACCATCGTTTTATGCGCGCATATAACCCTTTCTCATAATGGTGAGATAGATTTAAATGAAGAGACAGTTGACCCTGTTACAGGCATAACGGAAAAAAAATTGAGGGCCGTAGAGTTAGACAGAGATGAAATTAAGTTTACGGGGAATGAGCGGTTCTTGTCTCCGAAAAGAAATAAAGACTCCGCTTGGGCGCCATCTCTAGGGGCAACTATCCATCTAACCGAAAATGATCGCATATTCGCTCGCTATTTAGAAACGGTTAGGATGCCCAGTATTTTTGAAAGTACTGTCGGTTTTTCAAGCAGTCAAGGTATTAGTTATGTTCAACCTATTTTTTTGCCAGAACGTAGTCATTCAGTTGAATTCGGTTTTGTGCGAAATTTTCAAGAGCTATTAAATGCAGAAAACCACGCGGATTTACGTGTCAATTATTATCATACGGTAGTGACGAATGCCTTTGAAAGAAATATCGATTTCGTTTTCACGCATGTGGATAAACATAAAACCGCTGGGGTGGAGCTGTTAGCCCGTTATGATGATGGCTGGCTGTTTGGTGATGTAGGTGCTGATTACCGCTTAAAGAATGAAGTGTGTGATGTAGCAACATTGATGGAAATGGATCCATATAACAAGTTTGGTGGTTCAGAGTGTACGACGGCAGGCTTCCCTGGGGGCTACTTGCGGACACAGCTGCAGCCTAAATACAGTGTGCATGCCAATTGGGGGCTGCGTTTCTTCGATGAAAGCTTAGAAATTGGTAGCCGTATGCGCTACCACAGCACAGCTAAAAATGAAGATGAAGCAGAAATGATAGAAACATATCCTCATCGTTATGCGCCATTAAATAATAGCCCAATGCGTTGGAATGCAGTATTTACCACGGATGCTTATGTTAATTATCAGGTTAATAAAAATTTCTCACTAGAGCTGTTAGCGACAAATTTATTAGATGAATATTATATTGACCCATTAACACGTAGCATGATGCCTGCGCCTGGTAGAACATTACGTTTTAGTGTAACAGGGAAATTCTAATCATAACCCCCTTATATTATTTATAAGGGGTCTCCTCTGATTTCAAATCTATCAGATCTGCTGCTATAGAATAGCCTTATCAGCAGTCTGGTTTTATTGGTGCCATATTATGACCTATCCTCGTTTTTTAACTGCGATGATGACTTCAGTGATACTACACGGTGGGTTGGTTTATTACAGCCAGCAAATCAGTACTACATTGGCAAAAATCGCAGTACCGATTGATGCCACTATCATGACGTTGGCAATGACGCAATTCCAGCATGAAAAACATGTTTCTATGGTTGAAGACGTTATCAGTGATTCAGGTGGACAGATTAGCTCACCCATTGAGGTAGAAAGAGCCATTATTGAAGTGGCGAAAGATCAAAATGAAACCGATAACGAAGACCGATCAGCAAAAACTGAACCTAGAGATAGCAAGCCAAAGGAGCAAGTGAAAAAACAACTAAAGAGAAAAGTGGAGGCGCAGGAAGTAGTTAAAAAGCCCAATAGCGATGAAATTGAACAACCCTTTAAAGCAGGGAAAACTGAAACGGAATCGCAAGCCAGCGGTGCGCAAGGTAACCAACAAACGGTTGCTGTAGGGGAACAACTTGAAAATCTCCGGTTAAATTACTTGGCGAAAGTGCGCAATGAGCTTGAGCGCCATAAAAAGTACCCAAGACGAGCTAGAACGATGGGTATCGAAGGTTTTGTAGTCGTAAATTTCCAAATTACGCCTCAAGGGGAGTTAATTAATGTTTCCATTATTGACTCAGAGCACAGTGAAATATTTGGCAAGGCAGTACTTAATTCAGTTAAACGCTATCGCTCTGTGGGGCCGAAGCCTGAAAGTGTTAAGGCGCTAAACCAGATACAAATTCATTTTTCATTGGACAAATAATCGAAGGGAAGAACAAAAAGGCAATAACCAAACATTAGCCGTAATTGCTAATAAGATAGGGTAAAAAAAGCAAGCCGCCATAGTGTTATAGCGGCTTCTTTGCGAATTATTTTTCTGCTGTCGTGGTCTTTATTTCGTCACCTTCAGGTAGTGTGACGTTTAATTCCAGAACAGAAATATCATCGTCTTTTTGTTCAAATTGCACTGATAGCATTTCAGGGTCAACTTGCACATATTTACAGATAACTTGCAAAATATCGCGTTTCATATCAGCAAGATATGGGGGTTCGCTATCACCACGGCGACGTTCTGCAACGATGATTTGCAATCGCTCTTTTGCGATATTCGCTGTCGTCTTTTTTCTCGACAGAAAGAAATCCAATAAAGCCATTATTTATCCCCCAAATAGGCGTTTTAAGAAACCTTTTTTCTCTTCTTCAATGAAACGGATAGGGCGATCCTCACCTAAAATACGTGCAACACAGTCATCGTAAGCTTGCCCCGCTTCTGACTCTGTATCTAAAATAACCGGTTCACCTTGGTTAGAAGAACGCAGCACAGATTGGTCTTCAGGAATAACACCAATTAATGGAATGCAAAGGATCTCGAGGACATCTTCCATACTTAACATGTCACCGCGAGTAACGCGGCCTGGGTTATAACGTGTTAGTAACAAGCGTTCTTTAATAGGCTCTTCACCTTTTTCAGCACGGCGTGATTTCGAGGCTAAAATACCTAAAATACGGTCAGAGTCACGGACGGAAGAAACTTCTGGGTTTGTGGTGATGATGGCTTCATCAGCGAAATAAAGCGCCATTAATGCGCCACTTTCAATACCAGCAGGTGAGTCACACACGATAAAATCAAAACCAAGATCATCGCTTAGCTCATCCAGGATTTTACCTACACCTTCACGAGTGAGCGCATCTTTGTCACGAGTTTGCGATGCAGGTAAAATAAACAGATTTTCAGTGCGTTTATCTTTAATTAATGCCTGATTAAGGCTTGCATCACCTTGGATGACGTTAACGAAGTCATAAACTACTCGACGCTCACATCCCATAATAAGGTCAAGGTTACGTAGCCCGATATCAAAGTCGATGACTACGGTTTTATTCCCTTTTTGTGCCAGCCCAGTAGCTATGGCCGCGCTTGAAGTGGTTTTACCAACGCCACCTTTACCAGAAGTTACTACAATTATGCGTGCCATGAATAATTCCTTGTAAATAAGGTCTAATTTAAATATTCGATATTAAGTTTGTTATCAACTAAACGCAGTTTAGCTGCTTTGGCGAGAAAATCAGCAGGGATTTGATCGCTCAGCCAATATTCACCTGCAATTGAGACCAACTCAGCTTGCAAATGAGTACAAAAAATCTGACTTTCAATATCACCAGAGGCACCTGCTAATGCACGGCCTCTCATCACGCCATATATATGAATATTACCATCTGCTAACAGTTCTGCACCTGCACTGACATTACTTGTGACGATCAGATCACTATTCGGTGCATAAATACGTTGCCCAGAACGAACAGGAGTATTAATAATTCGGGTCTTACGATATAAAGGCTCAGTTTTTATTGCCGTAACCTGAGGCTCAGGTTGAACTTCAACAGGTTTCTGGCTTTTGCCCTCATTTAATACCGGTAAACCCGCGTCATTTGCTTTTTGTCGCAATATAGGGTCGGTACATCCACTCACCCCGACAATTCGTAAACCCGCTGAAATAACCGATTTATGAATACTGTGTAGATCAGCATTGGACGTTAATTCACTAATGTTGATAACAACAGGGGCATTTTTAAAGAAATCAGGAGCCTGACTTACTTTTTCTTGCAGCGCTTTTTTGATGAGTTTAGGCTCTTCACTGTATAAGTGAATAACTGAAAGAGTAAAACTGCTGCCTTTAAGTTCTATTGGCGATTGTGGCATCTATCTAGACTCAGCAAATTAAAATTTCCGAAACAATCCTCGGGTGAAGATATTCTGTAAAACAATAGCATGTTATAGTTACTACATTCTTCAAGCAAGCTAATGAACTAAGAAAAAGAGTTAAATATAATGATTTGTGCAATTTATAGAAGCCCTAAGCGTGACCAGACTTATCTTTATATTGAAAAGAAAGATGACTTTTCACGTGTTCCTGAGGAATTATTAGCGCAATTTGGCACACCTCAATTTGCGATGTTGATCTCCTTAGACAAACGTGAAAAGCTGGCAAATGCTGACTTAGCACGAGTTAAGGCCGATCTACTCGAAGTCGGTTATTACCTACAATTCCCACCTCCGGTGGAAAACTTGCTTTCAGAGTATAAAGAACTGAATAACTAGAGCAAATTAAGAAAATCCTGAAAAGCAATCACTGTCTGGAGGACACGAATGAAACCAACGTTATTATATACATTAGTCGCTGGTTTGCTTTTAGCAAGTTGTTCTGTGAAACAGCATCAATCAGTGGCAACTCAACCTATTACACCAGAACAAAATATAGCCATTGCTCAAGAAGTTGCCGCATTAGATAAAGCATTTCCAATTGACCAACGTGAACCCTCTCAATTTCCTGCCTATGTGGAATTATTGAAAGAACATGCTGTTGCTCAAGGGATAAAACCTTCCACAATTGAGCGTGCTTTCGCTAATATCCACTTCATTGAACGTGTGGTAAAAGCTGACAAAGGCCAACCAGAAAAAAGAGCAACAGTCACACTCGCTAGCTATTTAAAAAATGTTTTACCTCAATCACGAATTAATACGGGGTATGACAAATATTTAGAAAATAAACCGTTGTTAGACCCAATTAGCCAAAAATATGGTGTTCCACCTCAATTTATTGTGTCTCTTTGGGGGCTAGAAAGTGGTTTTGGTCGTTCTCAAGGCAAGGAAGATGTTATTTCTGCACTTGCAACACTTTCCTTTGAAGGTCGTAGGGAAGCGCTTTTTAGCAAGCAGTTGTTAGCGGCACTTGAGATAATGGATAAAGGCTATATTCCTGAAGACCAGCAATTGAAAGGCTCATGGGCAGGAGCGATGGGGCAAAGCCAATTCATGCCAACCTCATATTTATCATATGCCGCAGATGGCGATGGTGATGGTAAGATGGATATTTGGAATAACAAAGCGGATGTTTTTGCTTCAATTGCTAACTATTTATCAACGGAAGGATGGCAATCACAGTTACCTTGGGGTTATCAAGTTAATTTACCTGCGGATTTTAACAAGACCCTTGAGGGGGTAAAATCTGAACAAGGAAAAACAGTGAATGAATGGCAGCAATTAGGCGTTAAATTACCTGCATTTGCGCAATTATCTCCAGAAGTAAAAGCTTGGGTTGTGATCCCAGATGACCCTGAAGGTCGAACATTTTTAGTGACTGAAAATTTCCGCACTATTATGCATTGGAATCGCTCATATTACTTTGCTTTGAGTGTATGCATGATGGCGGATGGCATCGCGAATAAAATACAATAACGATAAATAGGAGTACCTCTATGTATCAACATCGTGACTGGCAAGGTGCATTACTTGATTTTCCTGCAAACAAGGTTGTTTGTGTTGGTAGTAATTATGCAAAACATATTAAAGAGATGGGATCTGCAGTACCAGAAGAACCTGTTATCTTTATCAAGCCTGAAACGGCTTTATGTGATATTACTCAATCGATTGTTATCCCAAAAGATTTCGGTGAAGTTCATCATGAAATTGAAATGGCTATTTTAATTGGAATGCCATTAAAAAATGCGGATGAAGATCGTGTGTCTCGTTCTATTGCTGGTTATGCTGTCGCATTAGATTTAACGCTTAGAGATTTACAAGCCAAATTTAAAAAAGCAGGACAACCGTGGGAAAAAAGTAAAGCATTTGATGGGTCATGCCCGATTTCAGGGTTTATCCCAGTAAGTAACCCAAATGACCTACAAAATGTTCAGCTTTCTTTGGAAATTAATGGTGAAGTTCGCCAAGAAGGTTCGACGCGTGATATGATCACGCCAATTTTACCACTGATTAGCTACATGTCGCGCTTTTTCACGTTGCGTGCAGGGGACGTTATTTTGACAGGGACACCAGAAGGTGTTGGTCCGTTGACCTCTGGAGACATGTTAAAGTTATCTATCAATGACCATACTCTGACTACTCGAGTAATTTAAGTATAGGATTAATTAGCATTATGTCGCAGTTCTGGCAGGTTAAAACATTAGATGAAATGACGGACGAAGAGTGGGAGTCACTCTGTGATGGGTGTGGGCAATGTTGTTTACACAAGTTAATGGATGAAGATACGGATGAAATCTATTTTACTAATGTGGCTTGCAACCAACTTAATCTAAAAACCTGCCAGTGCAAGCACTATGAAGACCGTTTCAGTTATGAGGCGGACTGTATTAAGCTTAATCGTTATAACTTAGAAACCTTTGAGTGGTTACCGAATACCTGTGCCTATCGTTTATTACTCGAAGGAAAATCGCTGCCAGCTTGGCACCCATTAAAAACAGGGTCGAAGGTTGCGATGCATAATGAAGGCGTATCTGTCCGTCATATTGCTGTAAGGGAAATTGATGTGGTGGATTGGGAAGAACATATTATGAATAGGCCAATGGGTAAGGGGTAATTAACCCTTAAAGATAAAGTGAGTTTTATGGATATATCGTTACCAGCAGTAGGGTTGTTCGCGCTTATTGATCTTATTTTTGTTCCTAAGGCTATATCACTGTTTGAGTGGTTTAGTGGGTATGCCGTGATGATGATTTATACTTTTTAAATAACGCCCTTCCTCGTTTTATTTTTATAAACGATACTCACACTGTCTATGGGGCATTCCCTGTGGGTATCGTCAATTCCAGACAATTATACTTAGCCGTTTTTTATCACTGAAGTTGCTAACTAACGACGGCCAACCCTAGCTGAGTCAAAAGAACATCATAATATGGTGCGTTAATATTTAATTATATCTCTATATATCATTCCATTGTGATTATTATAGTGAAATTATTGATTTTCCTAGCAAGTGCACAACTTGTGAGCGCTCGCTTTGCTTTTATAAAAATAGTTCGCTAACATATTTTTAATAACTATAAATAAGGGGGCAAAATGAAAACGTTTGGGGTTGTTCTGACAATTATAGGGCTGATTACCGCAATTATTTCTTATAATATGGATGTGGGGATCCCCATGGTTTACGGGGAAACCATTAAAGACTCTGGTTTAGCATTTGACCGACAAAACTATATTATTGGCAGCTTACTGATTGCAGTTTTTGGGGTTTTACTGATTATTTTTGACAGCAAAAAGCGCAAATAAAGTTACTATAAGCAGGTGAATTTAAGCTCTCAATCATAAAACATGAGCTAAAATGACTAATATTATCCATATGTTAATGGCTATAAGTAGGCTGCCAAGTAATGCCCGAGCTAATAAACATGAAAGGCTGGTAGCTGGTGAACTAGGCAACAATGCCGATAAGCTCCAATAGGCTAAGCCAGATAAAAGTACAAAGAGTAATAATAGATAAGCAATAAAATAGGGCATAGGGTTAAAATTGATAGTATTAAAGTAAGAATGATGAGTTTTAGAGTAAAATAGCCCATTGTAAATACGCTATTTTACTTAATTACCTACGATAACTGAGTCACTAAACCATTCCGTACTATAAACTACAACAAACCACATAACTGTGTTTTTCTTTATACCGTGGAGCTCATTAAAGTAAATATAGTAATTAACACGTAACCATATGTTTATAATTCTATTTTACCTTGATTCGGCAGGTAAATGGTTGATCACGTATTATAGTTATTTTAAGATCCTTTAACTTAATCCAAATAAGGGCGGGTATGAAAAAGTTATTGGTTGTCATAATGATGAGTATAATTACTGGGTGTGTTGCAAAAGGAACCGAATCAACACCATCAACAGTTGGGATGGCAAACCCAGCTTCGGTATACTGTGAACAACTAGGTGGAAAGTTAGAAATAACTAACACTTCAAATGGGCAAACGGGTTATTGCATTTTGCCATCAGGTGAAAGGGTAGAAGAGTGGGATCTATATCGTAAGAACCACTATTAAGCCTCATTTCCCATCATTTTTCCCTATATAGAGATAGCAGAAACCTTTTTGAGGTTTTTGCTTTGCGACTATTTGAGTACCAAGTCAATTTATTTACTAATCATTTTATTTCATTGGCCGATATTAGGTTAGTGCTCAATTCTTCGTTCATTTTTAGGCTAAAAGCTGGTTTGAGACAAAAAATACGGATAATACAAGTATAAGTTGTTTTGTAATGGGCTTTTGTAGCATTTTCATAAAAGCATATTGATTTGGTAAAGATGCCAGATCGGTCTATGGCAAATTATTGATATAAAATATTTTTATTCCGTTATGTCTCATATTTGTCAAATTATG
The DNA here is from genome assembly GCA_029227775.1 of Morpho helenor. NCBI lineage: Eukaryota > Metazoa > Arthropoda > Insecta > Lepidoptera > Nymphalidae > Morpho > Morpho helenor. Next base: position 94,085 of record JARGCU010000060.1, read on the forward strand.
GTACTAAAATAGAAACAGCTACTTTATGTTATGTAAATGATAATGAAAAGGGGCTTATTAGCTCGATTGAATTATTTAAAAGAAGGTAAACTGGTTCAGAAATAGAAAAATGGGAGTATAAAAACTATCTTTTAATGACGACTTTAAGCTATAGGTCACACTTTAATACACCATATGCGTGATTTAGGAATATTCTTAATGCTAAAAAACAGCTCATAGATCACATTTTTATCTTGTGTTCGTTTTAAGAAAACATCACTATTTTCATATGGTTATAAAATGGGAAAATTGACCTAGCATCGTTTATACTTTGCACAGTTAATTGGTTTTTCTTATCCTATATCAAAATTAATGATAATTTTTTCTAACATAGACTCAGTTGTACTAACCAATATTTGAATTTTCACATCACTATAAAGTTGAATGAATAGAGAATTATATTGCGATTTTATCACTATTTCTTCTGTCATTTTTACTTACACTTCATAACATATATTATAATTTTGATTAAAAACGATGTTTATATCGTTATTTTATAATATATATATATTTAATGACGACCAAAGCTGACTGTCAAAATAATAATTCTTAGGTACACTCATGGTGTGTTTTTTTAGATGTAAGCATAATAATTCGATATTTAATTTTTTTAAAAAATCCATCTAGAATATCTGTTTTTCATTAAAAATATTAATTTATTTAATGAATGAGGCGTAATAAGATTATCTTTAATTGATATATTTCATTGCTGTTTTGAGACAAAAAGTATCGAAATGTTAATGGGTAAGTCATTTTTAGTCATTTTTATGGTTTTTATCATTTTATATAAATCTAATTTATCTTGTATTTTTGATGTAATTTCACTGTTAAGTTAATTAATTAAGATAATTATCTAAAATGTAAGCTTTTAGCGAGTAATTTGGTTGATTTTGCGGATAAGGTATTTCAATCAATAGATCAATTTCAATAGTCTGCACCTATCAAAAAATAAATAAGCGATGGAAAAAACGATTTAATAAAACTTAAGTTATTATGTATTCTCTCTCCGAAATCATATAGAGCATATGATTAAGAATTCTAAGTAGGACTAATTAAGAAATACATTTATTTGCATTAATACAGATGGTTCAAAATGGAACGAAAGATAGAAATCGTACTTTATGCGCGATTAGCCTCTTATTTTCATTTTTTACCTAAAGGTAGAACAAAAGCTTAATCAGTCTTTTTAAATGTAAGAATAAAAAATCTCATATTAGGAAATGAAAATGAAGAAAGTACTACTGACTGCAGTTGCAACAACAATTATCGGTTTATCAACAGCTAACGCAGCTGGCACAAACGTTGGCGGCGGCCAAGTGAACTTTCACGGTAAAGTGACTGATGTTTCTTGTACTGTTTCTGTTGACGGTCAAGGTAGCGATGCTAGCGTATACTTAGCACCAGTTTCATTAACTGAAGTTCGTGCTGGTGGTGCAGATGCACTTCTGAAAGCAAAACCATTTGTTATCGATGTAACTAACTGTATCGCTGCAGATGTTAAAGATCCAACAGGTAAAGGCACTGCAATCGATAAAACTTTATTAAACGTTAACTGGACTGGTGGTAATCTACTGCAAGGTGCATCTGGTAAATCAGACGGTTACTTAGCAAATACTGAAACTACTGGTGCTAGCAACATCCAATTAGCACTTTCAACTTCTGATAAAGCTGACTTATCAGACAAAATCATCCCTGGTAACCCAGCACAGAAAAAAGTTACTGGTGATGTAACAAAAGTTGAGAACGGTGCTCGTTTCCAATATTACGTTGGTTATGCAACTTCTACACCTACAACTGTAACTACAGGTGAAGTTAAAAGCTACGCAACTTATGAAATCACTTATCAATAAGAGATCTATAAGTTAATTATTTATTAGTGTTATTCCTACGACATTATTTAAATATATAAGTAAATATTACTTTAATAAGCGGTAGGTACACTGCCGCTTTTATTTTGAGGTTTAAATGAAAGCAATAGTATTTATATTCTGCTTCATTTTCAGTATGCATTCATTTGCTAATAATATTATCGTTAATGGCACGCGGTTTATTTACCCTGGAAATGAAAAAGAAATCACCGTGCAATTAAACAACACCGCAGATCGTCCTGCGATTGCTCAAGCTTGGCTTGATACCGGTGATGCGTCAGAAACGCCAGATACGATAAAGACCCCTTTTCAAATTACACCGCCAATTTCACGTGTAGAAGCAAAAGGTGGTCAAACATTACGAATCAAATTAATGGATAAAGGAAGTATTCCTCAGGATAGAGAAAGTCTATGGTGGTTAAATATTTTAGATATTCCACCTATGGCTAAAGGTAAGGAGAGTGAGAATCAGAATGTATTGCAATTAGCGATCCGTTCTCGTTTTAAATTCTTTTATCGACCAACGGGTCTAGGTAGCCGTGAATTAGCACCAGAGCAAATTATTGTCAAATCTAGTGGTAAGAATATTATCATTGATAACCCTACGCCTTACTATATTACGGTTACAAAAATTTCAACAGATGGTAAATCTGCTTTAAACGAAAAGACAGTTTTATTAGAACCAAAAAGTCAAACAACGGTTGAATTAAAACAAGCAGTAAGAACAGGAAGTAATATCGTAATTAATAATATTAATGATTATGGATCAGATATTGCGGTGAAAACCACCGTTAGATAGGAATATATGATGAAACAGCGAGAGTTAATAAATAAATATAGCAATACACTCTCTGTGACCTGCTTCGTCACTGCATGCATGGTACCTACATTTTATGCATGGAGTGAAGAAGATACAACCTATGAGTTTAATAGTGGTTTTATTATAGGTAGTAAAGAAGATGTTGACCTAGCACGTTTCAATTCTTCAGGGATCAGCCCTGGAAAATATTCAGTTGATGTTTATACGAATAATAATTGGAAAGGGCGTTATGATCTTAGTTTTGAGGAACAGAAAGATGGTCAACTGGCGGTATGCTACACGCCAGCAATGCTTTCAGATTTTGGTATTAATATTGAAAAACTGAATCCGACAATAAGCAAAGATAGTGATAGCTGCTTACCTCTAAAAGATTGGAATAATGGGAAAGATGTAGTGGATACATTTCACTCATCGACATTACGCTTAGATATTTCTATTCCTCAAATCTACGAGCAGCGAATTTCCCGTGGATATGTTTCTCCGCAGTTCTGGGAAACAGGGATCCCTGCGCTGAACGTAGGTTACATGGCTAACTATTATGACAATCATACTAGTGGCCCTAATGGAAATGATAACGCGAGTGCTTATCTCGGATTAAATGCAGGCTTAAGCTACGATGGTTGGTTACTTAAACATATTGGTAATCTTAATTGGCAACGCCATGATGGTACTAATTGGAATAGTAACCAAACTTATCTGCAAAAACCAATTGCGGGATTAAAATCAAAAGCAACAGCTGGGCAGTTTTATACAGATGGCGATCTATTCGATAGTATCAGCTTACGCGGTGCAAAGCTGGCGACAGATGACAATATGTACCCTGATGGGATGTCAACATATGCGCCTGAGATCAGAGGGATAGCGCAAAGTAATGCTTTAGTTACGGTCAGGCAAAATGATTCTATTATTTACCAGACAACCGTCTCTCCAGGTCCTTTTAGTTTGACGGATGTTTATCCATCAGGATATGGAAACGACTTGGTTGTAACAGTAAAAGAAGCTGATGGTCATGAAACGACTTTTAGTGTGCCATATTCATCCTTAGCTCAATTATTACGCCCAGGTTTTACCCGATACCAAGTTGCTGGTGGTAAAGCCGATGCTGATGGGCTGAGAAACCGTCCCTTTATTATGCAAGGTACTATTCAACATGGGTTGGATAATACATTTACGCTTTACGGTGGTGTAACAGCATTTGATGATTATCAAGCTTATTTAGTTGGTACGGGTATTAATACTGGATTCGGTGCAGTTGCTGTGGACTTAACACAATCGAGAACTGCATTTAAGTATAAAACTGAAAATGGGCAAAGTTACCGTTTGACGTTTAGCCGTTTATTTACACAAACAGATACGAATTTAGTGTTGGCTGCTTATCGGTATTCAACAAAAGACTATTACAATGTTAATAATGCATTGTATGCAATAGACAATGATAAACGTGGTGTTGAAAAATACGCTGGGTCGTGAAAAGAATGGGTTTAGCTACACAATAAATCAAAACTTACCTGAAGGGTATGGTGGTGTTTATTTTACTGGGCGTATTTCTAATTATTGGGATAAATCAGGGACTGAAGAGCAGTATCAACTGAGCTATAACAATAATTATAATCGACTCTCATATGGCATAGCAACTTATGAGAGTGTATGCAGATAATACTAAAAATAATAAAAAAGATGACCGCATAAGTTTGAATCTGAGTTACCCCCTGTATTTTGGCGAAAGTCAGAGTGCAACACTGACATCAAATACAATATTTAATAACGAAAAATTCGGTTCAACTCAAATTGGTGCGAGCGGTGCATTTGATAAAGAGAATAACTGGACTTACGGTGTAAATACTTCAGTTGCGAATGGTGGACAGAAAAATATTGGTTTGAATACGGGTTACCGTTCGTCATTAGTAAACACTAGTGCAAACTACAGCCAAGGCCAAGGATACCGTCAATTTGGCTTGGGCGCCAATGGTTCTATGGTTGTGCACTCAGGTGGGCGTGACATTGACGCCTAATAGCTCAACGACATTAGCTTTAATTGAAGCTAAAGGTGCGGAAGGCGCGTCTATTATGGGGGCTCCGGGAACACGCGTAGATGGTAATGGATATGCTATTGCACCTTATGTAAGAGCTTACCGTATTAATAATGTGGAAATTGACCCGAAAGGGAGTCCAGAAGACATTGTTTTCGAGAATACGGCGACCCAAGTAGTGCCTTATGAAGGCAGTATAGTGAAAGTTAAATTTGGTACTAAAGTAGAAAAAAATATTGCATTCAATGTTGTAAGACCTGGCAATAAATCATTACCGTTCGGCGCTAATGTGACTGATGAGAATGGCGAGTCAATTGGTATTGTTGGGCAAGGTGGAACTGTGTTTATTAGCAGCGAAACAGCGAAAGAAGCGTCCATTAAATGGGAAAGTGGCCAGTGCTCATTCTCTTTAGAAGCTGGAAACAGTAAGGAAAGATTATGTCAATAACCAAACAATATCGTTTGTATATCGGAGTTGGTTTATTTCTTACTGCAAGTTATGCTTCAGCGTATTGTGATCGTACTCCGACTCGCACATATGAGCTTAACATGCAGATGGGGCGGGTAGTCGTAGATCCTAATTTAAATGTTGGAGATACTATTGCTGAACAAACGTGGGATATGAGAGAAAACTCAAGTGCGATTTATGCATACTGTACTCAAAATACACCGATCACAGCTTTAGTCACGATGTCGACTCTGGTTCCTGTAGGAAATAAAATTTATCAGACAAATGTGCCTGGAATTGGTATGAGATTTCACCGTGAAGGCGCGGTGAGGATGACATACCCAGATACATTTTATGCACCAAGATCAACTAACTATTACTTAGCTGGGTCAAAGTTTATTTTAACTTTAGTAAAAACAGCACCTGTCACAGGATCTGGCGTTATTGCGAGCGGGTACTATACGTCTTATGGATATATTCCAAATAATAATCCGTTCTTAGTGACAAAGTTAGATGCGGAAGCAATTACGATTGTTTCTCCTTCTTGCCAAGTAGAAGGTGGCACTGAAAAGAACGTTTATTTAGACCCTATTAAACGTTCTCAATTAAATGGTGTTGGAACTACTGCGGGTGAGAAAAATTTTGATATCAGATTAATTTGTAGTGGCGGTGTTAGCTATACTGGCTTTGCAAATGTAAATATTACATTTAATGGTGATGTGCCAGACAAAATGAATAATCGGCAAGGTGTTTTGGTTAATCAGATTAAGTCATCAAATGGCGCTACTGGAGTAGGGGTACAAGTTTTAGAACGTAAAACAGATAAACCACTAATGTTTAATAATAAGTATAAAGTTGATACTTTATCAGATCGGCAAACAAAAATACCTTGATTTAAATTATCGAGCTCGCTATTACCAATATGGAAATTCAATTTCTGCTGGGGAAAGTGAATGCGAAAATGGTATTTAATATTACTTATGATTAAGTTATTTAAAATGTAATTGATAATTTAACTTTAAATAACTTTAAGCAAAATATAAATAGTAAGTGAAATGAAGGTCAATCTTTTAATTGGTTGGCCTTTTTTTATTTTTATTCAGTAATGCTGTATTTATTAATAAAATAAAAAAAGACAACAAAACCATATGGTTATACGTTGTCTTTTATAGTTGGATGTTATTTTCCGCTGATAACGACGCTTTCTGCAGCATACTGCCGTTCTTTATTTACTTTATCAGACTCATCATTGTGTTTGTTTTTCAACTCACTTGCATAACCTTGGAAAAACCATTCGATAGGGCAATTTAGTGCTTCAGCGATATCTACTAAGTGATTAATCGGTATTTTGTTTATACCATTCTCATAGCGTGATATTTGTTGCTGACTTAAATTTAATTTACTAGCTAAATTGGATCCTGATAGGCCAAGCTCTTTTCTCCGGTTTTTTATTTTTATACCGATTATAGTATGAATGTCCATATGACATCCTCAATTTGTATGAAGGGTTATTATTTAATGCTTTTATTCAATTTTACAGATAATAGTATATTAAAAAACAAAGTAATTTAAAAGTTTTAATATCCATAATTATGACAAAAACATTTATAAAAATAGTGAAGTTAAAAAACACCATTAATATTGTGGGCATATATCGAAGGGAGAGTCTAAATGATTTTTAATAACTAATCATAATCCGATTGCTAATTAGTGAATGTAAACTATATTAATTACTTAAGTTACTAACCTTGACGCGGGTATTGTTAAATAATCTTTATTTATCATGGTGATGATTAATATTTAAAAAATATACACGGATGATTTTTATTTTAACAGCTAGCTAAGTTACACTGGAGAAAATATAATGTTAATTTTGTGTTTTATTTTGTCGTTGGGAATTGTTAATTCTACTGCTTGATATTAATTAAAAAAATACTTTCAATCTAATATTAAATTAATTGATTTAATTGATTTAATTAATTTAATAAATGTTTAAATTATCCTATGCGATGACTTTTTCAAATGGGTCATTATTAGGATCTTGATTCCAAATATATTCCATTCTCAAAGCGATATTTTTTCGCTACAGTTAATCCATAAAAGTCGCTAACAATTTGCAGTGACATATCAATACCAGCACTAATCCCAGACGAAGTATAGAATTTATTATCATGTACCCATCTGGCGCTAGGTTGCCATAATACTAGATCATTAAGGGAAGTAACCCATTCGTAGGCAAGCTTATTTGTAGTGGCTTTAAGGCCATTTAGAAGCGTTGTTTTGGCAAGTAATGCAGAACCAGTACAAACTGAAATTGCAGTATCTGAAAACTCAAATTGTTTATTTAGCCATTTGATATAACTTGTATTTTTTGATAAAGGACGGGTGCCTTGCCCCCCAGGAACCAATATATGTTTATAAATAGGCTCATTTACAGCGATCGTCTCAAGTGTCACTCCTTGTGAGCTTGTCATCGGCAGGCCCGATGGGGAGATAAAATCAATGGTACAGTTATCTAACCGGCCAAATACTTCAACTGGGCCCATGACATCAAGCGTTTCAAACTGGTCAAAAAGAATAATAGCAATAGAATCTAGCTGTATACTCATCATCGTCTCTTGTAACAAAGTCATTTAGCCTATTTTGCCATGACTAGGATTTTATGATTGGGAATTTGTGCACTCAATTAATAATCAGAGCTGAACAAAGTTTTACAAAGTACTAACTCATAAACTAAATTCGTAAAGTATACTGTAAAGAGTATTGGTTTTTTTATTCCCTAACCAGTGAGGCTAACAATGAAACTCTATATTTATGATCATTGCCCATTTTGCGTGAGAGCGAGAATGATTTTTGGCTTGAAAAAGTTAGCAGTAGAACAGATTGTCTTGCTTGACGATGATAGAGAAACACCGACCCGCATGATTGGGCGGAAAATGCTACCCATTTTACAAAAGGAAGATGGGAAGCTACTTACCTGAAAGCTTAGATATTGTTCATTATGTTGATCAACTCAGTGAGCCCAAATATGCGAGTGGACAAATATCTCCAGAGATAGACCATTGGTCTAAGGCAGTATCCTCTGTTGTATATAAACTGGTGACTCCTCGTTTTACCGAAACAGACTTTCCAGAAATTAGCACCGCAGAAGCACGAAAGGCATACATTGAAAGAACATCCAAGTCTTATGGTTCACTTGAGGAATTGAAAAAAGAGACTCATACATTCTTGATAGAGTTAGAACCGCAAATGTCATTATTAGACGAGTGGCTAGAAAAACGAGCAGAAGTGTTCTGTCTTGATGATTTTATTATCTTTCCAACGTTACGTAGCTTGAGTATTGTGGCTAATTTATCATTTAGTACAAATATTCGAAATTATATGGAGCGTGTTGCGAAAGCGTCAAATATTAATTTATTGTTTGATAAAGCAAAATAGTGTTGGTTGGCCTGTTTAAAAACCGCCTCTTTTGGGAGGCGGAAGGAGAAAAAGCTTAAGTCGTCAGTTCACATAATCACGCAGTGTGTAAACAAGCTTATAATGGCCTTGTATCATGACCAATTGATTGTTTTTCAAAGTAATAGTCGCACCATCAGTCAACATTCGTTTTATTAGCAGATCCCATTTTGATAAGTCTTCATCAACACATTCAAGCTCAGTTTTTGTTGAGATTTTTAACCGTAATTTTAGTACTGTCAATATAACCAAACCCATTGAAATCATTACACATAGATGCAGAAACAAACATTTTCTCACCAAAAGAGATAGATGGTGTTGTTTGCTTATTTTTAATTGCTTTGCCATCAACTTCAGTTAGGACAAAGCGGTGGTGCATTAGTTTATTTTCAAGGTCTTGATCATCATTTCTGGCATTAACATTATGCGTTTGGCAAGCTGCTAATAGTAAGCCCAAGATGGTCAGTGGGATTAGGCGTTTCATTATTCCGTTATCCGACTTATGCATTAACAAGGTTAGGGCAGTTTTCGCCATCGCTAATTTGGCGAATATTATTTAGCGTAGTTTGGTTAATACTGGTTAAAGCCTCTTCTGTTAAAAATGCTTGATGCCCAGTAAACAATACGTTATGGCAGGAAGAAAGACGACGAAACACATCATCTTGTATGACATCATTGGATTTGTCTTCAAAAAACAAATCGCGTTCATTTTCATACACATCCATACCCAGAGAGCCAATTTTTTGTGATTTTAGTGCATTGATCGCGGCAACGGAGTCTATCAGCGCACCACGACTTGTATTGATCACCATTACCCCTTTCTTCATCTTGTTAAATGCTTTTTCATCAAGTAAATGATGATTTTCTGTCGTTAGAGGGCAATGTAGTGAAATAACATCAGCTTGTTCATATAAGGTTTCTAAATCAACATATTCGGCACCAAGGTCGAGAACCGCCTGGTTTGGATAAGGGTCATGAGCGAGTAATCGCATACCAAAACCTTTAAGAATACGTAATGTCGCTAGGCCTATTTTACCTGTACCGATAATTCCTGCGGTACGATTGTGCATATTAAAGCCCGTTAAGCCTTCTAAGGAAAAGTTCGCATCACGGGTTCGCTGGTAAGCACGGTGGATCCTACGATTTAGGCATAACATCATACCAACGGCATGTTCAGCAACGGCTTCTGGAGAATAAGCGGGTACACGAACGACTTGAATGCCGAGCTCTTTAGCTGCTTGTATATCCACATTATTAAAACCTGCGCAGCGTAAAGCTAAAATCCGAATATTTAATGCAGACAGTTCTTCTAAAACAGCTCGGTTAGCTTCATCATTAACAAAAATACAAATAGCATCAGCACCAATGGCATTTTTTGCTGTCTGAACCGTCAATGGGGAAATCAAAATATTCAATACTAAAATTAAACCCAGAACTTTGATTAACCTGTTCCATATGCTTACGGTCATACTGTTTGGTACTATAAGAAACAATTTTCATCAGAAGGACTCCAATTTTTAGGAACCAATAACATAAGCGTAGGTGAAAATGTGTACCTACAAAAGATAAACTCAGAATAAGACAATTAAGTTTGTAAATCACCTATAAATTAAGAAAATAGGTATCTGATTATAATTAGATATAGTTTATGCTTATTAGACAATGGGTTGATGTGATAATTGAATGAAAATTCATCACTTATGATGCAGTGCAAATGAAACAAGGACGCGGTTAATGCAGTTAATGAAAAGAGCATTCAAAATATTACTCTGTAGCTTGGGGGGGGGGGTTTGCTCTATTAGCTTTCTTATGGATAACTGTCTCTCGTTGGGCACCCATTGTTGCATCACATTACCTTCCTGAGCCCCTTAAACTCGCGTTTTCAGAACCTCGGATTGTAGAAGGGCAGTTACAGCTAAGTGTGATTAGTTTGAATGCGAAGAACTGCAAATTTGCAGAATTAAAAAATACGCGCGTTTCACTGTTCCCGATACATCTAAATGTAGATGATCTCGTTGTTTCTCCTGAATGTTTGAGTGCAATTAAAACAGCAGAAACCAACAATACAGAAGCCTTAAATATTGATGAGTTGTTAGACAGTATCCCTATATTTTCTTTAGTGATTAAGAATATAGATGTTAAACCTTGGAGTGATTATCAAGGGAGCATTTGGTTACGGCACACTCATGAAAACCCACTACGGTTTGATTTTAGAGGCGACAATTTTAAGGTTATCTTCATTCATAAACTCAGATAACCAATTGCTGATTGAAGAGTTTTTCTGTGTTTTTACCGGAACAAAAAACAAACAATAGCGTTGTCTGGGGATATCCAACTGCCACTTATGGCTGATCAAACTGCCTGAAAAAGGGGAGTTAAATGCGAGTTTTAAATTATTAAACCCCCGAGAAACTGTTTGATAGCCAATTTGAGCTGGAAAGATAATAAAGGTGAAATCAAAGTAACTGATAACAGAAAAACAGCAAGAAATACTTTCACTTCCTTGGTTAATTACGCCTGTAACTGTTCAAATTTCTCAAGGGAAATGGCAATGGAATGATGTTGGTATCCCATTACAAGGCGGTTTAAGTTTTCAAATTGATAATTGGAATAATCAGCTAAGCGATATGGTATTTTCTGGTCGTTTGAATATGTTAACGCAAGCGAAAAAAAGGCAAAGCGAATCTTGTGTTGACCTTACCAGAAACACATATTGACTTAATCAATACGGCAATAAATTTTCAGTTAAATGGCCAAGTAAAATATGATGACATGATTTTGGATATTAATTTTACCGGCTCAAATATCCGGCCAATTAACGGCAGCGAAAATTTCATTTTTGTCGGGGTCATTATTACGTGCTTACGGTAGACCCATCCCCTACTATTCTACTTAAAGAAATTCGCTTTCCACTGGCAGGAACGTCTCTGAGTGAAGAGGGAATTTCGGGCAGACTGCAAGCAATACTCAAAGTTAAAGAAACAGTATTGGGGGGATTTCGATATTCACTTAGATGGCAAAGCGAACGGCTTTACGCCAGATAATGGCAAAATGGTTTTGGAATTATTGGGGAAATGCCCAGCTCCCATCACTCTCTGCTAATTGGGATATTAAAGGTAATGGTAGTTGGCAAGATACGTTGATAACCTTGAACAGCTTAACTACAGGGTTTAACCAAATAGAGTATGGCTTGTTGTCAATGCGAGCCCCTCGCTTACAACTAACAAAGCCATTAGTGTGGCAACGGGATCAGAATAAAGCGGCTTTTAATGGTTCATTGCAACTGATTAGTGAACGTATGCAATTTCGGTACTGAAAGTTATTTACCAAAAATCACTATGAATGCAGATATTAAAGGTAAATCCCCTGCGGATTTTCAATTAAAAGGGGATTTAAGTACTAAGGATGTTGGGCCCATTGTTGTTTTCAGCCGTTGGGATGGGGAAAGGTTGAGGGGGGAGGCGCGTTGGCCAGAGCAAATCGGTAACCGCATTTCAAACTTTAATTCCTGCTGATCTTGGGATTGAATTAAAGCAAGGGAAACTGGTTTTCTCAGGCGGCCTTCTCAATTACGCCTGAAGATGGCTTCATTGCTGGTGGGCATTGGGAGGGTAGAAAAATACCAGTCTTTGGTTAAAAGATGGGGAGCCTATCGGGGTTAGATTTTGTCCTTACCTTGGCGTTTAAAGCAAAGTACATGGACTTTTGGTGAAAAAGACACCTGTTGCGTTACGAATAAAACGACTGAACAACTTATTTGAGCTTACAGATATTAAAGCTGATTTATCAGGAACATACCCGCCAACGGATGCCACGCCACTGAAACTGACTCACGTCGGTTTTAACATGTTAGATGGTGAAGTCTCAATGGATCTGTTACGGTGGCCACAGATTGAAGCTGCCACAATTAAATTGAAAAAAAATTGAGCTTAGCCAACTGTTTACCATATTAAAAAGTATCCCAATTTGCAGTTTCAGGTAAAGTTGATGGAGAACTGCCTTTTTATCTAAGTAACCCTGAATGGATCGTAAAAAAATGGTTGGCTGGAAAATAGCGGGCCATTAACGTTAAGGTTAGATACTCAATTTGTCGATTCTATTCGAGAGGATAATCTTTCTGCCGGGTCTGCAAATGGGGTGGTTACAGTACTTAGAAATAAAACGCAGCCGTACGGATGTCAATATTACTAACCTAGGGCTGTTAACGATGAAGACAATCTTAGAAGGGTATAACACACAAGAAAAGAAAAAGCGGGAAGTTCATTTGAACTATCAACATGAAGAAAATATTTTTTCAATTGTGGCGTAGTTTACGATTTGGTAGCTCTTTAGAAGAGTGGTTGGAAAAAAAATTTATAATAGGCAATAAGGATGAACGTGAAAATATTAAAAGTGAGTGTGGCTGTTACAATAGCATTGCTACTGTCGGCCTGTTTACGCGTTGAGGTTGCGACACCAGATAAGCCGATTAATATTAATATGAATGTAAAAAATTGAACATGAAAATTCAGATAAAGGCAGACAGGCAAGTAGAAGAATTGTTTGAAAGAAAACAGTGACCTATTTGGTGAGGTAACAGCAAAAATGAACTACATAAAAAAAATTTTTAGTGTTGTGTTCATTTTTAAGCACTTTTTCCGTTGTGGCACTAACGCTTGATGAAGCTAAGGATACTGGCTTATTAGGTGAAAACATTATCTGGGTATTTTAGCTCCCATTAATACTGCGAATCAAGATGCAGTAAAATTGGCAAATCAAATTAATCAAGAACGTGAAAAAAAAATACAGTGAGATAGCCGCAAAAAAATAATTTAAAAAACAAATGAAGTGGCCAGGATCGCAGGCCAGAAATTAGTTGACCGAGCTAACACAGGTGAGTATGTCCGTGGAATAAATGGTCAGTGGTTGCAAAAGAAATAAAAAAGCGCACTAAGAAAGTTGCGCAAAAATATAACAATGGTAGTTTTAGCTTTCTTGGGTAATTCTTTAGGCTATAACAGAGTCCTATATGACTTTGCGCTTGTAGATGAGCTTGAGTAACTGAATCAGCGCCTAAAGCAGTACCTTCAGCGAATATGAATTCGATATCCGTGATGCCGATAAAGTTTTAAAAATAAAGACAAATAAGGCACCATAGTATCCGCAGGAGTATCTTTATAAAATACCACCTCGGCTGGTTTAACACATAAGCGCGTTTATTTTTTAATAGGCCAATAGAACCTTGTTCCGTATATTTAAAGGTGTGGCCTGAACGTGCGATGAAATCAAAGTAGTGTTTTAACTGCGATGGGATCGTAAAATTGTACATAGGTGTGCTGCAATAACAACCACATCATGATCTTTAATTTCTTCAATTAATGTATTCGATAGGTCCAAATGTGCTTGTTGTTGCTCTGTTTTCGTGTCACTAGGGCCAAAAGCTGTTAAAAATTTCACCGTCAATCGCTGGGGATTGGCTCATTGACTAAATCACGTACAGTAACAGAATCCGCTGGTTTTTTTTTCCTGCCATTGCTGAATAAAGTAATCTGCCATTTTATTGCTTTGTGAATAGTCAGCTAGAATACTTGATTTTAATAGTAATATTTTACTCATGTGTTC